>OW804098.1:15043368-15643368 GCA_942159475.1 Sthenelais limicola
GGGTGGTGTACGTGAACCATTTACTTAAACCATTTACTTGCAAATGGATATTAAACTTAAACATAAATGTGTAAGTTTTTGGAATGTGTTGTTTTATTCAGGTTACAGTAGTAGCACTGGTACCGCCAGTCATAATATTCCTGGTGAACAGCCCCCTAGTGGCCAAGTATGACCTCAACAGCATCAAGTTGGTGCGTTCTGGTGCAGCGCCACTGGCACCCAATGTGGCGAGAAAATTCAGAAAACTAGTGCCTGATGCTAAACTTCTACAGGGTATGTATGCAGAAATCTTGTACCTAGTATTAGACTTGTACAGGGTGGGTATCAATCAATCGTACATCAACATCAGCAATGAAGATTAGTTTAAATTAATTGAATTGAATTGAATCTAGTATCTAGTGCTATATTTGTTCAGGGAAGTCTTACTTCATCGGTCAATAGTGTGACTATAATTGTTCAATGTAGATATAATGTTAACGTTCCAGGCTATGGTCTGACTGAGACAAGTCCTACAGTATTCACAAGCCCAGCAAAAGGCGGCCACTTTGAATCAGTGGGAATCATTCTGCCAAATACAGAGGTGAAGGTAAGTCAGTTTGGAAACACATATCACATAAGCCCAACGGCTTTGTGGTGAAAATACATCTTTGTCAGGTATAATAGATACAAATGCATTGTTTAATTTTACTGAATGTTACTATGAACTAGTGTGATGGTGTTTCTCCCACAAGCAGTGTGAGTTAATAGTAATTTTCCCACAGGGTGTGTAACACATCCCATACAAACAGTAGAGGGAACGGTAACATTCCCACATTGTGTACCACATCCGATACAAACAGTACAGAAAAGAAGGGTAACAACACTACCACAAGGTACATGGTTTGCGCCACATGCCATACAAATAGTGTGAGATACTAGAGAGCTTAAGTAGTTTACAGCAGAGATCTTTTGGGCAGTTTCATGACATTATGTGGATGTCACAAAAATCTTGCATAGGCTTAGCACTGAGGACTTGATCATACTCTGTTCTTTTGTCAATCTATGGTTTTTATTAATTCTAACCAACAGATAGCAATCTTTAGAGCCATAACATTTTAATTATGGCCACCAAAACCTTTAAAACTTTGATGAGTTTTAATCCGCCGCAATGCTAAGTCTATGGACATAATTTACATCAGAACACCTATGCAACACATTTTACATTAATTTGTACATTGCCGCCATCCCACTTACACACCCTATAACTATCCTGTTTATATCCTTCCTATTATAAGTGAACTAATCACTGTAATTACCACGGACAACTATAATCAAGTGTAACATTTTCTATCATGTATTATTATTTATTTATTTTTCGGGTATATCGGAAGACCTATTACATAGAGGCATTGGCCCAGTTCTGTAACTGTTTTCATAATACAGAATGAAATTTCAATGTATAACTGTATTTACTTGCCAGGTAGTTGATGTGGAGACTGGCAGGGAGCTGGGTGCAGGGGAACAGGGGGAGTTGTGGGTGCGCGGCCCCCAGGTAATGAAGGGTTACCTGCACAAACCTGACGCTACCAGACATACCATAGATGCCGACCACTGGCTCCACACAGGTAACACTTGTCTCTCTTCTTGGGTTACACATTTTAATAGTTCTGATATTATGGAAAATTACTTTTTCAAATTCAAATATCCTATGCAGGATTGCCCCAGCAAATGTTCTGGATTATGGGCTATTGAAGTTGTGATTAAAATGCGCTATGTATTATAGATTAAAGAGATAAACCACAGTCATACGCACCGCTGCAGGCGGGAGTTCAAGGAACTAATGCATGAAAAATAAAGAGTGACAATATTTTTTTCAAACTTCGTCTTGAGAAAGAAGGTGGTTGGGGGATAACAAAAAGGAAAAAAAATGGATCTCAGCATATATTTTTGTCATTCTAGAGACCACCAAAGTTTACTTTTGAAGTATGTGGGGAAAATGGATATTTTCTCAGTTTTTCAAAGATATCAGACAGACAAATAACATTTTTCAGTTGAAATGTCTTCTAAACATAGCAACTATACAGGTTTACCCTCATGCATGAAAGAACAGGGTATCAACATATTTTGAAAGATATTATTTAGCATTGACAATCTTCAATATTCCTGTTTTTAACTCATCAGGATACAGATTCAGTTGAATAACTTTTTTAAAAAGTTGGTGACCCCCATTTATTATTGCTTGAAAGGGTAAAGCAATATGTTAGCTATGTCTGTAGAGATTTTTAGGAAAAAGTTATTTTCAATTATTTTTTTATTCTGAAAAAACGAAAAAAATTGGCCTTTTCTCATAGACTTCCATAGTGAATAACCCTAAATTTCAGGGCTCCCTGAAATGAAAACTAACCCGGTGACATATTGTTTTTATTGGCTTTTTGAATTCACATAACCTTGTTCTTTCATGAGGCAAAGTTTAAACAAAATGTTATTTTCAGTTTTTTTCCCAGTTGAACTGTGGTTCATCTCTTTAATCTAGTGTTTGCTACAAACATTATTAGAGATAACACCCTCGAAAATCTATCTCAAAAACAAGTATTTCCACATCTCCTTGAAAGTTGGTTACATTATGACCTTATTTGTTATGTACTGGTTTCACAGGTGATATAGGATATTACAATGACGAAGGTTACTTCTACATAGTCGATAGGATTAAAGAACTCATCAAAGTGAAGGGATTTCAGGTGGGTCTACTTCGCTTAATTTAATTCACAAAATTAAGAAATATAAACAACAAAAATCATTGTATAGGGGTAGCCAAGAAGTTAGGCTTAATGTATTATTACCACAGTTACTTCATGAAAAGATATAGCTACAACAGAGACTAAAATTGTTATTACCCACCGTGATTGCTCCTTGTGTGCACACTTTGGGAATAATGCTTAAATCCCAAGGAGTTTATTTTTTTTATACCTTTTTTATACATGGATAACAGAGTCTCACCGACTTTTGTAACTATGCTTGGATTGTTGACATCCCAATAAGCGCACTGTAACGATGATGCAATAATAGCTTTGGCATAGAGAGATCAACTAGAACAACAATGCCTCTGGGATACTCGTCACATGATAGCAAGAGATCGTACTATATATAGAGAGAATGGAACGAGCCAACAATAATCGAAAAATTTATTGGACGAGATGCACAATGCTGTAGACAGAGTGCTTATGCAGCCAAATCAAGTCCAATAAATTTTCGATTATTGCAGGTGTGTTCCATTATATATTTATTATATGTATGGGCATAAATCTTGATGTGTAAAAATCTCATGAAAATAGCCGACTTGGCGACGAAGTAGTTCATATAGTATGCATACTATATGAATATTTTTATAGCAGCCCACTTATTGAATTGCGCACATAATAAATGAATTTATTTAACTACTTTACAATAGTGATTGACAATCAACAGATATCGTTATTCCATTAATACAAGAAAATAGAAGTGCTCCTTAGATGTCCTAATGTTACCATCATTGGGACCTGCTTGATCTAAAAAGCAAGCAAAAGGAGTCAGGTGAGTGAGCCTTTTCTAAACTGCCATTGTACTGATGGGTGTTGTGTTAAGGAACTCTGAGCTGGGGTTTTAGTGGGCTGTAGCTATTATCTTTAAGTTAGGGAATTTTTCCTCTGCAATTCTCTATATTATTATTACCACTATAAATTGTATAATTATGTATGTACTTATGACAAGAGGGGAGTCTTGATCCAATAAGGAATGGCCACTCTGGCCTAGTCGAGCAGGTCCAAGGTTAAGAATCCAGGTGATTAAAATGTCATGGTTGAGGCATCCCCTGTAAATAAAGGTTTCCTCCTGTGGACTTGGAATTCTGGCTCAAATCTAAGAATTCTGGGGATGCATGGGAACAGTACTCCACTGGGATGGAGGGGATTCATGAGTGAAGGAAAGTAATGACCACTTGATGTCCTGGGTCAGGGGTTTTGGTCCGGGCAGCTATGGGTTGCCGCTCGGTAAAACTTGGGGTTTTTTGGGGTCTGTTGGCCAGAAACTAAACAGGAGTCATGTTGATGATTTGTCTGCTCAAAGAGTGGTTTGGAGGGCAGTGTTACTCAACGCTTTCCGAACCAAATAAGATTGGGACGTATGTAAATTCCGGCTTAACTTTGCAAAGTTAGGAATTCATTTTTGGAAGTCTTATTCAGACATACATCTGCCATGCCTCCAACCAAGTCAGAGGCCAACTACCTTTCTTCCTGCCACACACTCATGAGTGTCCTTCTAATGTCCAAAGTCTATGCCGTGGTCCACATCACTGTTATCTTAAATTTGATCACATGGGAGGGAGGGGAACTCCGAAGGGAAGTGACCAGCAGGTCAGCAAAGGAAGGGGCTACTAATTATCAGCGGGAGGGAGAGGGCAGGGAGAATAACTAACTGTCCGGGAAATAGCACAAAGGTATTGGTCAGGTGTGACACTGGTCACTCTGGCCTTGTATTCATCTCTTTTTAGTCTATTGTTAACCTGCAGTTGATTGGATCTTTTATCTATCAAGGTAATTAATTGGTCCAGTCAGGATAAGCCAATCAGCCCAGGCTCGGTCTAATCACTTTAATCTGTCTAGTATATAAGAATGAAAAATATAATGGCCAGCCTCATTCTCCTTGGTTTGGTTTTGGCTTTGAAACATACATCTCTGTTTGTTGCGTTGATTCATTTCTCCCTCAACTGCAGGGGACCCTGAATTCTTCATCATCTTTTCAAATATGATGATATATGATAATATGACTGTATGTTCTGACGTACTGAAGATTCTATATATGTCCTGTAGGTGGCACCAGCTGAGCTGGAGGCGCTGCTGCTGACTCATCCTGACCTGGCCGATGTGGGAGTGGTTGGTGTGCCTCATACCCGCCTGGGGGAAGCACCTAAAGCCTTTGTGGTACTGCAGCCTGGCTCTACTGTCTCCTCACAGCGCATCCAACAGTTTGTCAAAGGTGGGCCTTGAACTGCGCTTTCATTTCTGAGGTTTCATTTCACAATTTTGTATGCATGAAAATGTAATGTACTTCACAAAAAACATATGGATACTTAATTGAGATTTGCTTATGGAGTATCGCTCATATCCATATATTCATAGCTACAGTTTTTCTTAAGGATATAACCTTCAATGAATTAATAATGGCTTAAAGCAACCACAGGAATGTCACTCATTCACCCACATGTAGCACTCAGGGGTGGAGTTTTACAGTCCAGATGTCACTACAAATGTTGTATCATAACACAATTTATTCATCTTTGTATTGAAAAGCCAATCAGGTTCTGGCATGATGCTTGATGCTTGATGTGGGATTAAAGCTGCACACTTATTTAATGTTAGTAACATTTTTCTACTTTTTGTTCCATTCTTTTCCAACCTTTGTAGCAATCATTTGACTCCAATTTTGGAGGATTTTGTTGTTTTTGCTAAAGGGCTTCTTAAACGTCCTCATTTTCATTTGGAGGTCCGGCCAGAATCCTTTCTTACAATGACCTCACTTATTATAGCTCACCAGCAACCATTTTCTCTCGACCTAATCCACTTTGAATTATATTATTGTATAAACATTAAACAGCTGCAGAATGAGTTAAGCTAAGTTTTTGGACTTGTCCTGGCTTAAATTGAACATGTTTGATTTTAGCCGGAGTTCTTATGCTTTTTTAATGAGTGTACAAAATAGCGTGAACATAGCAGGGCAGTGGCACTGCAATAGGCTTCCCTTACGTTTCTTTTCGAACGTAAAAACTAAGGAAAACATTTTTATTTATATATTACGCTAAATTAGCGGCCACTAGAAAGGGAAATGAGCGTAATCAATATAGCACGATTTTACATTTCCTTTCAGTTAATTTCTTTCAGTTTCATTATTTGCAGAAAGATGCATCATGGTATCGCCAAATAATGAAATAAAGAAACTTTTGCTTGATTTAGCTTTGAAATCTATAGCTGGGAATGAGGCTCTGAGCATATTACCACAAATCTGGATTTATTGGAGAATATTAAGTTTTTATCTCTGAGGAGATAAGTAGACTGAGATACATTCACTATTTATCATATAGTTAAATGTTAAACAAAACTAATTCAAATTGAAAAATATGTCTGGGCATCACTGAATGCAGCATGAGTCAATCTCACTCTAATTTCTGCTTTTTGTTTCATTTCTAGCCCGAGTAACAAGCTACAAGCAGCTTTCAGGAGGAGTGCAATTCTTGGCATCCATCCCCAAATCACCGGCAGGAAAAATCCTACGCCGCAAACTCAGGGAAATGGTGCCTACCAATCCTACAAGTAACTTATAACAGCGCAGGGATCAACAAAGCAGGATCCAAAACACTGCTTAACATAACGATAAAAAATAAGGTTTTTAGAGGTCACAGGATTTATAAAACAAGAGACCACTAAAGCTAAAAAGGACGTTTGTAACTAATAGGAAAAGTTAAGCAGACTTAGGTAACAATTTGGAACAAGGATAAATAGATCAAAACACAACCAAAGGAAGCCAGGTGTTGAAAGATAATCAAAACCCAATGGAACACTATGTGTGATCCAGATATGTAAATTTAGATGTACCCTCCGGACATTGTAATATTGCCAAACTTTGTGAATAAAAGATATTTGGATAAACAAAAACGAAAAATATATCAAAAGAAGTGCTTTTTATCGCAGTCAAATCCTGTGGAACAAATTATTTGAAATCTTTTTGATCGAATAGATTAACAGAATTGGAGGAATGAGAATTGATATAGTTTTTATATCCTGTCCCTTTGTTCTTTGGGGTTTTTTTTCACTAACACTTGTTGAATATAACTTGGCTGATCAATTGAATAATGAAAAAAAAATAACAGTCACATATCTACCAGTTCCCTGTTGCTGTTCAGTGGAACATAGAGCAGAGTAGTTCCTTGGCTTTGGGTCCACTGCGAGGATGACATCAAAGGAGAGTAGTCAAGGACACTCAATTGTGCAGGAGAATGTAGCTTGGTTTTCAGGCATGCCGCCACTTGTCTGCTCCCGATTAGAATATGTTTGGGCCTTTTTGAACCCCATACATAACCACAACAATATAAAAAACGATTGAATCAGTGATGCTCATGGAGAAACAGGCTGACCAGTGCAATACCCTACTCTTTTTATTATTAGCAATGCTTTGTGTACCTGTGTACAGTGGGATCCTTAGGACTGAGCGATTTTGGGTTGTATAGCGAGGTGGTCAAATTATAGAGGGGTTAATCGAATAGAGGAAACACGTTTTGGGTTTGTCTATATGGGTCAAATTTTCAGAAAATGCACAATTGGCACATTAAGTACATTCTGCTAAATTAGGCTGCAATTAGGTCAATACTTGGTAAATTAGAGTATATTCGCCATTGCATTAATTCTAGCAATCTGTTTGGTTAGGTTGAACTGTATTTTGAACTTTGTTTCTGTCTGAAATTTGGGTTATTTGAGAAGATTGGTGATGGTGAATTGTACATTTTCTAAAAATCTGACCCATTTGACAAGGTGAAATGTGTATTATTTCTCTATATGGCTGTTAAGTTGTCCTGGGTTGTTTCGTCATGTTTTCCAGAGGAGAGGAATCAGTAGAAAGGTATTAGTTATGATAAGGAGTGAGTATACAAATAAAAGGTGCATTAAAGCTGCACTCTCAGCTAACACCGCTCAAGAACTGAACTGTTCCTACATTTTATCCCACTTTTTTCCAACCCATTTAAAAGTCATTTGACCAACATTTTGGAGGATCTTGTTAATGGTTTTTTGCTACAGGGCTTCTAAAAAGTCCCAGCTTTAAAACAAAAAGAAGAGGTGAGCAGGTCACAATGGCAGTACAGATGATTGGAGGTGGAAGAGAGGATGATAGGACAAGGCCCCTAGTTCAATAAACCAACACTAGGGGGCGGCACTGGCAACCCTTTGGTGCTTGAATGAATAAGCCAGATGTCTGTGAATATCCTAGGAGCTCTTTCCCAACCCATCCAAAAGTCATTTCGGAGGAGTTGTTTTGCTACAGGGCTTCTAAAAAGACCCAGCTTTTTATTTGGAAGACCTGCCCAAATCAGTTCTTGTCAGGGCTTCACTTATCATCGCTCACCAGCAGCTGTTTTTGTTCAGATGTGTTTGCAGTTTTTTCATGTGTCAACATTATAACTGCAGCAGAATATTGAGGAATTCAGTCTTATAATATTATAATATGTTGTAGTATAAGTTATAAAGTTGGTAAGATTTCATCTTCATTGTCATATATATATATATCAGAGAATGCAGCTTTAAGTAAAGAATCTCATTTATGTCTAGTGCTAAACCATAATCTTGTTTGCCATACACCCAGGAGGGAGCTCCCCCAACCATTAAGTATTTTACATTTATCGGTATTTTATTCAACGCTGATTGTACCAATGATGTTTCACTTGATTCCAACCAATTATATTTGTATGTGCACGTACATAGTGCACCTTCATATACACACATACCACAGGCACAACCAGAATGCACCATCCTACTCCTGAGTCAGGGCAATAGGATCCTACCCCAAACACTTATATAAATAAATGGAATCTAGCTCGGGTTTGGTCTGTTGAAGGGATATTGTTATACTACCAGGTGGACAGACAACCCTGAGGGCATGTCTGCATAGTTAACATTGTATATTATGTATTGTACGTGAAGGAATGTCCACCTGTGAGAGACACTACGTGTCCAGCTTGAATAAAAGAAGACTGGTACATTGACCATCAAGCAGTCATTGAGCAGTCATTCAGAAGGCAGTCAGTGGACCAGTCAGTCAAAGGAAAGAAGTGTTGGACTTACTTCATTTAACATTACATTTAAGTATAACAGTAACAAGAATATACTCATTAACATCAGAGTATATCAATGGTGGCGAACCAAGGCTCGATGAAGTATCTTTAAAACATTTATTGGATTTTTGTTGGTGAGATTATACCAAAATGCTAGTTTGGAGTTATACTAGCAAGCAAAGGATTGGCTAGAAATGGGCCCTAGAAATGGGCTCTCCTGCAGATCTCCCCTCTTCTCATGCTCTATACTGGACTATATGAGCATGGGCAACCTATGAATGCAGGACAAATTAAGGAGTGTCCACACTGGAGTTTTGACTGAATTAGTGAATCAGTGATTCGAACAACGAGATCTTGTATAGCAGAGCCGATGGCTAAGGTTTGGCAGGATAGAGAGAATCCTGAATCATTTCTGAACATTTCAAAAGTTGTTTGAACTTTCTACCATGAATATTAAGAAAGATATGGCTAATTTCGTGAGGCATGATATTCTAACCCAGGCAATGAAAGCCTAGGTGTTTTCTTAGTTCTCTTACAAACATTGCCCAGGAGTTTTAGAGAACTTTTTCATGTACTCTCAATGTCATTGGTGATTAGAGCATGGATATAAATGTATATATAAGTAGCCTTAATTGGTGAGATTGGGACCCATATATAGCTGTGTGATGTTGCTATGGAAACCTGGTCATTGCCGTGGGCAGATTGAATGGTCTGAATGGTGTACATTTGGATTCACACATATTACACACATAATATTTCTTAATTCAGCCACAGCATTGTCAATTATGAAGCGATTTTCGAAATTCAAACAGTTCTGAGATGCTGACATTGTTGCGGAATTTCTCCTGCCATTTGCAATGTGATTTCTTTATCTTGAATATTTTGCAGCATTGTATAAATGGACCAGGTGTGCATAATCACCAATTTATTACTCATACCATTATGATTTGATGGCAGGAATGGTCACTACTTTATTAACATGAAGAGTGTCATGACCGGAAGGCATAATAAATGGTGTCAGGAGCATAGGTAAATGACAGGAATGGTGGTTTGATATATTCTAGTAGGACAGATTGCTAGATGTGTGACAATGCTACATTGTTCAGATCGCCATTAAATCAAGCTGTATAGCCAGCAGGAATGTGAAACAAATGACATTGTCACAGTTGCTGGAAGCATAAATCATTTGTTCAGTGTTGGTAGTGGACACAGAACAATTAGTCATCACCTACATTCCATATCAACATTGGACATGACTGTAGACAATTCACATGAATGATTATGCTGCTCCAGGTGTGACAAAGGAATGCTGCAAAGCATCATTAACATTTTATTAACCAGAGGTGATGTGAATTAATTCACAATTGATGACGGAGGCCCAGATGTATGAATCGAGACATCAGGACAATTGGGACAATGCATTAGGACATTTCTCAGAGACTAAACTGTATATTGAAAAGATACAGACAAAATAGACTTTGATTAAATAACTCTGTCATTACAAAATGTTGAATAGACTAATCATTATTGAATTATGTGTTAATCCTTTTAAATTACTACACATTTGCGATTGTTTAATGAGGTTTGTAGTTACTATTTTATCATCAACTTTGTAGTTTTACATGTGCATGGGTGAACTTTGATGGTATATTTGTATTGGAATAATTATATTACTTTTGCTTTATAGGTTTGGTTTATCCAGTAATATTATTTATATATATAATACTTTGAAAGACTGGGAAAACCATTGGCCTGCACAAATGACAAGTATAAATGACAATGATTAGTATTCAATTGCCAGAGGCAATGTGGTTGGTGGCTCATGCCATTAACATTTTATTGCAGGATAATTGGTGGCAATTAATCTAACTTGGTGTCCAGGAAAAGGGATGAATAGTTTCACAATTGATTCACATATGTTTCTTCTCAATTGGTTTAGGTATAAAATAACAGATACTTTGACATTGGCTGAATACTAGTATTTAAAATGGACTTCATTTGGTTAAACTACTAGACTTTCAATAGGCCATGTATTTAGTGCATGGATATCTGTTTGCATTTTTATTTGTTTCTTTTATTTTCTTTGGCCTAACTGGTTAGAGGTTTTTGAACACATTATTTTTCGTAATTGGAGTAGTCAAAGATTGTTCAACCATGGCTCAAGAATTTAAGTGTAAATTAAAGATTGTATTTCTTCTATTTTCTTTTTTTTTTTTAGACTTAAAATTCAAACAATGTAACCAATATATATATGCTTTTTCTTTTGTCTGATCAGCTTGTGAGAAGGTTGTGTAATTGGTACACATAAATGTGGAATGAATTCATTATTGATATTTTGTATTGGTAGTTAGCAGTTGTTTATGCAGGTTTGTATTTGGGAATGACGTTAGTGCATAGCTGTGCAGTCTACACTAGGCCTGTGTTGGTGGGGATTGTATTGCTAGTCATTTACATCACAGTGCCTGCATGAATTTAATTGTTTTCATCCTATTAAAGTAAGGAAAAACTGGGATGTAGGTATGTTTGCCATATCCATGATGGATGATTGCAGAATGTTCACCACAACAAATTTAAATCAAAATTTGATAGAAAACAATTCAGGATAGGTGCATTTCCAAAGAACAAAATTTTGTTTTTGTTTTTTCGTAAATTATAAAGTGGTTTGCATATGTCTTGCATATCTGCCATCTTTAAGATGGTGCATATATTAACTATATATATGTGTCGGGTTGATGGTGAAGTTTTCGTCTAGCCATATGTAGGAAGTAAATATAACATAGAAGTCAAGCAAAAATTAAAAAGTGCGAAATTTTTACCTTTATAATAAGGATTTTTACGTCATAAAAAAGGAATTTGATCTAAACCTTTTAATTAGACAGATCACGCTAATAGGGCGGCGTAAGCTCCTATGAAAACAAAGCTAATATTCAGTGTTGCAATTAATGGGTCACATAGGGGAGCTATTTTATTTTGAGTTAATTGGCCCCGTGTCTTTTGTGCCCTCAGGTGGGTCGCTAATCTTCCTGTGTGACTTGGAAGTCTGACTCCTATAAACCATTATGAGAGGGATAGTATTGTTTGATAAATTCTTTCTGATTCTTAGAAATCAGATCGGTTTTGGCTCCCTCTTGTGGTGGGACAAAGGTCCAAGGGATGATATTTTGATCCTGGGGCGAGACATTAGTGTCAACAAACGCCTTGAGGTGGCTCCCTTGTTTATGGGCATTCCATCAGGTCCAATGTAGTGAGGTATTTTAATTGAGAAGCGACTACCACTTTCTTTGGTAAGCGCGGGATCGAGAAGATCAGAACTTGAGATCGTAACAGACAACAACTTTTCAATGATCTGCAAACTCTGGTGAGTTTTTCTCCTTTGGGATTTATTATTGCACACTGATATTACATCCAATGGAACCATGAGAGCCCAACATGTCAAAATAGGGAACTTCAGATCAATGGATCATGCTGAATCAAGCCGCTTTCAGTATGGTATTTTCCTTAAGACTTCATGGCATATGATTGAAACAAACTTTCAACTGGTTTTTATTTCCTATAAAAGCCACCAGGTAGCAATTGATATTTGTTTGGTTCAATGTAATTTGACAGTGTTGCAGAATTACTAATTTACATTTCTTTCTTTTAACTAGCTATGTAGATTATATAAGCAATTTTAGAATCTCATTTGGAAATAGAAAGAGGGAATGCACCTTAGAAATTTGAGAGGTATGGACAAGTGTGTCATCTGTGGTGTTGGTGGACTCCTCATTAGAATATTGATTCCATAGTATTATATCTTCAAAACCAGTTTGTTTAATTGTCCATTTTTTTTTTTTTTTTGTGGTATGAAGTCAATATTTTCAAGTAGCTGAACTAAGATTGTTTTTATTCTCTCTGATATTGTCAGTGATAGGTATTGCAGTAATCAGGTGTGCAGAAACAGAATGACCATGCCATTATGTTGTAATTTTGAGTTTAACTTATCTAAATTTAATTCAAGGGGTATAGGAATTCAAAATTCGCCTCTGAGAATTTCGATGTAACAGATCAGATGGTTTGTGTGATTTTATTCAAGCTATTTCAACCATTTTTGACTATCAAAAAGTGGTGTCGCATTTTGTGTCCCACTGTATTCGACCTTTTTAAAATGAAACTAATTCTTTTATTCCAAGTTTGTCTAAAAGTAGTTCCATTTTTTTAAGGGGAGAGGGGGGCATATGTTATACTACCAGGTGGACAGACAACCCTGAGGGCATGTCTGCATAGTTAACATTGTATATTATGTATTGTACGGGAAGGAATGTCCACCTGTGAGAGACACTACGTGTCCAGCTTGAATAAAAGAAGACTGGTACATTGACCATCAAGCAGTCATTGAGCAGTCATTCAGAAGGCAGTCAGTGGACCAGTCAGTCAAAGGAAAGAAGTGTTGGACTTACTTCATTTAACATTACATTTAAGTATAACAGTAACAAGAATATACTCATTAACATCAGAGTATATCAATATGCATCTCGGTTGCAGCGGGAGACTGAGGGGCGGAGCCAAGCATAACCCCAAGGTCTCCTCGCAACCTTGATGCATAACCCTTTGACAGACCAAACCTGTGCTACATTCCATATTCATTACACCCTGTTAATAGATAAATCACATTTTTAGATATGATTATTCCATTGAACTTTTCATTTGGGGTCCCTAGCTTTACTTTTTCCAGAGAAAATCAGTAAAATGGTTGAGTGGGCGATAAAATAAGTTCCCCGAAATAAAAACAGCTGGGTACATGCGCACCTTGGCACTGAATAGGTGTCATGTTCATGGCTGGTCTACAACGACATACTTTAGCATAACAACTGTTTTTAATGTGATTAAACAGTAGAACTTTCATTTTGAAGATTTATATTTATTATTTCAAGAGGAAATAAGATGAACAAACGACGATTCCATCATTGGAAGTGGTGGCGCATGAATACACAATTTGACTTCCTGTGATTAGGCTTAGCTGCCAGACCTATTTGTGTGTATCAACCAAGGGTGCGGTAATTTTCATGTCATCAACCACCTTCAGCAAGTGTGTGCTACAATGCTGAAGAATAGGCAGCACCTCACAGGGGTGTAATGATGCATCATTCTCCAATAGCATGTCACCCCTAAAGAAGATGACACATGTACATATATATGTCAAAACGTTGGGGTGTTTATGGTGTTTGTGTAGTATTTGCATTGATAGTTCATCTCTAGTTATAGTATTGTTTGTCCCTGAGAAACGTCGGACAGGTATTAAACCAATGAAACAGAACAAAAAAAAACATAAAAACTTATACTTGTTCTTTTGAATGGAAATGAACCCAATCCCACACAAATGAATATCAATATGTTAGCAGTAATTCAACCCTATTATTATATTATATTGTTGCAAACATAGATCATCCTGAGATCATAGACTTCTGCCATCTGTGGTGTGTTTCAGGAAAATGAGTCATAAGTCGCAAAATTCATTTTTTCTAAAGGGTTTTTTTCACAAGATCACATAATTGGAATGTTCTGATTTTTGGAGGGTTTATCACTTATAGCTATATCAATCGATGTATCAATTTTTAAGACAATCTATGTAATATATCCTTTTGTTCTAACAGTCCTCATATGGACTACATTTAGTAACCTTACTGTCTATTGACCCCCAGAAATATTGGAAACTATTTTTTTAAAAAAAACGAAAATATCAAACTTAAAATCTCGAAATACTTATTAGATTATTAGAGCCTTAATGCTACCAATAACTTGTCAACAACACAGGAAGAATGAAATACAGGGGAATTTTGGTTTCCAAGGTTTATTGAAAAGTCTAAACCTGCTGGACATACATGTCCATTTCTATTCATACAAAGCAGTGATCATAAAATAATATAAGAGATCAAAAGTTTACATCTGCAAGTTTTCCTGCTGTTTGGCCACATGTCTACAACTTGCAAGTCAAACAAGTTTTGATACAATACCAAATATTTATACTTCATACTTCTCCAGTTCAAGAGGTAACTTGTAGCACCCTATATTCTTCTGTATGGCAACAATGCATATTCAGTGATCAAACATTCTGATATCATTGCAAACATTCTCCGAGCTGTATGAATGAATTGTGCTTAATTCTATTTAATCTGTATCGGTTAATGAAAAATTAAATGCTTCTTCAAAAGCTTTCCTGAACTCAGCAAGCTGATCATCCATTTCCTTTTTTGCATCAATCAAGGTCTGAGTCTGTTTTGAAACCTCCTTTCTAGCCAAAAACTTTACATGATAAACAATAGCTGCCAGTTCAAATAGAACTGAAACCACTGCAAGCGGGATCACAATTTTAGTTGCAAGACTCACAACATCATCAAGCACAAATGCCAATCGAGCGAGTGAGTTTCCAACAGCTGCCCCTATCTTCACCACTCCAAGTGTAGCCAAAGGAATTCGCATAAGCCATCTTCCCTTATCAATGCTGTTCATTTCCTCAAGATCAAGTTTGTGATTTTGTATGAATTCCTTTAGTTCATTCAATGATTCCGACAGTTTTTTAACTTTCTCTTCATCCTTTTTCTTCTGGGATTCAAGTGGCGATAGTGCTTTTTTCACTTTGATTTCTTTTGCACCGAAATTTGCAATTGAACTGACCCCCGCGGCAGCACCACAGGCTCCACCAGCAATGAGAAGGGGGGCCCCTGCTCCAGCTAATGGGAGTAATGCTACACCAACGATTCCCAGTATTGCAGCAACAATGGCCATCCCAGATAGACCAACTTGAACCTTACTCTGTGTATTTTCAGACCCTGTCATGCTAGAGATAATTCCTTCTAGAAGCTTGAGTGTTTCCTTTCTAACCTTAACCCATTTTCTAAATGTATCTTTGCAATGTTCTTCAAAACGTACAGCATAGAAAGCCAGGCAACTTTGATTAACTTGTGACCAAGTTGCATGTTCCTGAAATAAAAATGTATCAGTAAGACACCTCAGACACCTTACAACTCCAACATATGTCTGAATATGTAGATTTTTAGTTACAACAGATCAAACCATTATAATATAATATAACAAGATTATGTTAGGGCTACAGTTAACGCTTTACAGTCATTTTTTTCTGGTCACTACATTTTCTAAAAAGATGAAAATGTAAGAATTATGACCTTGGAAATATACTCAAATTTCTTAGGACTATTTTGTGAGAACTGCTCATACTTTAATATATTTTCGGCATCTTATACTTCAACAACCCTGGAAAACTATATATTGATGAATGGGTTGAACGGGAAAGTTGTAACAAACAATAATACATTGGATTTCAGAAGTAGAATGTCATCAATAGCAAATGAAGATGTTACATTGAGATAGCATACCAATCCTCCAGTTCCAAAGGCTGTAACATAAATCTCCTTCCATAGATTCATGACTGTATCAAACTCTTCATTTCCCCCTTTCTTGAAGAACTCTTTGTTGCGAATTCTGTCCCGCACATTGTCCATGACTATTGTCGTCCACTTTTCAATCAGCCAAAATTTGAGACAAGCCTAGGGCATAATATAACAATGAAGTTGTTATTTTCCAGATATAGCTTAACGGCTAAAACTCTCAAACTTGAAATATTGTGTCTGTGTCAGCAGATATGACTATTCACTGGTATTGTTAACAGGTGACTTGTAGCCTACTCTTTTGTAGATTGCCAAATTGTCGTAGGGTAATATGTCTATAATTTTACATGGAAAATCCTCTAGCAAACTATGAAGCTAATCGTTATGCTAATTCATCATTTAATTTTGTTGTAGAACAGTGATACCATGGCTAGAAAGTTGTTCGAAGGGTGCAGTGTAACAACTAAGAAACTTAACTGACACTAGCATATATTAGTATTATAGTGTTCCTAGGCCTGTTAGAAGCACAGATATGCCTGTTTACAGATTTGCTGGGCCGTTGCGGCCAAATTGAATTATTTTACAACATAATTCATTAAATGATTGTATTACATTTGTAGGCTAATGAAACATGCATTTAGAAACCTTGAACACATTCCTAGCCCCATTAAAAGAAGAGATATGGCAGTTTACAGATTTGACATGGTTGGTGGCGGCCATCTTGAATATCTCAAATTGCTCAATCTCAGGAACTTCACATTACACAGGAATGTGATATAGGGACCCTATAGATTATAAATCATGAGAGAAAAAACCTATATCCGGGAATTCCGGGTTCCATTTCCCATCTTTAGAGAAAAGCTCTAAATGCCTATATCAGACACTTAATACAAAATGCTATAGAATGATTATTACTTTGACTAGAAGAAAAGTTAGAATGGAGCTGGTAGTTACCAAAAAATTGTCAAACGCTTCCTTCTTGACTTCATCTGGACCAGTAAACTTTTTCTGATAACTTCCTAAAGTTCTCATAAATTTAACACATTCTATTCCAAGTTCTTCTGGGTTCTTTTCTATGGCAAGCTTGTTCCATTCTTCTTTGTGTTTTGCCAAGAGTTCATCTGTCAGACTGTAGTTTTCCTCGTTTATTATCGACCTGTACAAACCAATCTGGTGGGGTATGACACCAGCTTCGATAGCATCGGCATAGGCCTTAATCAGTTGAACTAATGCTGAAAAAAATGGCATTTGACACTGTACTCTATATCAGTGAATGACAGGTCTTCCTGTGAGATCTTCATTTAAGGGTTAGTTTAGCATCAGTGTAGAAATTTAAATAAGATGTGTGATCAATTAGAATGCTATCTTCCTAAATGTGCAGGGTCTCATAATATGTGCAGGGTCTCATAGTTGATGTCTGAGTACATTGGTATTAAAAAATAAAGGCATACAAGTTATAGTTTATTTTATGAATATTCACTGGTTATCAAAGTGATATATCCAAGTAATTCAGCATGAAATAATTTAGACTTTGCTGTTAAAACATTTCTCAATCAATACTCAACAACCCATGCAATAGCAGCCATGGGTATGATTACATACAACTAGGTTTGAATGTAGAACAATATTCATGTCATCTTTTATGTTTTATTCATTTTCTAATTCATAAGTCGTTTAGTATTTGTATTATTTGTTGGTCAGCACTATGTAAGAATGATACTATCAATGCCAATGTTAATATACCATAAATGTTGAACAAAACATAATGAGCAAGGTGATATTAAATAAATTAAGAGGTATACAAACAAGTGTGGTAAGAAAAACGTACCGGAACAACGCACATCTTTGCCAAGTACTTGTCCACTTGTCTCCCATATATAATTTCGGCACTTATCAATATCTAAGAAAAACCTCTTCATTTCAGGAAGTTCTCGGATATTTTCCTGCATCATTTCACTGGAGGGAATTAAAAGAAATTGTATTAGTTGTAGGCTTCACTCAGAAGAAAGTAATCAGTTGAAGTCTACATATGAGTCAGATTATCACAAAATATACAATTGGCAGCTCTACCTATTTAGTAATTTCTGAGTATGTTTGTTATCGCATTGATTAAAAGTATCAGTTCTGTTATGTTGAACTGCATTTTGAAGCTCATTTTTGTCTTAGATGTGGGTTATTTGAGTGGATTGGTGAAGGCGAATTGTACATTTTCTGAAAATCTGACAAATATATTCAAACATTAATGTATGGGGGCTAATAGGTAGTCCCGCACTGTTAGGATAGGGATAAAATCTTGACTGAGGCTCCATTTTGTTCCGACCCAAACAAACCACCCTCTGCCCAACTACCTTGTGAATGAATGTGTTTAGTTGAGTTTTGGTTAGATTCCATGGATTTCTGCTCATATTCCATGGATTAGCCAAGTATTTATTCACTTATGTGCAAATTCTGCATTTAGTAAATCCTTTGTACATCGCGTTCAAAGTCATGGGTCCCTGTTTTGTTTCCCGACCTAAAGATGAAATTGAACTTTACAGGGTAGTAATTTTTACTTCAGAGTTTTATTTACCTATTTTGAAGCTTTACAAAGTCAATTTTGAGTGTTAATCAGTAAACTGACAGTATCATTATCATATCTAGCATTAATTAATACATGAACATGACATAACATGGAGCGAATATATAGACGACACGCTTCACAAAGTTGACACCAGATGAACATTTGGCCCATCACACACTAATTACAACTGGCACATTTAGCAATTAGAGGATTACAGAGGCAAAAGAACGTAGTCTGCTGCAAAATCAAGCTAAGAAATCTGAAGGTCATGCAGTCATGATGTATTTCTGCCTAAAGATTGCAGTAAATCATCATAATTCTACATTAGTTAATGTGTATAGGGTGGAATAAATTTGTACAAAACAACCCTTATGGTTCCAGGCTACTACTCTTCACTCTAGTAAAATGAGTATCACTCTTGAACACCGGGATTTCTGTCTATATATTAGGGTTTCTAAATTGTAAGAACTCAACCTGAGTCAATGACCAAAGAAAGGATGTCTCCCTACATAAATTGTATGTCAAAAGATGTGAGAAAGAGTTAGAACACCCGTATGGCCGGAGAGATTCTTTCTGCAGCGTTAAATAACAAAAATAAAAATGTTTTTCAATTCAATTCAATATACACAATAGAAATACTTACTATGCATCCAGTGGTGGAGGGCGAGTTGTAAATGCCTTTCTGCCACTAAAGACAATGTCAAACGCTTTCCTACATTCATCATCCACAGATGCATCAAAATACTCAGAAGCAGTTCCTCCTCTCAAAGATAAGCAGAAGTTTCTTATGAAAGGAATGAAGTATGGATGGATAATTTCTACATCAGTTGCTCCATCTTGAAGTCGTTTTGCAAAGTCTGAAATGCACCTGAAGTGCAAATACATGATGCAATTTATTTGAAACAAAATATATATGCCACGATTGAGATATGATGGAACACCACCACCTGAACCACCATGCATCTATGGTAGCATTTTCCCTTGTTATCACTGCCCGTCCTGGGGCTATATCTACCTAAGGCAGTTATCAAAAGGATTCATACCCTCCATTTTTGGACTGATGGTTAATGCTTTATTAATGCCCCAATAGAAATATAATTGCCCTTGAGATGATTATAAATGTGCCAGCATTCTGATATAAAACCTGAATCGGCAGGCAGGGACCAGATCCGGAGGCACTGTATAAACAATTTCTTTTTTTAGAAAATTGTATTGATTTTTGTTTTGGTGGTACATGATATTCCCAAAGAGCTCAAGTGAAAAACAATATAAATATAAATGTTTCGTTTCTAGATCTATGTTTTAACACTATTTTGTAGAAAACCCTTAGGGAGTTAGCCTGAGTTACATTTTAGCCAATGAAGAATATACATGACCTATTGAACCACATTGAAAAGATGAGATCAAGCCAATTCCAATGATAGTAAACAGTCTAAAAATCTAATAAGTATTTCTAGATTTTAAGTTTGATATTTCTATTTTTGAAAAAAAAAATGTGTAATATTTCTGGGAGGCAATAACCAGTTAAGTAACTGGATATACTCCATATTTGGACCTTTAAAACGATAAATTATGTATAATGTCCTGAAATTTGATACATCGATTGATACAACAATAAGTGATAAACACTCCAAAAATCAGAATATTCCAATAAAGCAATCTTGTAAAAAAAACACTTTGAAAAATATAATTTTTGCGACTTATGACTCATTTTCCTGAAACACATCTCAAATGATATGCCAATAATAATAATAATAATAATAAACTAATTATGATAAATTACCTGAGACTTGCAACATCAGCTCGCTGCATCACACCATTGATGTTAAATATCAGGTGAGTACAAAGTAGAGTTGTCATGGTGAACAGCATATTGTCGCTATCATTATCCTGGAAAAGATACTTATGGAAATGAATTTGAATACAGACCCCCATATAGGCAGGTCCTATGCATAAAATCATCCAGGAAAGTTTGCTTCTAATGGATTAACCTATATTCTGATTATTTACTTAATTCTGACCTATTTACTTACGTTTCCAACATCCCCCAGTCCCTCGGTATCTAGTAGCATCAGTTTCTTGTCCCTGTTGTGTGGGTGGTCAACTATCATGATCCATATACCTTTAGTTACTGGTTGTAACAAATCTCCCGTAACGAAACTGCCTTTAGCAACTGGATTCTTATCTATGAAAAGCAAACACGTTTTGAAATTAATCATAATCTCCATATCTGTTATATACTTTATTTCAAATTTCAGGGTGTGGAGGAAGACCGGGAGTACCCAAGCCACATTAACGAGTTGGCAAATGCCAAAAATATTAACCTGAATAAAGTTTGTTTAAAATATAAAAAAATAGTGTGTAAAGATATTTGGTTGTGAATTAAATGCTTTCCTTCTGGCCAATTTACATCCAGTTTGGATCCTTTTATTTTATGATATTATATTTGTGGAACACTTATGGTCCATAGCGCATCTTTTGACCATTACTCCTCTTTTTTCCTGAAGAACATTAGATTCTAGAGCAATAAAGTACTGTCCTGAGTGGGAATATTGTTGGTACCCCATCCAGTTGATGAATGTGTGCGTTATTGTTATATATTGCCCCATGTGCATGCTGGCTCATATACAGACTTTGCAGAGGCATAGAGGCTGGCTGAAAGTTTGTTCATGGTTTAGCTGGGGCAGGACAGCAAGGATGAATTTGTGTAAACTTGTGTAATACAAAATCAAAGCTTGGGAAATTCCCTGATGATGTGTGGCTACAGTCATATGTACCATAAAGCTGTAATAAGGGAGCAGAAACGTTGATACAAGTGTTGCAAAACGATGCAAAAAAAATCCAACCATTTAGGGTTTGCGGGTGTGTTATTGGGACAGATACAAATCTCAGCTCAACGCCCCAGTAACCCGCCCTTAGTCCCTGAAGGTGGTGAATTATTGCATAAATTTAATATATTTTTGATGTGACAAAATTAATCAGTTGATACTTACTTTCATAAAGCTGTGCAATCAACCTGTACACTTTTAAAATAAATTTTGCAGTAGTAACTTGCTTAGTTTGATCTCTTCATTACCAAAAAGAAAAAATACCCCAAAAATCTTTCTTTGGGAGTTATTCCTAACCATCATTAAAATCAAGAACACAACCCCCGGGACTTCCCATCATAAAGTGATAATACTTCTTATCTCACAAAATTTAAAGAAACAAATGATTGGTTACAAGACTGATAAGTCAAATGAAGTAAGAGTACATACCAGCTAAAATGTTCATGAAGAATGATTTGCCTGAGCGGAGTTCACCCACGATACCAACAACTGATACCTTGCTTTGTATTTGTGTGAGTTGATCCAGAACATTAGAATGTACATCCATTTTTGTTCTCGTACCATCATTTGAGATGAGTTTCATCAACAAGTGAGGCTCTCTTTCAATGGGAAGGATCATACTAGAATCTGCCATGACTGCAAAACTGTATGAGAAACAAGTTAATGGCCTAGCCAACAGTGACATGAAGGAAGTACACCCAACAGTGACAAGAAACACATTAACCCTAACACTTTAAATTGAGGACAGAATAGAAGGGTCAGCAGTTAACATAGCATAAGTAATGCTAATCTACACAATGTATAGTAACACATGTTTTAATTGGCTACACCTATTCCCATTGTGTGTGTCGGTGTATGTGTTGGGGGCAGCGGTAGGGGTCAAGGTTCAGTTGAAACTGTTAAATTGTCAGGGGAAACCATTTTTTCATTGGTTACAGCCCAAAATACAAGTTTGTTTATTCATGAATTTATTGAAGACATTTTCCTTATATTCTCTGGATCTCCGATTGTTATATGATACATCCTGGAATGAGGCCATTAAAACCTATGACGTAGTTAATGTGATATGATATTATCTAGCCTCAAGTATTTAGCCAAACTTCTATTTCAAACAATAATTAGTAAATATAGAGACTGTATACATGATGCCTGAGACCTACAGGCCCCTCTCGCCAAAAGCATGGACCACTCTAATCCCCTAACAATCGGCCCAGGTGAAAGACGCCCATGGGAAGCTTTGGAACGCCTGTTTAAGTTAGAAGCTAACAAGTATTGAAGTATCTATAGGGAACAACATCGCAGAAACTGAAGGAGGCCTAATCATGAACATACACATCTTGATCTTTTGTGATTTATATAACTGCTTTTATTATTTAAATTGAACGAGTCTAATCCTTGCATTGATGAACCATCTTTAACTTTCTGTTAAATATAAGCTATACTTACCATTTATCCTTAAAATTCTAATCCAGAGCTTAAGCCTCTGTGTAACAGCTGGTATTATCTGTTGTAGGAGTCCTTCTATCTTGATTTCAGGATGATAGCTTGGTTAATATAGCACAAGAAATCAGTAATCGCTAAGTTATAACAGCAAGGAGCATTTTATATAAATATAACTTGCACTGATTGTGTTCTAGATAACTTAAGCTACTGATAATTATATAGATTAGACTTTTAATGGGACTTGACCCACCCAGTGAATATGGGTCAGGATTGACTATGATTGTGAGAGATATCTATGATAATTAAGTATGCAAACATGGATAACATTACACATGCAAATATTATGAAATATGATGGCCTTAAAATAATACCAGATAGTGACTTATCTGCTTTCCTGTGAATATATTTATCAAGTGAGAGAGAAATTTAGACCTAGTGTGACCTCTGTAACAGACAATATTACCAGTGGAGATCTGAAATACGGCTCAAGGCCCAAGGAGTTGATCGCAATTTAGGAATAACGGTTAGTGTGATTATAATTTTGAAGGGCCTAAATGATAGTTCCTCAAAGTGAACTAATATGATAACAAACTTATTTACATGTGACAAGGCAGTATGACTATGTGTTTAGCCATAGTGATAATTTGCAGTGAATGTTGTGTATGTTAGAAGCATTGATATTTTTACCTTATATTGAAGTTGTTATATATGTACTTATTATATGAATTTCTGTACCACTGGTACAAGTGACATTGTCACAAAAACCTTAGCATCAGGCACATGAAGCCGAAAGCCATGATTTGTCATGAAAAAACTTGCTACGGTAATTTCAAACTGAATGGTGTAGCCTCAATGTCAATTATTCCAACGATTTTGTAATGTCAATTCTTCCGATGACATTTAATATAACATAATTTGTTTCGGGCTCACCCAGAAGATCTGGATTCCAGACAGTGCTTGGGAAATCAATCATCAAAATGTGTTGAACTTTTTTTCAAATAAGGCCTATCACATATAAAAAAAACCAAGATACACAAAGAAAACAAACAAAATCGCAAAACCCTACTCAGGTGTTTTCACGCGTTGCCTCTAGCATGATTGTTAAAGTATACTACAGTCTACATGAAGTACAAAGAACAAGGCAAAAGGCAAAATACATGAAAGAACGAATTAAGAACTAAAGATTTGACAGGAACCGTCAATGAGGAATACCTTGTTCCATAAAACGTTGCCCGGAGTCACCGTATCAGACCAGTGTTTATTACCTGGTGAGGTCTGGGCATTACAGTAATATTATAATATCTTCCATATCAGGCAGTTATCATCCAAGAAAATACAAACGTATAGTATAATAAATCCCAATGTTCATATAACCATGATGAGCAAGGAAAGAACATAGGTGTGATATATATTGGGTAAGAAATGCAGGTAAACTACCTTCATATATATGATATAAAGAAGGGCACCTTATTCTTGATTTTGTTCCAGATGTTGGGCCCATACTCTGTTTTTAATATTTTTCACAAATTGTTACCTGTTCTCTTCCATACAGTCACTCTGGTAGCTCATTCCATATTTGTTTTCCCTTGTAAAATACACTCGTTTTTTTCACTTCTGACTCTCCTAATTTTTAACATTTTTACTTTGCCTGTTCTAATCCATGACTGGTTGAGACCAGCTGGTTTGATTCCAATGGATCCGTATTACAAGTACCAGTTGGTGGCTCTACTCATGGATTTAGTACTGCCTAATCTTTGCTACAAATGGTGAGCATATGAACCTATTTCTCTTTAAGTATGGCAGTTATGAGAGATTCTAGGATGATGGACCTACCCATTGAAAGAGAGCCTCAGTTGTTGATAAAACTCACCTCAAATGATGGGACAACCGGAGGTGTAAAAATGGATGTTCAGTCAGATGTTCTGGATCAACTCGTACAAATAGAAAGCAAGGTATCAGTTATTGGTATCGTTGGTGAACTCCGCTCTGGAAAATCATTCTTCATGAACATTTTAGCAGGTATGTAGTATTAAATTATTTGACTAATCGGTCATTCAAACATTAGTTTCCTTGAGAAGAACATTGGTATTCGCTGTTGTTTTGTTAAGCTTGTCACAGGAAGATTTCTCTAGTTACAAATATAACATCAATGGAGGGAAAGAAATTACATGGTCCAGAGGTCTTGTTTCAAAAGCCTTTGCCTTTCAAAAGTCTTTGCCTTTCATAAATCTTTGCCTTTCAAAGGACTTTGCCTTTTATAGATAAGAATCCAGTTGCTAAAGGCAGTTTTGTTACGGGAGATTTGATACAACCAGTAACTAAAGGTGTATGGATCATGGTAGTTGACCACCCACACAACAGGGACAAGAAACTGATGCTACTAGATACCGAGGGACTGGGGGATGTTGGAAACGTAAGTAAATAGGTCAGAATGAAGTAAATAATCAGAATATAGGTGACTCCTTTAGAAGCAAATTTTCCTGGATAATTGTATGCATAGAAGCTGCCAATATTGGGGTCTGTATTCAAATTCACTTCTATAACTATCTTTTCCAGGATAATGATAGTGACAATATGCTGTTTACCATGACAACTCTACTTTGTACTCACCTGATATTTAACATCAATGGTGTGATGCAGCGAGCTGATGTTGCAAGTCTCAGGTAATTTATCATCATTAGTTTATTATTATTATTATTATTATTGGCATATCATTTGAGATGTGTTTCAGGAAAATGAGTCATAAGTCGCAAAAATTATATTTTTCAAAGTGTTTTTTTTACAAGATTGCTTTATTGGAATTTTCTGATTTTTGGAGTGTTTATCACTTATTGTTGTATCAATCGATGTATCAAATTTCAGGACATTATACATAATTTATCGTTTTAAAGGTCCACATATGGAGTATATTCAGTTACTTAACTGGTTATTGCCTCCCAGAAATATTACACATTTTTTTTTTCAAAAATAGAAATATCAAACTTAAAATCTAGAAATACTTATTAGATTTTTAGACTGTTTACTATCATTGGAATTGGCTTGATCTCATCTTTTCAATGTGGTTCAATAGGTCATGTATATTCTTCATTGGCTAAAATGTAACTCAGGCTAACTCCCTAAGGGTTTTCTACAAAATA
Source organism: Sthenelais limicola (assembly GCA_942159475.1). Classification (NCBI taxonomy): domain Eukaryota; kingdom Metazoa; phylum Annelida; class Polychaeta; order Phyllodocida; family Sigalionidae; genus Sthenelais; species Sthenelais limicola. The sequence continues at coordinate 15,069,549 of OW804098.1, forward strand.
GTGTTAAAACATAGATCTAGAAACGCATCTGATATTCAACATCAATGGTGTGATACAGCGAGCTGATCTTGCAAGTCTAAGGTTATTTAGATAACTTCAGATAAATACTGATTTTTGATGTTACAATATGATTGATTCTTTTCATGACATTCGGTAGGTAATTTACATATATGACAAACATTAAGGGTCCGATGACACCAATGTCAATGATTAATGAATCTGATAAACAGTTATTTATTTTAGCTTGTTGTTTCTGGTTTGACAGGTAGTTATCTATTAATTTCACTATCAGAGGATTTATCTGATAAAATTCCAGTTTCTTTTTTAGTATATTGTGGCCCAAACAATTAAAAGCTTTTGCTACATCATAATATGTAACTATTATTGGTGACAATGTAGGATAATTAATAAGTAATACTCAATGAAAGACTACTTTATAACCTGGCTACCTACTCTATGCTTACTGCGATTCTCTACTACAGTTCATTTTAAAGTTAAAATATCATGTGCATGCAGATAAAATAATGATAAGGTTTAAACAAAATTATTACAATAAAATCCATAGAGCCAAATGTTAGCCTACCATTAGTCTACAATTAACTGAGACATGTGTATGTATCAAAACCAATTCAATCAATCAATCATAATATTTGGTGCCAGTGAAAATGGAGTTAAAGGGTGACAGCAAACATTTAACATGAAAAAGTTGTTAATCAGAAAGTATTAAAATATTTGGTAGATAGAATTCCGTTTCTGTTTCAGGTGCATTTCAGACTTTGCACAACGACTTAAAGATGGAGCAGCCGATGTAGAAATTATGAGTCCTTACTTCATTCCTTTGATAAGAAACTTTTCTTTATCAATGGGAGGTACAAATGCTTCTGAGTATTTTGATGCATCTGTGGATAATGAATGTAGGGAAGCGTTTGACATTGTCTTTAGTGGCAGAAAGGCATTTACCACTCGCCCTCCACCACTGGATGCATAGTAAGTATATGTTCTAAGATAACACAAAATGTATTGCACATATATGATTTTTAAAAAAAGACATTTTATTATCATGGGGATGCTGTTTGGCATATGTCTTGATAGCGGATTGGGGACAAACCCTGATTTAGTGTCAATATTGTCAATATATAAAGTGTCTCATTGCATAAGAACCTTGAATGCTCCTCTCCGGTATATGGGTCAGATCGTCAGAAAATGTACAATTCACCTTCACCAATTCTTTCAAATAACCCATATTTAAGACAGAAATGAGCTTTTAAATACGGTTTAACATAGCAAAACTGATATATTAAACCAACACACAACCAGATATATACTCAGATGTACCCGGTATTCATCATTCATAAGCCTAATTTAGCATACGGTGCTTTCTCTGGCTTCCACCATTCCAACTTTGAATCACTTTCTTCTGGATTATGCCCAGAACAAGCTAAAATTTCTATGCTGCATGCTACCTTCAGTGAAATGAACCAGGAAAACATCCGAGAACTTCTCGAAATGAAGAGGTTCTTCTTGGATATTGACAACTGCAGAGATTTCATATGGGAGAGCAGCAGAGATATGCTTGAAAAAGACATTGCTGGTTCCTGTAAGTTGTCACCACTACATATATGTTATTACTGCTTCTAACCCATTCACGCAATGTATTGCCTCAAGGCATTCACCAGCAAAGAATGCATAGCGTTATTTCCAAATAGCACTCTCTGTAGGAAAGTATGCATATTTATAAAAAGCACTTCTTCTAAGAAAGAATAGATATTAGAAGATTAGAACTGGAGGGACAGTTCTCAGCATCCATTTCTTCAGATTTTGGTTTCCTATCAGTTTTCCAAAACTTAAAACTCTGAACAAGATGAAATGTATTATAGTAGGTGTCAATATGCAATAGTTGCGTGGGCCACATGAGTTTTGGCATCAGATTAGCTCTTAAAGTATACAAAAAAATACTTTATATGAACAATTCAAAGATCTTCTGAAATACCACTCCACCTCCCAAACAACTAACCCAAAGCTAATATGCAATGAGGAAACTTCATGATATTTATATCATCCCACTTGATAAATCCTTCATTTACAGACTGTCTAGTCTGGGTAGCACTATTGTTATATGATTCTAAGGCTTAAGTAACATCTTGTTCTTCAGAATCACCTGGAGTTAGAGACAGTAGTAGGCGGAACACCATAGTTCTTCCTTAAATTATCACCTGTAAATGTTCTCTACGTTTATTGTACAGTGTGCCTTACTCTTTCGTAACTTAACTATTACTTACGGAGGATTTACCGTATAAAATACTAAATAGAAAGAACAATAGAAAAGAGTTAGATCTTATATACCCTTAGGGTATATCCAATGTGATCAGACAGTCATACTAATAATTAATCTGAATATCAATACCATTCTTTCAGCATTGGTTCAACTTATAGAGGCCTATACTGCTGCCATAAATGCCGGTGCCATACCCCACCAGAGAGATCTGTACATGTCAATAATAAATGAAGAAAATGAACGTTTGTCAGCTGGGTTCATGGAACAGTTCCGAGAAAAATGGAACAATCTTGCAGTTGAAAACAATGCTGAAGGTCTTGGAAAAGAATGCGCTAAAATCATGACAGACTTGGAGACTTACAAGACCAAATTCAGTGGTCCACCTGATGTCAAATTGGTTGCTTTCGAAAACTTTTCGGTACTTGTTAAATTTATTTTATACATCATAAGTGTAGTGGGTTTGGGTATAGTATAAGAAAGGTATGGGACATGTAGTGTCCATTCTTATTGTTGTGTGGTGCTGTCCGCTGAGGTTGGTACACTTGTACTAACCCAGTGGGCAGTACCAGCTTATACCATAAACATTTGCCTTTTAGGAAGAAGTTTCCTTAATGTTCTTATTTTACCCTGTGTATATGTCGCTCTTTATCTTGTTATGTACAAGCCTTTTTGTATCACACTTGTGTTCATAACTTCCAAGAATAGGTTTATCATCTCTTTGTGTTTTATATCAACCTTCGGATTTGACACCATGTTTGTGTTGGTGCGTGATTTATGAGGTGGCCGGATCACCTCCACTGGTCAGGTCGTTGGGGAGCTTGTCCCGTGTTGCTCAATAAAAGGTGTGCAAAAGGTCTTTCCTTGTTGGAGTCTTATATTGGCGTAGTTGAGCGGATCGGATCCGAAAGATCACTACAATAAGGATATATTCTGGACTTTAACCACCAAATTGGGTAATTCTCTGCATCTCCTCAAAAACTGCTAAAGGGTTTACTGCGATTTTTGATGTGTACATACTTTGGCATATTGGGAAGCAATTCTACTATGTTAAACACTGCATCGTAAAAATGAACGCAAGGCAGTAACATAATCCTCTTCCCCCCTCCATCCACACAGAATATTATTTAAGGTTTAAACCTCCTTATTCTTGTTCTACCCTTCGTAATTACTCTAATAGTACCGTCTTCCCGTCTTCCTGTCCCGTCTTCCCGTCTCTATTTGGTTTCCCATCTCAAATTCCCTATCTCCCGTCCTGTCTTCTAATAAATCATTCAGGGCGGGGACTGATGAATTCCGGGCGAGTGCGTTGAGGCATTCGATAGGAACAATGCTGAATTCTGGGGGATTTGGAAATAGTTTTAAAAAAAATATTTAATAATATTTGTGTTACTGTTAGCAATTATAGTGAAATAATTATGAGACAAAAAATAGAGATGATGAATTATTTTAGATACAAGGCAGATACTCTAATAAATTATATAAAGAACTATACATAAAGAAATATAAAAAACGCTTGCCACTATAATAGTCTATGCTGTTATGTCATCCCGTGTGAAATTCATGTTAATTTTTGCAGACAAACATTTTTTTGAAGCATTCAATGAGCTGAATTCAAAAATCAATGTCTGCAATTTTTTTAATTATTTTATCCTACCGAAATTCAAGATGGCGTCCAAGATGGCTGCTCAGACAATAAATGCCCATAACTTTGGTTCTAATTAACATAAATGAATGATTTTGGTGTCCATTTCTATGTTTTCCATGTCAGGGAATCCAATGAAATAAAAATAAAATCCATGGCACTTAATGCCTTTCCGCTAGGGGGCGTTATAGGTCATTTTTCACATATTTTCCTAAAAAACAATAAAAAATACTTCAAATATCTTTCAATTCTTATACACAAAATCTTTAGTCATTTTATGCTTTCATTCAATCTCTTGGTAGTTAATATAACATTGGTAGATAATTTTCTATGATTTTTTTCAATAATTAATAACTTATATTTCCAAGGAATGCAGTCACAAACATGATTTTCAACAGTAGTCCAGTAACAATATGGTTTGACCTAGGACAAATTGCAACAGAAGGTTTCTCAATGGTTTTGGGTAGTATGAGTGCCCCTTATTAACATACTAAAAGTCTAGAAAAATCTGGGTGGGGGAACATGCCCAAAATCTCAAAAAGCAAAATGGCCGCCTCTAAAACTTTGAAATGCCATAACTCAGTATAAAATCAGCATATATTCAAGTGTGAATACACTTTATTAATGTTTTCAGGCATGGGGGATCCAATGAAACAATGAAAAAATCCATATAACCAATATTTAACAAGTTAGTATACTGATACATGAAAGAAATGACAAGAAAACTGCCCTTCAAATGCATCCTGTGAAGTGAAAAATCAAAGTCCCATACAGTGAGATTGTACAAAGCATTCATGACCAAGGATATCTGATAACATCTTTCCACTAAACAAGCTGTCATAAGCATTGCTGTGACACTAGAAATAAAGAACCTTCCACAGGAAAAAACAATTAGCCATACACTGTATATGGCATCTGACATGTCATTCTGACTTCATAAGCCTGGTAAATAGGGCCTGAACTCTTTGCACATTCACCATCATGACCACATGCAGCAGTGCATTCCATAATAACCAGGTAGGAACACTTGCAGTAGCTCTACAGCTGTAGCACATGATCTGTAGTAGTTGGTCAAGGGCAGGTCAGTAGACAGGTCAGTCTCCCTTTCAAGTTTGAATTTGGTAGCATATTCCTTGGCTGGGGTACTTATTAGCAGCTGATATAGATGGTAGGAATTGTGGATGGACATGCATGATGAGGACAGGGAGCCTTTTTTGTACTACAGTAAGATACAGAGGTAGAATATAGCCTTCTCCACCTTTCTCTACATATCAAGTAGGGGTACTTTGTTATCAGAGAACACATCAGCTTGTCTTTGGAGCATAGGCAGAAGCAGATACAGATATGTTTATGTTGCAAATAGCAGTTGAATCTCGTAGATTAAAAGTATTTAATGTTATATCACATTCTGCTATTGCATGGATAGGAGCAGTGTTCTGCACTCCTGGTATTCTAGATTTTTCCTCATACATTTGATGCTCCAAATGCTTTGCTCTTTTCCCTTCGTTGAGCTGTGGAAAGATGTTATTATCAAGTCTGTGTTTTCACAAATGGGAATAGTGCCACATGCCAAATTCAACTGCTATTTTCAATATAAGCATATCTGCATTCAGGGATTCTATAGTCTGAAATAGGAAAGTTTGATACGGATTAGTTGACCACAGCACAAGCCGGTATAGACAAGAGACGTGTTATGCTGCTATTGGGTCATTCCCCTTGATTTCAAATTACCAGACATGGGCATAGTTAGTTACTTGTGTAACTACATGGAAACCCTCTTATAACCTATCATATACACACATTTATTCCAGATTCATGATATTACTTGCAGCTAAAGTTTTCAAAGCTTTCAGTTACCAATCATTGCATCATATCCTCACCACATCTTTGCATTTAGAGAACAATTATTATAGTTGGTAGGGTAAAAAAACCTCTGCTATCTGTTGATCCTCCAGTCGTTCTATTGTGTATAATTTGAATGTATAGTGTTAAAAGGGGCTTAGACCACCCAATCCCTTCAATCAAATGGTTGTAGAATTTATATATCATATAGAGTATATGAACTAGAGATCATTCCTTTCTCCCGGCTGAGAACAACTTCCAGGGGTAATTTCCCCAACTAGGCAGAAATCTTCATTGGTCTTGTTGCTCATATATAGTTCATTGAGGCTAGTATATTCAAAGCATCACACATTAGTTTTGTATTGAGAACTATGTCAGTAAGAAGGGGGAACTAACTGGTATTGAGGCTGTTCCTCCTCCCATCTTGTGCCCCAAAGAGATAAATTAATGCTATTAGAGAAGATCATACAACATACAGCAATTTCGCATCAAAATGATACAGTATATCTGTATGCTAAAGGCAAGGTTTACATAGACTAGTCCACTAGATTTAAACTTGGAAGGGGGATCAATTGTAGAAGTTCCCTAATTCCCCCATGTATCTTCCCAGTGCCCTCTCGCTCTTACTACAAATTGTATACTTCCTTCAAAAGATTAAACTTGGAATCTATACCAATTGTGACCATGTGAGGTGCCTCATGCAAGAGAGAAATTGATATTAAGTATTTCTTGACGTATCAGAGTTATACATTATACTATTCTTTTTATATACACCATTCAAAAGGCTTGTCTAACAGCTTTGATTACAGAAACTCATTTCCTAGTGTGCTCTCATACAAAATGAGATTTTTTTTCACTTCACAGGATGCATTTGCTAGACATATTTTCCCATGTCTTCTCTGTAGCAGTACACTAACTTGATAAATATTATTTATATGGACTTTACTATTGTTTCATTGGATTCCCAATGCCTGGAAACATTAAAAATGGGTATTCACACTTGAATATATGTTGATTTTACACTGAGTTATCGCATTTCAAAGTTTTAGAGGCGGCCATTTTGTTTTTTAAGATTTTGGGCCTGGTTTCCCACCTAGATTTCTCTAGACTTTTAGTATGTTGATAAGGGGCACTCATAGTATCCAAAACCATTGAGAAACCTATTGCAATTTGTTCCAGGTTTAGCCCTTTTTTGGTATAGATTGCCTGGACTAAAGATTGAATTACTATGTGGAAGGACCCAAATTTGTGGCTGAATTCCCAGGAATTATCAATTATTCTAATAGTGAAAAAGTCATAAATAATGAACTGCCAATGTTATAACTAACAAGATATTGAATATTTTGCTTTAATGAAATGAATAAATTATTTGTGTATAAGAATTAAATGATATTTTAAGTATTTCTTACCATTTCTTAGGAAAATGTGTGAAAAATTACTTATAGTGCCCCCTAGCGGAAAGGCATCAGGTGCCTTGAACTTTATTTTTATTTCATTGGATTCCCTGACATGGAAAACATAGAAATGGACACCAAAATCATTCATTTATGTTAATTAGAACCAGAGTTATGTGCATTTACTGTCCAAGTAGCCATCTTGGACGCCATCTTGAATTTCGGTATGATAAAATAATTAAAAAAATTGCAGACATCGATTTTTGAATTCAGCTCATTAAATGCTTCAAAAAAATGTTTGTCTGCAAAAATTAACATGAATTTCACACGGGAGCCATTTTTTTGACATAAGCAAATGGACTATAAGTGTTGGCGTCTTCAAGTAATGAATCAATTCCAGAAAGACACCATTGACATACTTGAGTTAATCCAAATTTTCCAATTTTTCTGATTCGTTTTAAAAGCTTTGAGTGTTCCTATATTTCTCTACCTGGCTGATAATTTGTTCCACTCTCTTTCACATTTAATTTGTAAAGTATTTCCTCCAATATTGGTTTTGAATGTTGTTATTTTGAGTGACTATGTTCCATTCTCTTATTTTGTCCAAGGTTCGACTCAAAGATCTACTGATGGAATGGTGGATTACAATGGTCATGGACAATGTGAGGAACAGAATTACGCAGAAGGATTTCTTCAAGAAAGGGGGAAACAAAGATTTTGATGCAGTCATGAAAGTATGGAAGGACATTTACCTTGCAGCATTTGGAACTGGAGACTTGGTATGTTTTTCTTACAAAGTCATTTTATTTTGGTTGTTAGTTTGTTTTATCTAATGATTACAAGTGTAATTAGATACGATTAGTCAGATCAAACTTTACTTGTTTTCCCAAATCCCCGAATATGCAATTCTTCCATCAAAGTTTGTCTTCTTGGACCAGAGCTTTGGGTGCAATACTAAGCTTGTGTGTATTTTTGGCTAAAATGGTTTTCCCACAGGGCCATAACTCGTCAAATTCCCCTTATGCATGAATTTTGTGGTCTTGATGTTTCTTCATAGTTGTTTAAATGTAATGCAAACTCAGAAAGTGGTGGAAGGCTGGAACCTACATGAACTACAAATGCCTCATTTCTTCCAATATAAAGATTTTTTTAAAGAAATAATAATAGGGAAGTTATTGTGTATTCATGAGTGGCAAAAGGGTCGCCCTGCAGCCATTTTGTTTTTGGCCCGTAAATTTTGTTCCCCAAGAGTCCCAAAGTGGCACCTGGCTGATTCCTGCTATGGACATGTCATATAACATGAATCCACCATAAAACATCATCCATATCACAAAACATGCTTTTCTGAGATGACGCCGGAATAAAAGTCAAATCATGGCTATATATATACCAGGTGAATTCAACCTTAGCAGTTTACCCACTTCTGGAAATATCTGATCGGTATCATCGATTTGATTTTGATTTAAGCTGTAGTGCATATTACACAACATCGTTTTGCCAATGTTCCTCCTGCTGCCGCTATTAGTAAAATTAATTCTTATTGATATACTTGTTAATCATTCCAGGAGGATGCTACATGGTCGAATGTTGAACAGGATTGCCTAGCGTTCTACGCCAAGGGTTCAGAAGGCTATTGCAAACGTAAATTTAAAAGTTGGGTTAAGGTCAGGGAGACAACACTCCAGCTTCTAGAGACGGTTATTGAGAGCATCAATGAGTCTGAAAGTACACAGAGTAAGGTCCAAATTGGTGTATCTGGTTTTGCCATTGCTAGTGCAGCAATAGCAATTGTTGGCTTTGTGTTGATTCCAGCTGGAGTAGGTGTGCCAATAGCCATTGCAGGTGGAGCCATGGGCGGGGCTGCAGCCATTGCTTCAGCTGTAAATTCAGGTGTCAAAGTAAAAAAAAACAAAACAGCTTCTAGCCCAATTGCTTCACAGCGCGATAAAGATGAAGAGAAATTTAAAAAACTGGTGACATCTTTGACTGAACTCAAGGAATTCATCAAACACCACAACTTTGATCGGCAGGACATGAACAATGCTAATATGGAAGGATGGCTTGGTACAAGAATTGTTGTTCCTCTTCAACTAGTCCAAATTGGGGCAGCTGTTGGAGGACTTGCTCGAATTATTTTTTTGGCCGATGATGTCATGAGTCTTGCTGCCACAGTTGCAATCCCAGTTGCAGTTGTTGGAGTTTTAATGGAACTGGCTGCGATCATCTATCATGTTCAGTTTTTGCTTAAAAAGAAGCTTTCTAAAGAGGCTAAAATATTGATTGAGGCAAAAGAAGGCATGGACACCCAGCTTGCTATGTTTAAACAATCGTTTGAAGAAGCATACCCTGGTTCCTTAACTGGCACAAATGATAACTAAGAACAATAGATTCATACAGATTCAAAAAGAAGCAACATGTGTGTCCTAGTGTTCTGAGGTGCTGGCTTGAGGTTTGCACTAGCCACAAGGTGGCGGTCAAGTTGACCATATAGGTCTATAACCTCAGGTGGTTATATAGAGCCGTAAATACACCATGTTCTTATAATCCAGAAGTATCAAACCAGTATAGGCCCTTCGGGATGATTTATTTGTGTACATGCTTTAGTGTACTACTACTACCTTTTCGGTATTGCTTTTGTTTGGTTGTTTTGAATCGGAAATACAACCCATCCACCCACCCAAGCTCTCTCTATCCCTCCTACCTACAATATCCATTTGATTTAGTGTTAAATACCGTAGACGTACTGTGTACGTATACGCTACCCGCCCTATAAATACATGTTGTCAACAAGCTATCCATTTCGAATATATCCCATTTGCCGGTTACGTTTATTAGCGTAAACGTGACTTCCGGGAACGGGTGCAGTTGGCACGGTGGTTCCCTTAGGGCGCAAACGTGGTGGCGCAAACGTGCCAACGCATCCCCATAGGATTAGTATAGAAATATCGAAAATCTATTTTACAGCCTAGATTGATTATTTCTTCGGACAAAACTTGCAGAGGACATCATATCGTTGCGATTTCTGCGAAAGGTTGTTGGCTATCGGTATGTTTACTAGGAAAACGACACAATGTTGATCAGTTGTGTAAGTACATTGGGCCTTGAATCTAAAGGTCCGGGGCGACGGAATGATTCAAAATATGCCAGCTGCGCCCGCCCTTCAGGCAGTTTATGGTCGCCTCTCATCGAGCTTTGCATATTAATGTCTTATTTTCATAATGGACAAAAAGTCTTATAAGGGTTACCACAGGAAACTAAAAGTAAAAGTAAGAGTGCTAAGTAAATATAGCAAAATATTCAAATTCCCTGATTTGTCCATGATATTCTCAAAATTTTCAAATTCCCTATATTTATGTATTTGATGGCCATTCTCAGAAAAGTCTTGCAAAGTCCAAAGGTACAAGTGCTGTCCAGGCCTAATCGTTATCTCAAGGTTGATCACATGGGAAGGGAGGGAAGGGACTGACCGCAAGGTCAGGGGAGGGAGTATTGATTAAGAGTGGGAGGGAGAGGGGGGGGGGAGAAATAACCACATGACCTGGTCACTTAACAAAGGGATTGGTCAGGTGTGGCAGTGGTCACTCTGACCCTCGTTTTAATATTTTATGTTCATTGTTATCCTGTGGCTGATTGGAGCTCTTATCTAACCTGGTAATTAATTGGTCCAGCCAGGATAAGCCAATCAGCCCAGGCCCTGTGTCCATGTTTGTAATCTGTCTAGCATATAAGGAATAAAATTGATTACAGCCAGTCTCTTTTAACTGGTTTGGTTCTGGCTATCGACATACATCTCTGTGTGTTGCGTTGATTCATTTCTCGCTCAACTACTGACCCTAAATATTCATCGGAGAATGACCCTGAATTCTTCAACATCAATGTAATTTAGGGGTTAGTATGGAAACCTGTAAATAGTATGTGCCTAGGACGATATATAATATTCACAGCTGGAAAAAGTGGAGACAAATTGTTTGCAGAGACAGCCGCAAAAAGATATTAGAAAAACTTAAATTGTATGAAAAACCATCATTAATCAATAGAATACATTCTCTATAATGACTTTCTTGATATTTAAATTCCAAGAGGAATAAAGCAAAACCTATTGTCGGCCAATTTTATGTTAAAATATGGGATGGCGACTTTAGGTCATCAGGGCTCAGTAGTTTGTCATATATTCTCCTGATGAAGGCAACAGATTGCTGAAGCTAGTTGGGTAAATAAAGATAGTACCGGATAAAGATAGTACCAGAAAATTAGTTATATCCTAAAAAGATATGGGAATTATTTGCCCTCACATCAAGGTATTCTTATAATCATTTAAAATGATCCTCTTTGTTTTATCATAGGTCTGATAATGGCTTGAAAGTGGTACAGAGGTGAAGAATTTTTAAGCATGAAACGATCCGTGATGGCCCTTCAGGGATTATTATTAAATATGTAATTATTTCTATTATGTGGATTTGTAGGTCTTTCAAGACCATGACGAAATAGGTATGCAAGTTAATTTGGCTTCCATTATTTTCCCTGGTACATCAAGAACAGTTGAAAATGTCATGATATAAAATAAAATGTCAAGATGTCATGTCACAATGCCCAAAAGAATTGTTATCGTTTAGACTGGGAAAACCACAAAACTGTCAGCATCATGTATTTTGAATGGTCCAGATCCATGAAAATCTCGCAGCACTGAAACTATGTATATACAAATATTGTCAAGCATTTCCTCAAGTTGGGATAATATTTGAGCCCAAGTACGAATTTTTGTAGGACTGTATAGAAGAGAATATACATTAGTTGCGTTACTCTACAATAATAAACACAATAAATGAAACACATGGGTGCGACTGGAAGTAGCGACCATGGGGCCGCTTTTATTAAAGATTTTTGGATCACTTGTAAACTGCTGCCATTACCAGTCATGGTTAAGTTCAGAGTGGTTTGAAAACAAACTATGGTTGCCCAGCAACCCCACCACCAATTAAGGTATCACTACTCTAGATATATAGCAATATTCCTAGGTAATATAAACTATACATTAGTTGGGTAACTCTACAATAATAAACACAATATGAAAAATTAGCTGAAAACATTGTCTGTATAGGATAAAATGTGACTGAATAAATAAATACAGACACAAAAAATGAAAAACATGAGTGCAACTGGAATTGATAGAAGCGGGAGACCTTGACACTTCTAAAGTTGGCCAAAAGTAGTGAGAAGTAATGTGGCGGTGTATTGGGACCCAATAATACCCATCCCCATTACTTCCATGTTACTGCTCCCGCATCTTTAATCAAAAAGCGGGAGCAGTAGTGGGAGAAGCAGCGGGGCAGTGGAACCCATGCTTTACTTGCATTACCGGAGACAATGCTCATACCAACAGTAAATCTTACATTGTTACCATATTCTGCCAAAGGCTTTCATCAGCATGACAACATGCAAAGCTAGATAGTATTGTTTTGAACATACTATAAATACTTTTTTAGAGACTCATGCAAGGAGTGTCTCAACCATAATGTCTAATCCTTATTATTTATTTAATCTTTAAATTGCAAACAAAATAATACCTTGACTAAAGCACAATGATTCACAACAGACATAATGATCTTCTCTGATTGAATCGTTCAAAACTGTTTGAGATGCATGTTCAATACTAAGATGCTCATCATTCTACTCTCGTGATTTTGATGGTTCAGAACTTGTTGTATCACACTTTTACAGGTTCCTTATCAACATGTAGGCTCTCATCTTCAGTGGCAGCCTCTGGAAAGATTTGCTCAAATGCATCTTTGGTTCCAGACAGCTCATTTTCCATCTGCACTTTAGATTCAGTCAGGACTTTGCCCCTTTTAGAAAGCTCATCTCTTGTAAGGAAGCTGGCATGGTAAGCAATGGATGCAAATTCAAGGAGTGCAGTGATCGCTACAAAAGGAATAAGTACCTTTGCCGCAATACCAACTAAATCATCAAGAGCTCCTATAAAGCTTCCAATTCCATTAGCAAGTAAACCTTTTATTTCCTAGAATTCCTTCTCCAGAGGAGTTGCCATCAACTTGTCTTTACCTTCAAACGTGAAATAAAGTTGTTCACCGTGACTTTTGACAAATTCTTCAAATTCTTTCACATGATTGATTAGTTTTGTCAACTTCTCATTTCTTTTCTTCACCTGAGAATTGATTGGTTCAATCTGTTCCTTCACGGTTTCTTCTTTTGAGCTGCTATTAATGATTCCTCCAACACCAGCTGCAAATCCAATACCAAGACCAGCTTGTGCGACAACCAATGATGACCCTGCAGTTGCTGGAGTTGCCAGTATTCCTACGATAGATATCGCTGCAGCAGCTATTCCACAAAGAGATAAACCAATCTGGCTCTCACTTTGAGCTCTCTCAGCTTCTTCAACTTTTTCTATTATGACATCGAAAAGTTTAATTGTTTCCTGCTGGCATTCAACCCATTAAATGAATTTCTGGCGGCATCTTTTCACATACACCACACTAAAGGACGACAAAACATCTGACTTGACTTGATCCCAGTCATTCATATCCTGGAAATAAATCAATCAAGAATGAAAATCATGATATCTATAAATGAATGTGTTGTCGAGTTTTGAGAAGCTGTAACTGAATGCTGGATTTGATTATTAGCTGTTCCCTACGACCATAGTTCAACCTTTTATACCTCAATGGATCTCCATTTTCCGACTCACTCTCCTGCTCCCCCAGGTCAGTTTATTACACTGAGGCAAGGGAGGGTAAGATCCAGACCTCTTAATGACACAAGTACTAAGTTAACTAATTATCAAGTTATGCACCGATTTGATCAACTGTTGAACATATTTAATTTTGTAATCAGTGTCAACTTAATTCACATACTTGGCGTTTCCACTGGAAACGATTTTCTCAGCCACAATCATTTGTGCCTGATGTCAACTTATAGTTATACAGTAGTTTGATTCTTGAAGAGGGAAACAGTGTGCAACGCAATAGCCCGGGCTGTAAAAAAAAGTTGGTCGAAAAAAAATTGTCGTTAAAAAATAGTTGGTCGGGAAAAAAAAATTGTTGTTAAAAAAAGTTGTCGTTCAAAAAACGTTGGTCGTTCAAAAGAGTTGGTAGTAAAAAAACAAGTTGGTTGTATAAAAAAGTAGTAAGCTAGGCTAGGCTAAATAGTTGGTAACTTACTTTTAAAATTTCAAAAATGTGTTGGGCAGCAGTGTCCATTTGAGCACCTGAGGCAGGTGAGGGGGGTGGTGGGCAGAGGGATGGTGTGGGAGGTGGGAGGGCCTTCTGCAGACCTATCATGGTTGGAGAAGCATCTAACTAACAGCCAATCAACTCCCTTGGCTAAACCTAGAAAGGCTGTCAATCAGCTATCAATAACGTCTAGGTGTGAAATCTATAACTGATTGAATCAGTGAAGTGTAAAATATAGGACCAGATCGAAAGGATTAGATAAGGCATCCTTAAACACCTCACAGACAGCTAAAGAATATTATCAGATGTAGATCCAGTATCAGTGATTGGCACATTTCATAGTGACTCATATGTTTTCTCAGCTATAAATAGCTGAGAAAACAACAAGGTAGCTAAACCGGATCATGTGAGCCAACATTTGTGTTCAAGAACATGCCAAGCACATGCTTAGACAAAAGGATTTTAAATGCAATTATTACTTTATGAGTATTTATATTCAAAGTCATGAAATCTTACATCCCTGAGATCCATATAAGTGGACGAGAAGCATAAGAAACAATACCAAGCCCACTTTCTCATACATAATATAATGGTTTCAGTTTGATAAACGGGGTGCCTTGTTCATTGTGTAAATTACAAAAAGTGGAAGGAAGCCTGCACAGTCTAGCTGATAATCATTGGAATCAGCATTTTCCAAACCTGACTTACTTTAAGTTCGCATCCAAAAGCTACCTTGAAATTCATCTCTGTTTCATTCAAAACGTCACTAAAGTTCTTGTTTCCTCCTATTACATAGAATTCCTTTTGGCCGATCCTTGTGTTGATGCTGTGACACACCATAGTCAGCCACTTTTCCTTTGTAAATGCCTTATAGCGATGCTAGGGCAGAAATGAGAGGATTATAGCAATTAGTCCCAAATTGTTACTTGACCAACAGCGATCACCAATGAAAAAGGCCAATAGAGATTAGCAGGCTACAACTCTGATATATATATTTATACATTCTCGCCAGACCCTTCCCCACTTTGATGTTGGCTTGAGCACAAGACAATATCAATTCCAATTCAAACCCTCAAGTCAAATATATCATGGATACATTGCATAATACAAATAATACAATTCACTTGCTGATAGTTAGAATTTGGTTCCTTAAGATTGTGTCATGTACTGACACCAGACGGCGTAGGCCGTCGGAAAAGGACACTGGGGTCAACACAACACTGCTGTAGCGTATGCCTCAATAGTATTTATTCGATCGGTAAACATTATAAATGAACGCCAATTTATTTAAAGCAGCTTAATCTTAAAGTTACTAGGTAGACAAAATGATTCCCGAGATGGAATTTTTATACATCATGCCCCTTGAATCCTGCTCCCATAGAGATTGGCCTGGTTTGAGTGCAATGCGTCAAATTAAATGGCAAAAGTACAGAAGAAAACTATTGATACGCCTTATACCAGGCAGCGCCATCGGCATTCTAGGACGACCACATTGAAAATAAATTCACAATGGATACCAATTTTTATTCGTTTGTACATTAGTACCACTCAATTATATTAATGCATCTATTATAACAATTAATTGGAAATACCTTAAGTGACTTTGCTACTATGATCTTCTTGTCATCAGGACCAACAAACTTGTCCCCATATTGATTTTCTATCTCTGAAAGTATTTTTCCACATTGTGCTGCAATATCTCCAATATCACATTCCTGGACAATTTCCTTCAATTGGTCTTTTAGCTTGCTCAAGAATACTTCCAACAACCGATTATTTTCATCATCTATAACGGACATGTACAAATCCTTCTGGTGGGGAATGACACCATTATTCATAGCTGTAGTGTACTTCTCTATTAGAGGTGCCAGCACTGAAAGTACAATAAGTATACCTTTATTGATCTTTGTACATTGAAAACCAATAGTTTCACAAAATCCATTTTGTGTATGATATGGCTGGTTACTGGTTATATATACATATGAATCAACATGTTATTGGAGCCATGTTTGTCCACAAAAGCATGTGACCCAATAGAGGAGTTGCATGTGCCACTGCGCATGTCTGTTAAAGTGCATCCTGGGATTGATTCTGATGAAATCTGACATTCAAATATTTGGTAATATTTTCATAAAAAAAAATTGCAACAATGTTTTCCCGAATATCATTGCTTTTATGAATGATCTATGAAAGATGGAGGCTTGAGTTACGAGAACATAATTTCATAGAAATAATTTCACAGGAGTGATACATTTAATGAATTCGAAAAATGGCCTGTTTAAGAATCAGAGTTGTGGAGAAGGAGTCCTATTTATAAGTGGCAAATACAATACAAGTGAAGGAGAATATTCAGTAGTGAATCAAGCCACACAGTTGGATATAGATAATCATAGCAAACATACATGAACATTCAATGTCTCCGGCATTGTTCATCTGACTTTCAGTCCATATGAAATCCCGGCATTCATCAATATTTGAAAAAAAGTCCTTCAAGTCCTCGCAATCTCGCAGGCTTCTGTTGCCTTCCATTTCACTGTTAAATGGAGTTAAATGGAATTGGAACGGAGTGGAAAGTAATTTGTGAGAGAAGTGTGTAAATAAAGGCAAAAGTCGTTTCAAAAACCCCCAAAATGCCTGATGGAGTGTTTGGGTCAGTAATCCAACCCAAAAGAATGCAATTCTTTACAGGGGAATAGGCCCAAAATTTAATGTGCTTTTAGCCATGAAATGTTACTGAGAAGTTTTAAGAGAACAAAATGGTTTTATTTTATTTGGATAGCTCTCTTACCTTCCTGTTAATTTTGGCTGCTTAATGACAAAAGCCTTTCTTTTTGAAAAAACAGAGCTAATAGCTGATCCATAGGTCTGTTTTATTGCTGTGTCAAAATACTGAGTTGGAGTTTTTGGCTTCAGTGTGAGATTAAAATCTCTTATGAGTGGGATGAAGAAGGGCGATCTAATCTCAGCTCCTGCTGAATCTTCGAGTCTTTGAGAAAAGTCTGCAATGCACCTTCAAAACGAAATTTAATGAAATAATGGGATATTATTTGTATTACTGTGATTTGTTGTGTATAATTTCTATCCTAGGCGAAAATAGTGGCTTAAGACTGGTTACCCAGAGTGTGCTATTAGAACCATAAAATTACATGAAATATTTGTAATCTCTGCTATGTCCCACATATTGGTGATGGCCTAAGAAAGCTTTGGCGGATTTGGCTGGCAAGGCAAGTTTCTTTCTTTGATGAGTAATATGTAAATACATTCATTACTTAAAATGTTGATAGCATAGTTAAACAGATGAATAGACTCATTCTCAAATAATTGAGTGCAAATGGTAAAAGCCAATGAAATATTTACACTCACCTCAATGTTGCAATGTCACCTCTTCGAATGATGCCAACCATATTAAAAATCAGATGAGTACAGAGGAGGGTTGTCATGGTGAAAATCATATTATCACCATCATTGTCCTTTTGCAACAAAATATAAAGTCTACTATTGTTAATTTTCTTAAAGGCCAAACACCTTTCATATTACCCAAAAAGGCAAAACACTTTTGTGTTAGTTATGGACACCAGACAGCGTTGGTTGTCGCCAGGGTCATCAGAACAATGCTATAGCTTATGACAAGCAAGTCTTTACATGATTGCTGATCAACGTCATGCTTTTTAATGCAGCTTAATCATTGAGAAAAACATTCACATAACTTACTAGGTAGACGAAATGATTCCGTTTTGAAGGTTCCCATATGAACTACATTTAGTTATTTTACTGTTTATTGATTCCCAGACATATTGGAAACTTTTTTTTTTCAAAAACGAAAATATCAAACTTAAAATCTAGAAATACATATTAGATCATTAGACTGTTTACTATCATTGGAATCGGCTTGATCTCATCTTTTCAAATATCATGGTATCTCAAAATCTGTATTTTGCGACTTATGACTCATTTTCCTAAAACGGATCATATATGTGTCCAACAAATGGCTCAATATATATACCTTACACTAGGCGGCAGCATAGCCATTATGGGACAAGTGAATTACATTTTTTTTTATTAAACAGACACACTCGATGACTCAGTTTTCATAAGCAAGCGTTACTTTTTGTTACTGGTCAACCTTGGCCCCCCTTGAGTATTGATGTATGACTTAAAGGTAAATGCAAGTGTCCTCAGCACTGATGCAGGCGAGAATTCAAGGAACTAATGCATGAAAGAATAGGAGTAACAGTATTTTTTCAAACTTCATCTTAAGAAAGAACATTGTTAGGTGATTACAAAAAACAGAAAAATGAATGTTATCGCATTATTTTATATTTAAGGGATGGCTGAAGATTACTCCCATTCATTTTGGAGTTAACTTGGGGGAAACGTATAAACTCTCAATGTTTTCTTTTTACTTCAATGTCCCCGTTTTTTTAAATTTTGAGAATAAAGTAATGTGAGCTATGTGTATGCAGATTTAAAAGGAAATAACATGATTCAATCTTCTGATATTCTGAAAAAAATGGAGAAAAGCCCCTTAGGATGCATGTCCATAGGAGAACAAAGTTACAGGTGGAATTTGAGGAAAGGAATTTGGCTTTGACATACAAGCTAGTACATTCATAAAGAATGATTTTCCTGAGCGCATGTCCCCAGCAATGCCAACCACAGTTGCTTTCTGCTGGATCTGTCTGAGCTGATCCAAAACATCCAGCATAACTTCCATACTCGGTTTGGTTTCTTCAACTTCATCATCATTCTTATTCAGATTCTTGATTGTGAGTTTTATGAGCAGTTGCGGTTCTCTCCCCACTGGTAGAAGTGATACAGCCATGATACAGCCAGCTGAAGGGATAGGCAGTATTTCGGGTAAATGTGATACGTTTTAGGAGAATAAGTCATAAGTCGCAAAATATGGATTTTGAAATATCACCATATCAAGCTGATTCTAATGGTAGTACACACTATGAAACCTAATAATGTAATTTCTGTATTTTAAGTTTGATATTTTTATTTTTGAAAAAAAAAACCGTTTCTGGGGGGCCAATTACTAGTAAAGTAACTAAATATACTCCATACGAAGACCTTCAAAACACTTGTATATATTTAGTACAATGTCCTGAAAATTGTTACATGGATTTATATGACTATAAGTGCTAAACCCTCTAAAGATCAGAACATTTTGATAAAGAGATCTTGTGAAAAAAAAACCCTTGAAAAATATTATGCGACTTGTGACTCATTTTCCTAAAACACATAAAAAATGATATACTTGTGTAGGGCCGGCACAAACCATTGTCATATTAACACTACCAACAATCCACTACTCCACACTAGAAATGGGCCAACCACAATTATTTGATTTTTTTAAGAGCATTCAACTATTTTCATTAACAAACTATCAGACTCACTAACAACTTCATCTATGCAAGTAATACAGAAATGAAACAGGTAAAACATGGGTTCTATTTCTATGCCATGATATATATTAGCCTTATTTAATCAATATTTACCTTCAGTTAATTAATCGGCAAAAGCAAGCGCCTACAACGTTGCGTCATGAAATGAGCGTCATAAAATCTTCTGATTCTGAATCTGCCATTTTTAACTTTCTAACTTTTAAGGAATTTTAGTTCTCCATGTTTGGAAAATAAAATGTAAAAAATTAAATAAATAAATAATAAAAAATATTATCTTCTATATTTAGAATGAAGTGACTGATATCAATCAATAGAGAATACTGTGCCCTAAAATTGTTTTCTCTTGACCTAAGATGTCGGTGCATTAGTTTCAGAGTTATTAGCAAAATGCCTCATAAAGGTCAAGGTCAAAGGTCATTAATCGTGAGGTATTTTGCAAATAACTCTGAAAATAATGCACTGACATATTAGGTCAAATTAAAACAGTTTTAGGGGACATCATTTCCCATCAATTCATATCAGTCACTTGATTCTAAACCCATTAGATAGTTTATTCATTGATTAATTATTTATTAATAAATGCCTCATAAAGGTCAAGGTCAAAGGTCATTAATCGTGAGGTATTTTGCAAATAACTCTGAAAATAATGCACTGACATATTAGGTCAAATTAAAACAGTTTTAGGGGACATCATTTCCCATCAATTCATATCAGTCACTTGATTCTAAACCCATTAGATAGTTTATTCATTGATTAATTATTTAATTTTTTAACTTTTTTTTTTCAAACGTCAATAATTAAAATCCCTCAAAAGTTACCAAGTGGAAATAAGCAGATTCGAAATCAGGAGATTCTGGAGATTTTTAATCAATCATAAAAATTTAGTAGGACCGAGAATTCAACGTTTACCAAATAAAGGATGGACTATTAAAATTACCAATAAAAATGAAGCCAGACCATAAGCTCCATAGGCTTTGCACTGTCTGATTGATTGCTCATTTTCTCTAAAACTGGCACAAATATCATGGAGAACTTTTGGGATATTATAATATATAGTATTAGCAATTGGAAACTGGTGTCAAAAAGTAGTGCCCAAAATCCGGAACGAAAATCATTTTCTAGCCATATTCTGAGGCTCAGCTGATGGCCTAATTTGAAAAGATGAGATCAAGCCGATTCCAATGATGGAAAACATTATGTCATTTTCTTCCTTTTGTTGTTGATTTGCTTAAAGGCCAATACATATTCAAACAGTTCAATTGAAAAACGCTTTATCCAGCATGGATTTTCTCAAGCGCCACCTATATAAAAGTATATTCCTTCAATTATACAACTTCACGCAACCTGAACTAAACATTCGATGATAAAACATCTGTTTATAAAACTAATCCAAATATACCATTCCTCACAATCTGAATTAAGCCTTAGGATAACCTCAGATGTGGATGAATACCTTCAATATACAATCTTATAATTTAGTACGGGTGTCAGTGGAAAATGGGTCACAAATCACATGAAATTGATCTTTGGATATCTGCATATTTGAAAAGATAAGATTAAGCGGATTCCAGTACAAGTATTCACGATTTAGCAGCGCTAAACACGCCTAAAATGAAAACATTTCTGACCAAGAGTTCCTGTATAAAACATTTGACAACTATGACTAACTTACCTTGGTCAATAATTTTGATACACTCTAACCATCGGCCATGAACCTTTAAATGTTTCCGAGAGAAGCAAAGTTAATTGTGTCTTGATGTGATGTGTTGAGTATAGGTCCACTCAAAAGTTGACCCCACAATGCGTTCTTATCTATTTCCTTTCTAGTTGATACTCAGTTATCAGTTTTTCCGCCCAAGGTTATAGAAACAATCTTACTAAAGGGTAGTCTCCACTGACTGCGGTAGGCTCTGTGGTAAGCTCTGCGATAAGCCTTGCGATGGTGTTGTGATGGTTCTATAGGTGGTGAGGAGTGGCGAGGTGCCCAGTGAACCATATAGGCAGGACTTCGCCACTCCTCTCCACCTATAGAACCATCGCAGGGCTTACCGCAGAGCTTTAAATAAAAAAAATCCGGAAATTCCCAACATGTGATGATTTTGATGAAAATGATTTGACGATGTCATTGGTTTGGCACTACTTGGTTTCGCTAATAATAGCTCATAAGGCCATTGACATCAACAAGTAATATCAATGAGGGATAAATGAAGATGGATGAAATCAAGTTCACCCTACTTTTATTTTCCATGGAAATAAAAGATCTGATCAGTAATTTCCACGATATACTAGATGTTATGGTTTACATTATGAACAATATGACACATTGGTCCAGTTTTAATGGTAACCTACGTAAATGGCGTGATATCATTGAAAGGATTCCTACATTCCCAATCACGCAAACTGGTGAGTCAGGGGGTGCTAGTCCTCCAACATTTATTTATTTGATTATTCGTCCTAAGATTTTTAAACCTAGTCGAAGAAGATCGATCCATAATGAAGCCAGCTAGCGGCACCTATGTACCCCTGGTTGCCATGCAAACGATTGTATGTAAAAAAAAAAAAAGAGAGAGAGAATCCAAGAATTGTTCTGTGTTTATTCCTCCCCACACACATAACTGATGCTATATTAAAATGATATCCAGCCATGTTGAGGAATGAATAGTTAGATAATTATTTCATTAGATTAATTCGCTCCGAAAACATAGCCCTGAACAAGAGCCGGAAGTGCGGAAAATGAGAGAGTACCCATGCGCACAGTGTACCCAAAAATTGGGTCGGCCATGTAGTGCCCACAAGCAATACTGTAAACGTCACCTTTTCGCGGGGATTTAAATTCGCGCAGCAAGGAAGTCTCACACATTGTTTATGCAATAATTATACCTTTCGCGCAGGATTTATTTTCGCGCACGAAGGTGGGTGCGCGAAAATAGCGAAAATAAATACTGCGCG
Source organism: Sthenelais limicola (assembly GCA_942159475.1). Taxonomy (NCBI): domain Eukaryota; kingdom Metazoa; phylum Annelida; class Polychaeta; order Phyllodocida; family Sigalionidae; genus Sthenelais; species Sthenelais limicola. The sequence continues at coordinate 15,092,249 of OW804098.1, forward strand.
AACATTAATACGTTTACAGTATCACTTCAGTTGCTGACCAGCTAAACAATATACAGAGCCTATGTTCTCTCTATGGGTTGAGCATATCGAGGGTGAAATAAAAGGTACATTGTCTTCTGATATTGCCACAACAATGGAGTCACACCAAAGCAAATTTTAACACAAGATAAACCTGCAGACATGAAATGAATTTATCAAAGGTTAATTAAGCCTGCTTTGCCCCAGAAAACCTGGATTTAATTTCAAAAGGCCTTTTGAAATTAAATCCAGGTTTTCTGGGGCAAACACAAGGAACAAATGATATATTGTAGCGTTCTAGGAATGAACGCAGATATTTTGTAACAAGGTCAAGTCCTTTAATGAGATTAGATTCCAAGCTTATATCTGCCCTGGCTTCTCCGAACCTATAACAGTTCTCCCGCCCTTGATATAACCTTTCAATGTGTTGATAAGGGCGTAAAGCAACCAATCTCACTCACCTATAACAGCACAAAGACGCGAGCTTACCAACAGTATAAGCGGAAATTTCGTAAAATGATTTTATTATTACTGAATGTGGATGAAATAAATAATATTCCTTGTAGAGCCTTTCCTTGTAGAGCAACTGACTTACATAACAATTGGGAGACGTGGGGAAGTAGTTGATAAAATATAGAGAGTATGAGGTCTATATGCCGCTATATCCTCCCTTCGTCTGTTACTATGTGTTCCAGGAATATAAATACAAAAGTAACCTTAAGGGGTTAATGTTGTAAATGTAGAACTTTTGGAATGACTGGGTGGGAGAGAAAATTGCAGGTCCAGCTTGACTGGAAGTGAAAGTCAGTCTGATGGCATCCAAGGGTAGTTAGGTAGGTACCCAGAAGATGTCACCACCGCCATCTTCTTATGTCCAGCAACTATCCCACCAGTTGCATGCCAAATGTACTTCTTGTTTTGTGGGAATACAAACACAATTATTCATTTACATAATATAATGCCATACCGGTAAATGGTTTGGCGGTTTTGGAATGGTGTATCAAACACATTATTTTGAGTGCACTGAGTGCAATGCCCATCGTTATATGCCACGCTGCTTTAAAAAGTTTGTGTTGCTACAGAACCATATTATATAACAGATCTAATTGATTATTGAGTTTATTGTTCAAAACATTAGAATAAAAATAAAATACATGATTATCTAGGTCTAGGAATTTCCTAAATGTGTAGAGCTGCTAATTGTACATTTTCTGAAGATTTGACCCATATCTGAGGTTGTACTAAAGGGTATATTTAACTAAATCGACCCAGTTTACTACAGTAAGTCTCCATTAAGAAATATTGCTGTTCATACATACACCAATAAAAAAGACCTTATTGGATGCCCCATTTTTTACCATCATTGGAATCCGCTTGATCTTTGATCTCCTCTTTTAAAATGTGATAATATCTCAAAATCCAATTTGTGCCACTTGTGAGTCATTTTCCCGGAACATATCACACGTGTTTATATAAAGAAAGGTCAAGATCAAAGGTCTTCATAAGATCTTTTGGAAATGCCTCTGAAAATAATCCACTCACAACGTGGGTCAAATAAAAGAAATTTTAGGGCACACCCTATCAATTGATATCAGTCAGTAAATATTTGTTTATTAATTTAATTAATTTGTTAAAGTATCTTTTTTTCAAGCGTCGATAATTAAAAGTTACCAAAGGTTACAAAGTGGAAATTGGCATATTCAAAATCAAAAGATTCTGAAGATCTCGAATCCATCAGAACATTATACGGGACATATATATGACCAACCAATTTAAGGTCCACCAAATAAATAAATGATATAATTAAATTTACTACTAGTTATGAAGCGCGGCCATTGGTTCCATACTCTTTGCACTATTATAATCAATGCTGTATTTGTACCAACAAAGAAGATATATTACGATTTTGCAAGGAATTGCATGGAGAACTTTTCGAATATTATAGTGTTGTGTAGAGTATTGCCAATTGGAAACTGCTAAACAAAAGTAGTGCCCCCGATGCCGGATTGAAAATCATATGTGATGTGTTTCAGGAAAATGAGTCATAAGTCGCAAAGTTGATATTTTTCAAAGTGTTTTTTTCACAAGATCACATTATTAGAATGTTCTGATTTTTTGGGAGTTTATCACTTATAGGTATGTCAATCGATGTCCCAAATTTCAGGACAATCTATGCAATATATCCTTTCATTTTAAAGGTCCTCATATGGACTACATTTAGTTATTTTACTGTTTATTAACCCCCAGAAATATTGGAAACCTTTTTTTTCAAAAACGAAAATATCTAACTTAAAATCTAGAAATACTTATTATTTTATTATACTGTTTACTATCATTGGAATCGGCTTGATCTCCTCTTTTCAAATATGGTGATATCTCAAAATCCATTTTTTGCGACTCATGACTCATTTTCCTAAAACGGATCACATATTTTGAGGCTCAGCTAATGGCCAATGTTATAGGAAATTATTTCTATATGTTATGTTTGTTTTTTGTAGTATTTCTAGCCAATTAGCTACATATATATATATATATATACACTTTTTTTTAAAAACGTTTATTCGATAACATTTCACATGATGTGATACAATTAATTCGCCATAGGATGATCTTAGAAACGCAAGGATATATGCTAAAACCCTGTCCAGAATTGAGAACATTCCTGCGATCTTGGAATAAATAACTTTGAAAACTATCAATCTTGTGACTCATTTTTCGTTACACATCTCATTTGAAAATATGTCATAAACGCATCACCCTGATCACCTGAATCACCCTGATCGTGTCCAATATGCATTCCTCTTGTTTGTATACTTCTAAGTGAGGAGACTCATCAGTGGTGTGTATAATGAGTCATATAGAGGGATATAGGGGTTCTCAATGTAGGACGAGGTTAAACCATCAAAGAGAGGGGTTACACGGATACGCATGTTACAGTAACATGATAGTCCTTAGTACCACAGCCTATAACCGTATAAACAAACTGGGCAAATGCTAGTAGATGAGAGCAAACAAGAGCTAACTATAGATACACTTCTGGATCTTCCTAAAGGCGTTAATTCGCCTCATGTTTATTATAGCTACTGATCCACTGGCTTGAGACTGCCTGCGATTGTGTGCGATTGTTGATATCAGAAACGAGGATTTACATGTGCCACTGCGCATGTCTTTTACAGTGCATGCTGGGACTTGGATTCTTATTAAAGTTGACATTGAAATGTGATGTGTTACAGGAAAATGAGTCACAAGTCGCAACATTTGAGATATCCTATATGAAAAGATGAGATCAAGCGGATATCCAATGATATTAAATATTAAGAAATTTGATAAGTATTTCTATATTTTGAATTAAAGTATTTACCAATATTTGTATATTTACCAATAGATATAGACATAGTATAATGTGATGCTACTTCTTTTATTAATGAATTACAAATGTATTTATATTTATCTGTCAGATTTGAACTAAATCTATCCCAGCATGCAGTGTCATAGACATGCGCAGTGAGACATGCAAATCCCCTATTGCAAATTGAACATTACCATACTTACGGAATTTCATATATTGTATGTCACATTGTATTATTTTGTATAATGGATATAACATAAAGGAGTGATGTATTTCAAACAACGTGTGGGACTTGTATAATCAGGTCTTCCAATCTGTGCCTTCATGGGAAGGGAGAAAAAACACATTTCTACAGAATATGAAGTCATTTCCGACGGTAACATTATTAGAAACAAAATAATAAGGTTTAACACCTCAGCTGAAGTTAAACATTAAAATATATGAACATTTTACTTTACGTGTGTCGTGTTCTCGTTCGGAATGAAAGAACCATATATGGGTCAGATTTTCAGAAAATGTACAATTTGCCTTCACCAATCCTCGCAAATAACCAACATTTAAGACAAAAATGAGCTTCAAAATGCAGTTTAACATATCAGAACTGATACTATTAATCAATGCGATACCAAATATACTCAGATATACACGGTATTCATCATTTTTCAGCCTAATTTAGGAGAATTGACTATATGTGTAGAGCTGCCAATTGTACATTTTCTGAAAATCTGACCCATATATTTAAATGACATCTATATTTATGTCATAAAATGTTTCCTGCCTCTTCCAAGTTATGGATCCAAATTACCCGGGGCAGAATGCCAACGTAGGCTTGCAAAATTATGTTACCGAAACATTTGCAACGTAAACGCATGTTTACATTACTCTTTCTATTAATTTCATATTACTATGGACCATCAGGATTCTCATAAAATAGAGGCACCCTTTTCCTGTGTAGAATTACTGCATTATTATTATTGTCTATTTGTACACATTCCGGCTGTTAATTGTGTTATACATTATAAGGGCCCAGTCCACTAAGCCGATTCCCATGCGATTCTCTGCGGAAAGAATCCTCTGCGGCACAAAATCGCATACGCTTGGTAAACTAGTGTATTTATATTTTCTTATGAGCTGTTATACGTTTCGTTCAAATGGATTCGATCCGTGATCACAGACCTATATATTCCCTTTTACAAAATGTGCCAAATTCATACACTGGTTGAATGTGCTTTCAATTTATTTGGCCAAAATAATCTGAAGTATGTAATAGAAAGACAAATTTATCATTCATTTTTTACATAGTGCATTCTGTTTTTATCATACAAGATATGATATTGATTGAAAGATCCTTGCATTTTTCGATAAAAATGTTGCTCTATATATTTGTATATCAGACCTGAACTGAACCCATCTAAGCTTGCACTGTAATAGAAATTGTCTTTAACGTTACATTGTATTTATTGATCTTATTTCCAAATTCAGGGATATTTGGAAGACTCCACTAGAGAGAAAACTTGTCGCCGCCGTTTTTCCTCTACAGTCCAGGCCCAAACATGAGAGAGTCCCTTCAAACGAAGGGAAAGCCTCTCGCCTCAAACCGCAAAGTGTCATTATAATTCCATTAAGACCGCAAAATGTCATTATATTCCTATTAAAACGCCGGGGTGCTAGGCCAGAAAACTGATTAGCGAAGTAAACTGACATACCACTCTAATCTGATCTGAGGGTTTGGGCCTAGATTGTCTAGTGGAGTTCCGCTATACAATACAGATAATACTCCCTTATCCATGTCTTCCATGTTTTTCATTTAAATTTCTATTCCGCACTTGGTATTATACCTTGTAAACGTTTATGGAAAAAATAATCTATTATTGTTACTATTACGTGTTGTGGTATGTATGTACTATTTTTATTTCCGCTAATACAGATACAGCCATCGGAAAAAGCAACAAAGTTATACAATGTTTTTCCTGCATAAACATAACTATCTAGAATTCCAGGTCTTCCATGTCTCCCTCATATCAATATGGGTCAAATTTACAATTAGCAGCTGTACACATTTAGTAAATTCTGCTAAATTAGGCTGCAATTTGGTCAATACTAGGTAAATTCGAGTATATTTGGCATTGCATTGATACTAGCAATCTGTTTGGTTAAGTTGAACTGTATTTTGAAGCTTATTTCTGTCTTAAATTTGGGTTATTTGAGAAGATTGGTGAAGTTGAATTGTACATTTTCTGAAAATCTGACCCATATATGTCCTGATTATAATGACATTAATGGGATATGGAAATAGAACATGTATTATTATTATTATTATTATGATTATTAATAAATAGAATGATTCATTACATATAGAGTATATCAATCGTGATACCTCCATACCCCCTCAACCAATGCAGGGAAAGTCCCACCCTGGACGAGGTCCCGTGCATTGGAACCTCTCCAGGCCTTCTCCCGGACCTCCCCCTCACCACGATTCATGATGGGTCCGGTTTTCAAAACATATACAATTCACCCTCACCAATCCTCTCAAAAAATTCAAATTTCAAGGACAGAATTTGTGCCAAACACAGTTTTTAGCATTACCGAATATATTTTACAATCCCATTACCAGATATATTTAGATATCCATGAGATTCATCTTTTTTTGACCTAATTTAGCAGAAATTACCAAATGTGTAGAAGTGCTGAGTGTACATGTTCTGACCCCATGACCTTGACTGTAATATAAATACAGGAGAGGGGGTATACAGTCAGAGCACATGTGATAACGCTACATTGCCAGGGCAACAGGGAGGAGAGAAGGAGGAGAGGTTATCATCACACCAAGCTACCAATATGGGTTCATCCGCCTGTCAGCTATGGATGATATTGGCCCTATCACTTGTCATCTTAATGGTAAGTTAGTTATTATTTAGTGAGTGAGTGAGATTGGTTGCTTTACGCCCTTATCAACACATTTAAGATGGTTATATCAAGGGCGGGGGAGCTGAGAGGGAGTGAATGAGTGAGTGAGATTGGTTGCTTTACGCCCTTATCAACACATTTAAGATGGTTATATCAAGGGCGGGAGAGCTGAGAGGGAGGCAGTTTATGATCATACCCAGGAAATAGAGATAGAGAAGAAGGGAGAGAGAGACAGAGAAAAGAGACAGAAAGGCACTTTAAGGTCTTACCAAGGACCACTATTGATATATAATATAATGTTTCACAAGGAACAGAGTCCCAAGTGTTCTGAGAGGGATCAGTCTAGGCTCAAAGATGATAGAGTCCCTTCAAACTGAGGGTAAGCCTCGCTCCAAAGTGTCATTACGATTCCATTTTTGTTTGGAAGTAGCTATCCTTTTCCGAGGAAAGGCTCATGTATAAAGCAAATAGGAAACGTCTCTGTCTCTAAGAAGTCATTAAACAAGTCTTTTGCAATCATGTAAATTAGTCAGTCAAGTTAGTAAATTCAATGAGATCTGGGCCGTGGCATCCATGAACTTGCTTTAAAGATGTGTATTGCGGTTAACACACATCATTAAGACAAGCTCTTGTCTTGGACTTTTTTATTCAATAGCGTAAACAGGGCTCGACGAATACCCTCATGCAGAGCTTCGAATATGTAACTTGTTATAACTATGTTATAGGTCAGATTATCAGAAAATGTACAATTTAACTTCGCCAATCTTCTAAAATAACCCAAATTTCAGACGAAAATAAAGTTTAAAATACAGTTTAACCTAACCAAACAGATTGCTAGAGTCAATGCAATGCCAAATATACTCGAATTTACCTAGTATTGACCAAATTACAGCCTAAATTAGCAAAATTTACTAAATGTGTACAGCTGCCAATTGTACATTTTCTGAAAATCTGACCCGTATATTAAATTATGCACCTTCTCTCCCGCAACCTATCCAAGTGCAAACTGCAATTATTGGTATACTTGTATGATTAAATAGTGGTTATAATGTATGTCCGTTATTGTTATGTACTGATCATGAGAAGTAGAGAGGAACACAGAAAGACGTGTGTTCTCCATGATGCTAGGAATATTATGTAACATAGAGGCAGATCCTGACCAGCAAAGAACAGTGCTATTGTATTACCATAATCAGAGATTATGGAAATATGATAATAATAAATGGGTGATAATTAATAATTGATATAAATATAATTAGGTTGAGCAATGTTACGTAATGTTACATAACATTATATGGTATCTAGGTAAAATGATAGATAGGATAATTATGTAAACGCAATTATTTTCGCTCTGTTCAATTTCCGCGCTCTAAGTACTTTCACACCTTTACGGGCAGATTTAAATTCGCGCAGCAAAGAAGCCTCACCATTCTTTCTATTGATTACATAGGAAAACAGAGGCACCCAAAAAGAACATCTTTCTATTATATAAGAAACAGAGACACACAAGAACAGTATCCAACGATGATATAATGATATTTCCTGATTAGAATAACACTAAATCTAAAGTTTTGCGGTTTAGAGTAAGATGGTTTCCCTCAATTTGAAGGGACATTCTCAACTTTGAACCTCGACTGAGTAAAAAAGTTTGTGTTGAAATCGTTGAAATCACTTGTTTTTAAAGCGAACTTTACATTTTTTGTTCCTAGGTTGTCCCGTTCACTAGCAGTCAGACGATCGATGAAGTCATTCAGTTGTCGCAGGAAAGCCGTGAGTCTTGATTCTATTTCACCCAAATTTGGGTCAGATTTTCAGAAAATGTACAAACTACAGTTCTACACATCCATCAAATTTTGCTAAATGAAAAATGAAAAACTGAAAAATGATGAATACCGGGCATACCTGAGTATATTTAGTATCGCATTGATTTAAAGTATCCGTTCTGTTATTTTAAACTGCATTTTGAAGCTCATATTTTTCTTAAATGTGGGTTATTTGAGAGGATTGGTGAAGGCGAATTGTACATTTTTTGAAAATCTGACCCATTTGTTTTCACAAGTAAAATACCTCCGCAAATATGGTGGTATCTAAAGATCTGTTTCTTGCGCATTGAGACTCATCGCATATGGGTCAGACTTTCAGAAAATGTACAATTAGCAGCTGTACATATTTAGTAAAGTCTGCTAAATTAGGCTGCAATTTGGTCAATACTAGGTTAATTCGAGTATATATATTCGGCATTGCATTGATTCTAGCAATCTGTTTGGTTAAGTTGAACTGTATTTTGAACTTTATTGTCGTCTGAAATTTGGGTTATTTGAGAGGATTGGTGAAGTTGAATTGTACATTTTCTGAAAATCTGGCCCATATACATGGCAAACAGGTTATCAACTTTGACCCATTCTAAATTAGCATTGAAGATATGATTGAGTGACTTATAAACCCAAGCCAACTATGCAATCTGATGCATCATGAACACATTGTTTAGGGTTGGGGATTAGTCCTTCATTCGCCAATATTTATTTAATAATGTTTTTCTTTCATTGACGTGATGTTTTACAAAAATATAAGACTCAAGTCGCAAGACAATGTATTTTGAGACGCCATCATATTTGAAAAGATGGGATCGAGACGATTTTAATGAGTGTATACATTACGACACATGTAATAAGTACTTAAAGTAAGTAATAAAATATTTAATAAAACGTATCGCAGCAGCGAAATTTGCTGTGTCAACAAACACGTTTTAATATATATATATAAGTATTTTTATTTCTCTTCATCCATACAATTACAATTTTTCCAAATAGAGAAAATGGTCCAACTCTCAACACAGTTGTTCTTCCAAGGAGGCCTTGTGATATTACTAAATTTAGATTAATTAATTGGTTTCTTAATATCATTACAACAATAAACAGTAAACAGTAGACATTTTCCTCACTTTATGGAGGTTAACCTTAATATTATTCTCTTATTACATTCAATGATCGAAGGTCATTGTTAGAGTATGTTACACATTTTTGAAACTCAAGTAGAATACTTTTCAGCATTCTTACCAATAAGTGATTAGATTGAGTATTAGAGAAGTAACAAATGCTCGAAGTATTTATATAGCATCCTGTACTGAAAAACAGTAAAAAAATGTAAAAAGAAATATTTGTCAATGGACATGGAATAAAAGGTTATATTAGGGATATTTGTTGATGGCCAATCAGTATTAATTAGTTGAACAAACTCCTTAGGATAACAAGATATGAATAGATACATTCAATATAATTCCCTGCATTTCGATATACTAGTATGTATTTATGTCAGAACCAGTACTCAACACTCTAAAATTGAAGACTTTCTCTCCAAGGTTTCCTTTCCGAAAACGTTTGGAAAATATTATTTCCAGGTGACTTGTGTCTCATTTTTCTCTAATACATCACATTTGAGGCGAATATTATATATTTAAGTTACAGAAAATAACCTACTATCCTTCACGGATGTTTTCAACCGTGGCCTTATTATATAAAATAACTATCTCCCCTCGTCACATTAGAAGTACTATGCTACATCCCCTCATCACACTCTCATTCATTGAGTCAACTAAAATAATACATTTATAAAAGTTTAGGGGTCTCCTGTCCGGTTTTGTCCCTAAATTGCCCGTTTAACGGACAATCCTACCAGCGGCTAGAGTCTGTGGTCAACCCCTAAAGGACTTGTAAGGTTGTGGTTAGGAGGAAATAGCCTTATGGACATGTGTGATGTGTTCCAGGAAAATGAGTCATAAGTCGCAAAATTGATATTCTTCAAAGTGTTCTTTTCACAAGATCACATTATTGGAATGTTCTGATTTTTTGAGAGGTTATCACTTAGACTTATATCAATCGATATACTAAATATCAGGACTATCTATATAATATATCCTTTCATTTTAAAGGTCCTCATATGGACTGCATTTAGTTACTTTACTGTTTATTGACCCCCAGAAATATTGGAAACTTATTTTTTCAAAAACGAAAATATCAAACTTAAATTCTAGAAATACTTATTAGATTATTAGACTGTTTACTATCATTGGAATCGGCTTGATCTCGTCTTTTCAAATATAATGATATCTAAAAATCTACTTTTTGCGACTTCTAAGTCCGTAATATTATAGATACGTTGCCTTTTTTCTCCTTTCTTGTCATTATCTGGTCCCGTTACCTACACGAGGGTCAGATTTTCAGAAAATGTACAAATGGCAGCTCTATACATTTAGGAAATTCTGCTAAATTAGGCTGAAAAATGATGAACACCGGGTATATGTGAGTATATTTGGTATCGCATTGGTTTAAAGTATTAGTTCAGCTATGTTAAAATGTATTTTAAAGCTCATTTTTGTCTTAAATGTGGGTTATTTGAGAGGATTGGTGAAGGCGAATTGTACATTTTCTGAAAATCTGACCCACATACTTTCAAATCTCTGTATCTGAGAATCGTGCCCTCCTCCATACGGAAATATAAAATAAAAAGTAAACACAAAATATCTTAACATAATCAAGATAAGGTTTTACATTCATTCTGAGTAACATAAGGGGTACTGTATAATAAGGGTCAGATTTTCAGAAAATTAACAATTCGCCTTCACCAATCCTCTCAAAATGCAGTTTAACAGAAGAGAACTGATACTTTTATTCAATGCAATATCAAATATAATCAGATATAGCTAGAATTGACGAGTTTTCAGCCTACTTTATAGCAGAATTTGCTATATATGTGTAGAGCTGCCAGTTGTACATTTTCTGAAAATCTGACCCATAAGGATATTGTAGGCAGGTTAATAGGATGTACATGCCCAACGTAACCTCGGCTAAACCTAACTATACATACCATGTAAATAAACATATCCACACATATGTGAGGTGTTCCGGGAAAATGAGTCACAAGTCGCAAAATTGATATTTTTCAAAGTGTTTTTTTCACAAGATCTCTTCATTGAAATGTTCTGATCTTTAGAGGGTTTAGCTCTCTGAGACATATGAATCCATGTGACAAGTTTCAGAACATTTTATTAAATATATTCTTGCGTTTTGAAGACATTTGTATTGAGTATATTAAGTTACTTTACTGATAATTACCCATCCAGAAACATTGCGAACTATTTTTTCCAAAAAATAAAAATATCAAGCATAAGACATAGAAATACTTCTTAAATGTCCTAGTGTTTACTATCATTGGAATCAGCTTGATCTCCTCTTTTTGAATATGATGATATCTCAAAATCCATATTCTGCGACTTATGACTCATTTTCCTAAAACGGATCACATATAATTATCTGTAGATGAATTCGCCAGAAAATGTATAATCCTCACAAATAACCCAGATTTCAGATAAATTAATGTCCCGTTCAAACTTAGGTTCAACATCACTGAGCATAATTGTTAAATCAACGCAATACAAAATATACCCATATGGGTCAGATTTTAACAAAATATACCAAGATATTTCTAGTAGATATCATTTCTCAGCATAGTTTAGTAAATTTGAGTAAATGTGTAGAACTACAAGTACATTTGTGTTTCAGGAAAATGAGTCACAAGTCGCAAAATGTATATTCTTCATAGTGTTTCTTTCACAAGATCCCTTTATTGAAATGTTCTCATATTTAGAAAGGTTAGCACTTATAGTCATATTAATTCATGTGACAAATTTCGGGACATTGTATTAAATATATTTTTGCGTTTTGAAGGACTACGTATGGAGTATATTTAGTAACTTTACTGATAATTACCCGTCCAGAAAAAATGTTTTCCAAGAGTAAAAGTATCAAACATAAAATATAGAAATACTTCTTAAATGCCCTTCATGTTTACTATCATGGGAATCGGCTCGACCTCCTCTCTTTATATATGGTGATATCTCAAAATCCATATTTTGCGACTTATAATCACATTTGTGATCTGTTTTAGGAAAATGAGTGATAAGTCGCAAAATATGGATTTTGAGATATCACCATATTTGAAAAGAGGTGATGAAGGTGATTCCAATGATAGTAAACATTAAGGCCACTTATTAAGTACTTCTATATTTTAAGTTTGGTAATTCTATTTTAAAAAAAAAGAAAGTTTGCAATGTTTCTGGATGGGTAACTACAAGTAAAGTAATGAAATACTCCATACCAAAGCCTTCAAAACGGAGAGATATATTTATTACAATGTCCCGAAATTTGTTACATGGGTTTATATGACTATAAGTGCTAAACTCTCTAAAAATCAGAACATTTCAATAAAGAGATCTTGTGAAAAAAACACTTTGGAAAATATCAATTTTGCGACTTATGACTAATTTCCCTGGAACCCATCACATTTTATAACGGCTTGACCCCTGCACTCTCTTACAACACAAGTCACACTTTTTAGTGCAAATACACTGATGGACAAAGGTAGACTTTAACAAATTGATAAAAATAACTATTTGTAATGTGCAATAGGGAACTGAGTCACAAGCCGCAACATTGATATTTTTCAATGTGTTTTATTCTGACGATATATTCGTGGAAATGTTTTCATTATTTGGTTACTCTGTATAGCATGCGAGTCAGATTTTCAAAAAATGTACAATTCAAACTTCGGTAATCTTCTCAAATAACTTAATTTTCGGACAAATAAAGTGCAAAATACAGTTCAACCTAGCCAAACAGATTGCTACAATCAATGTAATGCCAAATATACTCGAATTTACCTAGTATTGTCCAAATTGCAGCCTAATTTTGCAGAATTTACTAAATGAGTACAGCTGCCAAATGTACATTTTCTTAAAATCTGACCCGTATCCATGCGTATCTAAGGTCATCTTATAGTCCACCCATGAATATTGCAAAAGTTTCTTTTCACAAATAACATTTCAAATATGATGATATCTCAAAATTCATTTTCTTGCTACCTGTGACTCATTTTCCTGGAACACATCACATGTATTAAGTAACTTCTTTTAGGCTCTGTCTCTTCTTTTTTTTTCTGTGTCTTCTTATGATTATAATTGTTCTATTTCTGAAGATAGGAGTGAATTTAGTTGTTCTATTTCTGAAGATAGGATTGAATTTAGTCGTCTAAGGTAGGAAATAGTTCTATGCAAACTTGATAATTAAACATCCAAAATATCCTTTGTATCAAATTGTGACGTGTTACGTAAAAAGTGAGTCATGGGTCGCAGACATGTTGAGACAGGTTCATATTTGAAATGAAGAGATCAATTAAGTTCATTCCAATTATCGCAAACATTAACAACCTAATAATTACTTCTATATCTTCCTATCCAAAAAAATTTTGACTTTTTTTATCGTTAGTCAATCACTGGTAAAGTAGCTAAATAAAATCCAAGGAATGATCTCAGATACGGGTCAGATTTTCAGAAAATGTACAATTGGCAGCTGTACACATTTAATCAAGTCTGCTAAATTAGGTTGCAATTTGGTCAATACTAGATAAATTCGAGTATATTCGGCATTGCATTGATTCTAGCAATCGGTTAGGTTAGGTTGAACTGTATTTTGAACTTTATTTTAGTCTGAAATTTGGGTTATTTGAGAAGATTGGCGAAGTTAAATTGTACATTTTCTGAAAATCTGACCCATATACATAAAACCAATACACACTACTTAAAGTTGGTACATGTAATGCGACTAACAGTGATAAGCACCCCAAAACAAAAAGCATTTTGAGCTAAGAGTTCATGTGGGAAAATATTGGAAAAATATATATATATATTTGGTGATTTTTGACACACTGTTCTGTGACAGAACACATTTGAAGGACATGGGTCTCTGTTTTAGGAAAATGAGTCATAAGTCGGAAAATATAGATTTTGAGATATCACCATATTTGAAAAGATGAGATCAAGCTGATTCTAATGATAGTAAACATTATGAAACCTAATATGTATTTCTGTATTCTAAGTTTGATATTTTTCTTTTTGAAATAAAAGAATGTTTGCAATGTTTCTGGGCGGCCAATTACTAGTAAAGTAACTAAATATACTCCATACGAACGCATTCAAAACGCAAAAATATATTTAACACAATGTCCTGAAAATTGCTACATGGATTTATATGACTATAAGTGCTAAACCCTCTACAAATCAGAACATTCCAATGAAGAGATCTTGTAAAAAAAAACTTTGAAACATATCAATTTTGCGACTTGTGACTCATTTTCCCAAAACACATCACAAATAGTTGGAGTGAGATCCGGGTAGGCTATCGGCCATTAGGTACAGGAAACAGGGTTGACGGAAGGGGTATGGTTATGTAAATATGTTGATGATGGTAATGTTTGTGTTATGTCATATGTATATGGGTTATGGGTGGTTCGTGGGGTTACACATACAACATATAGGGTGTCCAGGATATGAGCCTAATCAGAGTGCACTAAGTATGTGGGTCAGATTTTCAGAAAATGTACAATTGGCAGCTGTACAAATTGAGTAATTTCTGCTAAATTCTGCTAAAAAAATGATAAATTTGGAGTATATCTGAGTATATTTGGTATCGCATTGATTTAAAGTATCAGTTCTATTATGTTAAACTGCATTTTGAAGCTGATTTTTGTCTTAAATGTAGGTTATTTGAGAGGATTGGTGAAGCTGAATTGTACATTTTCTGAAAATCTGACCCATATACACCAACCAATACCCACCCTCACCCACAAATACATTCATTCATACATACAGTTTATATATATAATGGATCGTTGATATACTTATTGATGGCAGTCAGATCAATTTTTACATGATTCAGTATCTTTATCTATAAGGGTAAAGTTTTCAGAAAATGTACAATTAGCCTTCACCAATCCGCTCACATAATCCAGATTTAACACGCCAATCAGGTTCAAAATACAGTTCAACATAACCAAACAGATTCATTGAATGAATACAATACAGAATACTCTGTGATATACTCAGTATTTATCATTTGTCATTGTAATTTAGCAGAATTTGGGGTATGTGCAAAACTGTAGATTGTGAATTTTCTAAAAATCTGACCCATACAATGTATTAGTGTTTATTTCATCGTAAAGTAATAATGTTTATAATTGTTACTATCTGTACCACCTGTAAACCACTGTAATTCAATATCAGGCTCTACTGAGAATATCGTCTCTGATGAAATATATATGTTTCCTGAATAAAATAATCTTAAATCTAAATCTAAAACTGGTCAGTAAATGTACAATTGACAACTCTACAGATTTAGCGAATCTCCCTAAATTAGCGGGCAAATGATTAACACTAGGTATATCTAAGTAAATGCTATTGCCTTTATTCAACATATATGGGCCAGATCTTCAGAAAATGTACAATTCGCCTTCACCAGTCCTCTCAAATAACCCACATTTAAGACAGAAATGAGCTTCAAAATGCGGTTGAACAGAACAGAACTGATACTTTAAATCAATGTGATACTAAATATACTCAGATATACTCAATAGTCATCATTTTTCAGCCTAATTTAGCACAATTTCTTAGATGTGTAGATCTGCCAATTGTACATTTTCTGAAAATTTGACCCATATAATCGAATTGGTATGATACTTAGCTGTTATTGGAGTAAATAGACTCCGGGAGCCATGGGTGAGGAACTCAGGAGAGCTCGTAGTTAGCACATGAAGACACGAGTTTCCATACAAGACTGGTTTTATAGGGGAGTTGCATAGCCGCCATTTTGAATCTTGATTTGCATGGAATTATGGGACTATTCTAATTCTATAGAAAACACATCATGTTCAGCATGGAATGTTTAACGGTGCTCTAATGTCAATATCTATGTGTTATATGTGTGTCTATAACACAAGCCTCCATTTTTCCCATCATGCATTTTGTTTTCATAGGTCAAGCTGTAACATTGGTGAAAAAACATTCTTGCAATTTTGATAAAAATCTTGCAACATATTGGCATGTCAGATATCAATAGAATCCATCCCAGCATGCACTGCAACAGACATGCACAGTGGCGTATGCAAGTCCCCTATTGCTTCATAACAGGTACAGAGGTAATGAATGATCTATAGTAAAGGAGGAGGAGCACTGTCCTATAGGATAGGCTCAAAGAACCGGTCACCACAGATCAGTGTAGCCAATGGGAAATTGTAGTGTCTTCACCGACGCATCTGTTTTCGGTATAAACAAACATGTTGGCACCGAATGCACCCTAGCAACACCAGGCCTTCCTCCCATCACCATATATGGGTCAGATTTTCAGAAAATGTACAATTCAACTCCGCCAATCTCCTCAAATAATCCAAATTTCAGACGAAAATAAAGTACAAAAACACAGTTCAACCTAACCAAACAGATTGCTAAAATCAATGCAATGGCGATTATACTCGAATTTACCTAGTATTGACCAAATTGCAGCCTAATTTAGCAGAATTTACTAAATGTGTAAAGCTGCCAATTGTACATTTTCTTAAAATCTGACCCATATAATTATTATCATAGGTTGCTAGCAAAGCGATAGTTTTCAGTAGCCTGAAAATGCAATGTACAATCCTCCTTTTACTAGTACACACATCAAGCATAACACAAATACAACATAGAATATATAAACACTTTTTAGATTTTGCAAATGTTAACATCGTCAGAACCCACTTAATCTCTCAATCATCTTTTCCAATATTATGATATCTCAAAATTCAGTTGTATTAGACTTAAGATGCATTTACCGGACTCGAGACTCGTTACTGTCTTGTTCATCTCATCTGATAATAAACTAAAAGTGTGATGTCTTTTAGAGAAATGAGTCATACATCGCAAAAAAATGGATTTTGAGATATTGTCATATTTGGAAAGATGAGATCGAGCCGATTCCAATGATAGTAGGCCTAGACATTTTGTACATCTTAAAAGTGTTTCTATATTTTATGTTTGATGTATTCATTTTGAAAAAAGGTTTGCAATATTTCTCGGTGGGCAATTAACAGCAACGTAGTTAAATATACTCCATAGGATGACCTTTGATAAACAAGAATGCATTTAAATTTCTTGAAATTTCTTGAAATTTGGTACATGTCAGGCTGTCCTGAAAATATTCATACTTGTATGTGTGAAAATGTTGTAGACCTGAATAACATATTTTCTAAATCTAAAAAAAATCACATGTATTCACATAACTAAAGGTGTAAAAACGTCCACAAAATGAGAACATTCTAACAAAGAATCCTGTAAATAAAACACTCTAAAAAATATAAATTTTGCGACTTGTGACTCATTTTCCTGGAACACATCTCATTGACATTTCAGTGGTCCTCAATAGAAGTATTTCATTTAATTTCACTGAATGCTTTACAAGATATAAATGCATTGAAATTATCTTTATGTTGCAGTTCACGATTCTGACTTTGTTGTTGACAACTCGACGGTGAGGACAGAGCTGGATATGTTATTCAGCAGGGAAGAGTATGAGGCCATGGTGGAAACGTAAGTGTAATATAAGATACGATAAGAAATTTTTTTATTTGTCAAACTGCTTGTGGTTACATCATCTTGAAAGGGACTAATAGCTTTACATGTGTCTATATTAAAAAATAGTATTCCATTTCTGCCGACAGTTACCTTCAATACCTTCAATTTAGAACCTTGTACTGGACTGAGCAGAAAATAGGATAAAAGTAGAATGAAAAATAAAATAAAAAGATCAGATTAAGAGATCAGAGGGATCCTAGGGCTATGAAGACTTAAGATGTACTTCTTGTGTTTACATGAGATTATTAATAAAATAATTACATACTAGCAAATACCTGTGCTTCGCACGGGTATTTGCTAGTGGGACAGTGGGGCCCACATCTTTCCACTCTCCATTTTCCCTCCCCAACCATCTTTCTCTTTCAAGTTGTTGTTGCCTCCCATTCCCTCCCTCCAACCCCCCCCCCCCCCCCCCCCCACCCGGACAGTGGGCCCACATCTTCCCACTCTCCTTTCCCCCTCCCCCACACACTCAATATGGTAAATATATCAACTCCTGTCCTGTAGTAAACAACTACTTGCAAAGTTTCAGTCCGCTTCACCCAGGCGTGGATGAGCGGTCATCTGGTTGATGCTTAGCGTCAGACAACATTGCATCATGACCTTAAAGGCAAACGCTACTATCTAGTGGAAAATGAAAATAAATGTCATTTTTCTGAAACTTTAGTATTTGATTCTTGAAGTGTTTCTGGTCATAAGGAGGGAAAAAATCATTGGGTTGCCGTGCTCATTTTTGAGTTACAGTGCTTCAAAATTTGGCATCTCAAAAGTACCAATGACGACCAAAAGGGGGGCCCATTTTGCAGTACCTCAACTTCATAGTTCATATTTACTATTTATATTCACTCAATTTAAGTAAAATTAACAGTTTTAGAGAGAGTATTATTTGGCCAATAATTCTATGCCTCTTTTCTATAGGGTGCATTGTTATTTTTATTTTGAAAACAACAAATACATAATGTGAATTTTAAATTAAAAACTCGAAAAAACTCAATATTTTTCACCATTTTTATAAAAACAATTTTTTTGCCTCCCCAGTGAAAATAAATGTCATTTTTCTGATTCTTTAGTATGTGATTTTTGAAGTATTTGTGTTCTTAAAACTGAAAAAAAAATAATGGGTCACCGTGCTAGTTTCTGAATTATGGGGCTTTGAAACATGGCTGACAACCCAAAAATCTGCTGCTTTCAAAGTGTTCTATGTTTCCTAAACATGTCTATATCAGACAGCTACAATTTTTTTTTTAACGTGATGACATACATTTTTTTCCCTATATATGTGTAGAATATTACCTGCACTATATGTGTAGAAAAGTCTGGGACATTTGGAGTATCCATTTTTGTTTTATTCCCAAAACCGTGAAAGGAAAATGCAGCATTTCCCAATAGACTTGCATGCTAATTGAGTACAACTGAGAGTACCCATAGCTAGCTCTGTTTCCCAAACATGTCTATTTCAGACAGCTATAAACAAAAATCTAACGTGATGACATATATTTTTTGTCCTTTTTTTCTGTAGTATATGACCTGAACTGTATGTGTAGAACATTTTGGGACAGTAGGAGTAGCCATTAATTGTTTGTTTTATTCTATAAAATTTGACAAAATGGGCCGTTTCCTCATAGACTGCAATGCTAAAGGAGTAGTGCGTAAAATGCCCGTAGATTTGGTATATGGTAAAGGGGGGCGGGGCAGTGAATAGTAGCGTTTGCCTTTAATCCAACCAATATGCGAATCGCCTCTTTCTGGTGAAGGGGCACTGATAGGGGATTGTTTTCAGGCACCAATGGGGACCCTGGATGGGGGTGTTCAATTTCAACCCATTTCGAACCCATTTATAACCCTGATGTCCTCCAAAAGTGTTAATTTTTTTTTTTTTTTTTTATTTAACATATTTATACAGCCATAAGTGATAAGGATATACAAGGCTCACGGGGGCTATTATTTAGCATTGTCCATGATTTTCCGCCAGGGGCTGTTAGGTGCAGTCCTACTACTATAGAAGGAAAGGAGTGGTGCATAAGTAAAGGTAATTAGTAATTAGTGTAGAAGGAAAGATGATAGTTGTTAATCTACATGATAGGATCAGTTATTCTGTCCGTCCGTAGCAGTGTGTTTTAATCGTCTGCCATATTGCTTTCAGTCCTGGGGAGTTCCTGTGGTCATGGGATGTTCATTTAATTCTGTGGGTTTCCCCCTTGGGTAAGGTTGTGTGTGATTTGATTTTGTGACTGAAATGTTTGCGGTTGTCTATGTTTTTTATGTCTGGGGGTAGTTTATTCCATGCCTGGGCACCATAGTACTTAGGGGCTCTCTTAAGTGACTCGGTTTTTGGTCTGGGCAGAGGAAAGTTGCGTTGTGAGGAAGACCTTGTTTGTTGCCGGGATGGGTTAACAGGCTTGTGGGAGAGTTGTTCTTGGGACCTGCTATGCATAATTCCCAGAATGAGGTGGTCTCTACGGTCTTGTAGGGGTAGTAGCCCCAGAGATGACCTTATTCCGGACACGCTGTCAAACTTCCCAGCATGCGAAATAATCCGAATAGCCCTGTTCTGAAGTCTTTCTAGCTTATCTCGGTTCTGTTGGGTAGCAAATTGATAAAAGGCTGAATTGTAGTCAAAATGTGGTATTATCATGGTTTTATAGATTTGGAGGCTGGTTTTCTTATTGAGGTAGGTTCTGATTTTTGAGAAGGTGTGGATTTTATAATTTACAGTTTTGATTACCTTGTTTACCTGGGCTTGGCAGTTTAATCTGGAATCGAGTACCGTCCCTAGGTAGGTGTAATTGGGTACTTCATTTAGCATTTTGTTGTTGAATTTTAATTTTGGTTTGTGTGCATCTAGTTTGGGGGCTCGCTTGCTGATAAACATCCATTTGGTCTTACTGGTGTTGACAGTGAGTTTGTTTGAATCGCAATAATCCTTGAGCGTATCAAGGGCATCTTGGATTTTGCTTTCCGCACGTTTGGGGCAGGTGTCTGAGAAGTGTAATATTGTGTCATCAGCATACATCTGTACATTAACATTGGGGGTTGCATCAGGGAGATCATTAATGTACAACAAAAATAGTAAGGGACCAAGGATGGATCCTTGTGGAACACCTGTTGTTAGTTTGAGTGGTTGTGAAGTGCGTTTGTTTGCAAAAACTGGTTGTGTTCTATTCTTCAGGTAGCTGTTAAACCAGTTTAGTATGTTTTGTTGAAAACCAGCTTTTTTTAGTTTCCCCAGAAGGATATTGTGATCTAAGGTGTCAAACGCCTTCTTAAAATCGATAAAAACTGTTATTGTGAATTTTGAGTTGTCTAGGTTTGAGGCTAGGTCATCTAAGAGACTACATAATGCTAGGTGGGTTGATTTCCCTTTCCTGAAACCATATTGGTCTGGGTGTAGGTAGTTTTGTTCATCTAAGTGGTCATAGGTTTGATTGTGGACAATTCTTTCTAGTAGCTTACCGGGGACTGGTAATAGGGCCACAGGTCTGAGGTCACTAGGGTGTTTGGGATTGGTTATTTTTGGTAGTGGGGTGACAGTGGCCTCTTTCCAGGCATCTGGGAAGATCCCTTTGTCTAGGGATAGGTTTATGATATGGGTCAGTTCTTCTGAGAGTATCAATAGGGCGTCCCTTAGAACCAGTGAGTTTATGCCGTCTATTCCGGATGATTTTGAGGTGTTAATTTGTGTAACTAACTTAATAATGGTTTCTTTGCTTACTTTTTCGAATTTTTGCATAGGTTGCAGTTCTTCCATTTCTGTCTTTTCGTCTGGTTGTGTTAATGCATTGGTATGAGGGCTGGGCTTGCTTTGGATTTCATTTGCAAGTCTGGGCCCAATATTAGCAAAGTATTGGTTGATCTGTGACGCAGTATCTGCCTCTGGGATTTCGCTTCCATCATCTTTTTCAAGTGTGAATTTGAATTTCTGTTTTTTTGAACCTATTAGTTCATTAACTGGGCGCCAGAATTTGTTGGGGTCACTTTTGTTGCTTTCCAGGTTGCCTGTAATGAAGCTGGATTTAGCGTTTCTAATGGCTTTCCTTGCCTTGGTCTTGATTGCTTTGGCCAGCGACCAGTCATCTGGGTTTTTAGTTTTCAGGGCTTTATCAGTGAAATAATCCCTGTCTTTGATTACCTCAATCACTTCATTGGTTAGCCATGGTGGTGAGTTTGTGGGGATTGTATGGGTTTTCTTTGGGCATAGGGTGTCCACATGCTTCATTATGAGTTTGTGGAGGTGAGCCCATGCATTATTTGGGTTGTCAGAGCCAAGAATCTGGGATGTGTCTGATTGATCTAACCGTGTTTTTAATTTGTCCTTGGTGTAGTCTCTGTATGTTCTACCCAGTATCTTCTGTTTGTGGCTTTTAATTTTTTCTTTTTTCTTTAACATGAAGACTGGCTGGTGATCGCTTATGTGGACATTACAGACACCAGATGCAGTCACATGCTTGGCATTTGAGAAGATAATGTCTAGTAAAGAGCTTTTGTTGCTGGTGCAACGGGTTTGGGTGTGTATAAGTTGTTCTAGGGTATGGTCCCTGGCCCAGCTCTGTAGCTCTGTGCCTATGGATGAGGGAATTGATAGGTCAATGTTCATGTCCCCTAGAATTATAATTTCGTATTTCTCAAGGTTGCTTACTTGTTGCAAAGTTTGCGTTAATGTTTCAATGAAGACCTTTGGGTCTCCAGAGGGAGGCCTGTATAAATTGCCTATGAGCATCTGTTTTAGGTTTGGGTGTTTTAGCACCACCCATTGTGTCTCAATATCATTGTTACATGTATTCAAGTGTTGAAGGACTGATCCGTTTACATTCAGATCATGCCTGGCATATACAGCTAGGCCCCCTCCTCTCCTGCTTCTAGTATTTTGCTTACAGGTCCTGTCTGCTCTTATTATATTATAGCCCTGGAGAGTTATCAGACTATCTGGTATTGACTCCTTGAGCCATGTCTCAGAGAGCGTTATGACCCCCACCCCGGAATGGGCATACTCAAGGTTGAATTCATCCCAGCATCCTGTGATGCTTCTAACATTGTGGTGAACAAGGGAAATGCCTTTGCGTTTACCAAGGTCCTTGGGTGTAGCAATGGTTGTGTCTGTATGTGTTTGTTTAGGTGCGATTGTTTCATGTTTGGGTTTAGCTTTCCCTTTGTTTCTTGTTTTGATTTTATAATGTGCTTGCCTCTTAGGTGTGTGATGATTATGGATTTGAGGTGTATGCAATGCCCACCTCAAATCCATAATCATCACATGAAACATAGTGGAATGGTTCGGCACCATTTTTGGCAATGAGCATGTGAAATATAATGCAGATCTGGCCAGCGGTTCTTAGCAGTTTAATATAGAGATAGCAGTTTAAGCCTCGAAAAGCTTATTTTATTAAGATAGAGATTAGCGTAAACGACTAGTTTTCTTTAAAAAGTAGCATAGGATATAGTAGTGTTTAGGGTTGTTTGGGCCCTAGCGTCTGAAGGTGGGTGGGAACTAACGTCTAAAAATAAGCGAATGTGGGCCCTAGTGTCGTTGGGCCCTAACGTCAAGAAGACCATGTTGTCTGATTCTTGTACTGCTTACAAAATAAAATGAAATAATTCATTACGGCAAAAAGAAATCTTACTAAACGATTATACACATCGTTTAACCTATAGGTCAATACTATTGGTCAATACTATTGTATTTAATTTATATTTTATGAGAAATTGCATTTGAATCATTACAATAGGAATGAGCAAAGGATTTCGGCGGACCACCAAAATATAAATGCTAAACTATGTGAAGCCATGCAGCAAAAATAACAGGACAAAATCCTCCATACTTCTTGTGGTCAAATAACTTACTGTTTATTCCTGTTCTGAACGCTAACAACTACGCTACAAAACTTGTCCTGGGTAAGACCATAAAGTGCCTTTCTGTCTCTCTGTCTCTGTCTCTGTCTCTGTCTCCCTTTTTTTCTATCTCTATTTCCTGGGTAAGATTATAAACTGCCCCCCTCTCAGCTCTTAATATCAGATAATAATGTGATCCGTTTTAGGAAAATGAGTCATAAGTCGCAAATATGAATTTTGAGATATCACCATATCTGAAAAGAGGAGATCAAGCCGATTCTAATGATAGTAAACAGTCCAATACTCTAATATGTATTTCCATATTTTAAGTTTGATATTTTTATTTTTGACAAAAAAGTTTGTAATATTTCTGGTGGACAATAACCAGTAAAGTAACTGAATATACTCCATATGTAGACCTTTAAAACGAAATGATATATTATTTATAATGTCCTAACATTTGATACATGGATTGATACAACCATAAGTGATAAACTCGCCAAAAATCAGAACATTCCATTAAAGTGAACTTGTAAAATAAACACTTTGAAAAATAAAATTTTTGCGACTTATGACTCATTTTCCTGAAACACATAACCTTCCATGTGTTGATAAGGGCGTGAAGCAACCAATCTCACTCACTCACCTGTTCTGAATTAATTTTACTGAGTAATTCTCTCCTTGTTGACTTCATCCGTCCAATTGGCTTTTGAAGATGTAAGTAGGTGGGAGAGGAGACTAGCTGTTCATTTCCTGTCCCCTGTACAGAGGTCAAACTCACAAAACATACACATTTAATTAAATTGGCTAAATTACGCAGAAAGATGAAAATTGTTATGTCTACCTGAACATATTCTAGTATTTCATTAATTTAAAGTACCGGTATCGGTTCAGTCAGGTTGTACTGAGTTTTGGATTGGTGAAACCTGGTTAAGTTTTCTGATTCATGTGTTTCAGAGATGAAGCAGAAGAAAACGACGAAAGAAGGAGCCTACATAGCCGGCAAAAGCGGAAAGCATTGAGAAATAGCCGCAAACGGTGGACAAACCGTGTAATTCCTTACTATATCAACGCACCCTTCAGTAGGTTCTCAATACAATCATTCATGAGGGGATTTGCATAGCCGCCATTTTGAATCGAAATTGAATTATGGGACTAACGGTACAGTTTAAAATCTATAAAAAACATGCATGTTCCGCATGGAATATTTATCAATGATCTAATGTCGATATACATGTGTTATACATGTTTTGATGACACAACAAGCTTCCATCCTTCCCATCATGCATTTGGTTTTGATAGATCATTTATACAAGCTCATACAAGCTCAAGACATTCAAGAGATTTTTTGTTATTCCATTTACAGGCCAAGTCATTAATTTACAAGATTGTGATTTTAGATAAAGATGTTGCTAAAAATCTGTATGTCAGATTTCAACAGATTTGCAAGTAGGGGATTTGCACAGCCGCCATTTTGAATCTTGCATAGATGAAGTATTTAGTCATTTTGAAACTGGATATGAAGATCATACTGTAATTGTTAAGAACGTTTAAGAAAGAGAGCTCTTTGGGCTTCACTAAAACTGATTTCACCCAACCGTAAATTTGATCCAGCCCACCCATATTGATTTTGGGAAGAGAAACATATCCTTATAATATACAGGAAGAGGGCTTTCTTTGTCTCACACGTTCTCGGAATTTGTTATTTTACCAACCACTTTTCTGCTCTGTAGAGTTCCGCCCATCATCTCCGGAGGACGTCATATGTGGTTTGTGAAGGTATCTGGGCTGGAAATATCAGAGACAGAGAAGAGGGGGAGGGAAAAGAGGGGTGGCAGAGGGTACAGGGCTTTGTTGCACAATGAATTTCCACGAATGTGCGGCCTAGGAATTAAATCGTAGTTGATCTTTGATAAAGAACGAGTAAGAGAAGCAACGATCAGGCTCTGTTGCACAAGGATCCCTCCTAAGTCTGCACGTTCTCAAGCTGCACACTCTTGCTCGTTCCTATACATGCAATACGGTAATGATCAACAGGTAACCTGTAGATGCAAGAGGATTTCCGTTTAATGACATCACTATACTTGGTCTTTTCCAACCTTTAGTCCGAATTAGTCAATGCTTATACTATATATAAACCACCACAATCAAAACTTTGGGACGCACTCACTCACTTATGTACATTTTTGGTTGCCCATTGGTCACTCTTTATACACTGGTTTATTTATTTCCTGATCATGTTCGTTCTTTGGGTACTGACCAGAATCTGTTGCACAATAAATTTGTGGGTTCACGTTCATACATAATCGTGAGAACATAGACAAATATCTGGGTGAAAATGGTGTTGCACAAGCCAGATACGAACAGACTTAGGACAACCCTAAGGGTCGTCCTAAGTCTGTTCGTAACCCTTTTGGGCACATATATATAAATAATTCATTCAGTAATTTCAACACACAAATGACTAAAAACAAAATTGTAAGTGTTTTCACAGTGATTCTGTATTTTTTTTAACATTTAGCTATTCGTGGCTATGAAGCCTGCTCGTTGCCATTCATTCCTGTTCGTTCTTGTCTGTTCCCTCAGACTAATGTGCTTGCTTTCTTACCTTCCCCTCACATGTGTGAGTGAATGGGTGGGTGCATGAGTGTGTGTGTGATACATGTGTGCATGTGTGTATGTGAATTAAATCAATACATCCTGGCTAAAGGTTGGAATAGACATGAGTTGTGATGTCATAAGACGGAATTACTCTGAATTATACTGGTTACCCATTGGTACCGTATTATGTCTAAAGGTATAATCAAGAGTATAGGACTAAAGAACGAGCAGGACTAGCAAAGAGTAGGATCAGCCATTGTGCAACAGAGGCTGCTCTTTTCTACTCTTAACTGTTCTTAACCAAAGATCAACCAGGATTTAATTCCTTGGCTGCACGTTCGTGGGTAGAACATGGTCTATTTCAACCCTTTAACTCTTCAATGTTTCTGATTGCCCCTAATAATTCTAATAATAGTGCTTGAATAGGCTATTCAAAACAACAACACAATTTAATCCACTCTGGTATGTTTATGTTCCAATGAGTTTTCACGAACGTGGACCCACAAATTAGTTGTGCAACGTATTCTCGTAGGTTGGCCAAAGAACGAACACGATTGGATAAGATTAAGGAAGGAGCAAGGCATTTAGACACTGTACGAACGAACAGCAAAGATTGGGATACGAGCAGCATTGTGCAACAAAGCCGAGGACAGGGAGGGGAGTGAGGGAGAGAGTGAAAATGAGAAAGAGGGTGGGGAAATCAGGGAGGGAAAAAGATATGACAGACAGAGAACAGGGGGAGGGAAACATGGAAGAGTGAAGAAAAGGGGAGGAAGAGGTTGGGGAAATTGGAGAGAGTGGAGGGGAGGTGTAAAAGGTATGAGAGGCAAAAGAGGGCGAGGGAAAAGAGGGATAGGGGGAAGTGTGGGAGAGAGGGGGACCGTCCGGAAGACAGGTACTTTGCTAGTATTATTACTTTTTGTAAACATTTTTATTAGGAAGATTTCCACAATGTGGTAGGTCTCATCTCCTACAAAGGTATATATACATGTTTTAATTCAACTACAGACACTCAATACTATGATATAGAAATACTACTCGTTTACATAATTAATATAGCGACGAAAATACATATTCTTGCCTAACTTTAAGCACAACACATTTTTTTGGTATAGGCCCAATAATTAAAATAATACTCATTCTTATATACAATGATTTCGCTTTTGATAAAAAAGATTCGTTATCATTATTCACCGATTTTTAAATTCATTATGATTTCAAGTCATCACATTTTTGCTTGTTTCCTGTATAACAGAAGCAAGCCATACACATTTATATTCACATTTTACAGCATCCAAATATCATCAGCCTTTAAGTGTTTTTTCAAGGCTGGCCATGTCATAATTTTAGCCATCAATGGTAACTGATTCCATAGCCTATGAAATAAGTTGATTCTGACTGTTCAAACTTTCAGGTACCTATGACCATGCCCAATTCACAGCAGCTGTGAACCACTGGAACCATTACACTTGTCTCAACATTAGACGCAGTACACGGAACGATAGGAACTACATCAGGGTCAGCGGTAATGGAGGGTAGGTAATAATGGGCTCAGATTAGCAGAAAATGCACAATCTACATGTCTACACATCTCTCAAATTCTGCTAAATTAGAGGTAGAAATGATAAATACTGAATATATGATGAGTGTATTCTGTATTGTATTCATTTAATAAATGTTACTGGTTATGTTGAACTGTATGTTTTCGTCTTAAATGTTTATTATTTGAGGGGATTAGTGAAGGCCAATTGTACATTTTTTGATGATCTGAATTAATAAGCAATTCTTGATCCATTGCTTGCATAGGTGGACATGTTTAGTCATTTTCAAACTGGATCTGAATGATAAACGAACGTTTGAATGACCATTGCAGGAAATGCTTTCTACGGCCGCCGCACGGCAAACAAGTACAATGGTTTTTTTTTAAGGATTTTATTTCGACTTGGTTGACGACTCCCCTTTCCGGGGTTAGTTCTGTCGGGCCAAGATGCAAATTGATTTGTACAGAGATTCTATGTTCATTTTTTATACATATAAACATGAAAAGTATGGGGTGATAAAATCTATGTTACACAATCATTGATTTAGGCAGAGAAATCTTCATAGAGATGTCTTTTAAATTGAGTTCCACCATGCCACTTTCTATTTCCATAGAGTGTTTGTGGATTGTATTTGCTTGATAAGTAGCGTTTGCATTTTAACTAGATAAGATGATTACAGAATACATGAGACAGTTTTCTGGTATATTTTCGTGATTAGTGTTCGCATCTTAACTAGATAGGATGATTACAGAAATACATGAGACAGTTTTCTAATTGCTTTTCCTCACTTTGCCACTTCAACTTATGGTGAGTGTTCAGTGGTAGGAATTTCGCTTTACAGATTTGTATATGAAAGAGATTTGTATATACATTCAGGTTTTTTTTTTATATTACTCGTTGGAAGAGGAATAAAAGGATCAGTGCATATATTTTGACTATTACTTGTTTTGCCATCTCGGCTTATGATATGTGATTAGCAACAGAAAGAAAGATATGTTAAAGTAGTATAGTCGGCCGACTGGTCGTGGCAATGGGAATGGATCTTAAAGTATACTTGTATGACCTTCTGAAATATTGGTCAAAAATAGGTTTTATATGGCTTGAAAAAGAATGGAACAAAAGGTAGAAAAGCTTTTGTTTTTGTTGTTTTTTTAATCTTAAGTTTTTGATTAATGTAAAGTGAGTGTGGAATAACAGTGACAATGATTTCATTTCAGATGTTCGTCGTACGTCGGTATGACAGGTGGTGCTCAGCCCCTCACCTTAGGGCCCCTCTGCAGGCGGGTAGGTTCTTTGATTTTCGTTCTTTGATTTTCGTGGTTTTTTTTTTTTTTTTTTTTATTTAGAATTTTTATACAGCTAATCTTCCGTGAGATGACAAATGAACATAAATGGGCATGCACAGTGTACAAATAATATTATGAACAATGGATGTCAACGAACACTTGAGGATAATGGGCTCACGGGTGATAATTCAACAGAAATACCATGGTCTTCCTCCCACTGCTGTGTCTAGCTAGACTATACCTTATGTAAAAATACTACTCGAGATCAAGTTAGGTTAAACACATAATCACATAAATCAAATAAGGTAACAAAGTGAAGTACTCTTTAGGATAAGATCATTAGGCCAAAAGAATAAATAGGTGCGTTTCCGATTTATCTAGCTTTTTTTGCTTTTTTTTCGGGACAACACCTCCCAGGAAGTGAAAATTAATGTTTATTTTTAAACATGGACAATGTGCTTTTTGACAGTTCCGGGTTAGGAAAACGTGTTTTCCTGCTTTTATTAGCTTCTTTTGTCCAAAAATCTAAAAAACCTAAGGTATGTTTTAAAAAAAATCAGTTATGGTAAAAGAAATGTTTAGGTAGGGGAAGGTTTTTGTAGTTAGGGGTTGGGTGGGTGTAAATTGGAAATTTACTATTTTTTGTTTTTGCCTAATACAATTCATTTCAATGCATTTTTTTGTTGATACAAGAAAGGAGTACAGAGATTGTAACGCTAATTCTAGGTCTTTCAGCGGGTTCCTGACCATAGTTGGTACTGATAGAATCATTTCATTCATTTTCATTTTCACGCCAGAAATAAATGTGATTGTTTCAGGAAAATGAGTCATAAGTCCCAAAATTGATATTTTTCAAAGTGTTTTTTTCACAAGATCACATCATTGGAATGTTCTAATTTTTTAAGAGTTTATCACTCATAGCTATATCAATTAATGTAACAAATTGCAGGACAATCTATGTAATATATCCTTTCGTTTTAAAGGTCCTCATATGGACTACATTTAGTTACTTTACTCTTTATTGACCCCCAGAAATATTAGAAACTTTTTTTTTCAAAAACGAAAATATCAAACTTAAAATCTAGAAATACTGATAACATTATTAGTCTGTTTACTATCATTGGAATCGGCTTGATCTCATCTTTTCAGATATAATGATATCTCAAAATCTATTTTTTGCGACTTATGACTCATTTTCCTAAAACGGATCACAAATTTGACCCTTAGGAGGATCTCACCCAAATACAATGCACCTATTGATAACATATTCCAGCTATACATTACTTGTTACTTGTACAGTATCAACGTTCGCCAAACATCGACATATCATTCAATGTAAACAGGAGTACATATTATGCCTCCACTTCATCAACATGAATATTATACTGTATCCCCTTCTTGTCTGGGTACTAATAGACAAGGTATCATTACATATATTTTGGCATATACATGTCTGGCAGATGCTAATACAAATGAGTGTGTATTTCCTCCCCCATTCATGCATATGATTCAGCTCGCGAGAATATGTGTATGCCTCTAATATGACAGAAAGTATGAACTCATGTTTATAAATAACGTATTCATGACATGTTTGTACCATATGTGACATGTTTCAGGAAAATGAGTCATAAGTCGCAAAGTTGATATTTTTCAAAGTGTTTTTTTACAAGGACACATTATTAGAATGTTCTAATTTTTGGGAGGATTAGCACTTATAGCTATATCAATCGGTGTATCAAATTTCAGGACAATCTATGTAACATATTCTTTCGTTTTGAAGGTCCTCATATGGACTACATTTAGGTACATTACTGTATATTCACCCACAGAAATATTGGAAACTTTTTTTTTTCAAAAACGTAAAATCTAGAAATACTTATTCGATTATTAGACTGTTTACTATCATTGGAATCGGCTTCGTCTCATCTTTTCAAATATAATGGTATCTCAAAATCTATTTTTTGCGACTTATGACTCATTTTCCTGAAACACATAACATAATGTATTCTCAGCTATCGTACCTCCAATTTATTTTATTGCAATATGCGAATATTGCTAATAATATTTCAGGTTATTTATGAATCTTATGAAATGTTGAAAGTGTACAATATCTTGCTTTTTTATATAGTGTGCAACCTCCATGTTACAGTTCGAGGAAAGTAAAGGACAATGCCACATTAATCGTATTAACACAGAAATTAGAATATTTAAGCATTGTTTCAAGTAGTAATAGGAAAATAAACATCCTTTTTAGAGGTCAAAACAAATTGAGGTAGGAATGGGGGATAATCCTATCCTACTCTAAGTCCAAACCCTAAGATCCGATCTGAATGGTATGTCAGCCTACTTCGCTAATCAGTTTCCTTGCCTATGATTCAGCGTTTTAATGGGAATATAATGACATTCTATGGTCTTAATAGGATTATAATGGCACTTTGAGGTTGGAGGCGAGAGGCTTTTCCTTCGTTTGAAGGCTCTCAAGTTTGGGCCTAGACTGATCCATAGCTTTTGTGTTATGTTCAATATGAAAGTATGTTTACATGCTATTATCTCTGTTCAGATGTGTGTATCACCTTTTGCTTGTATGTTGTTTATTTCCAGTTCAATTACAGTTACATCAATATAATTAATACAATATCTGGAAATGGGTACCACATTCTATGCTAATCATAGCTCTACCAGGAGGTCCCTTCTACATCTAATTACATTATTATATACACTTCAAGTTATTGACAAACATCTTTTGATACATAGATAATTATCTGTAATAAATGTAATACAAATAAATGTAATACAAATATAGCTAGAAGAATGTATATAGGAAGAATGTATAGGAAGAATGTACAACAATTAAGAAGAATTCATAAAAAGAAGACTGTACTACAATTATTCCAAGAAGAATGTATCACAAGTATATCACAAGTCTGATGGCTGCTCAGTAATACCAAAGAGACTTAACAGTGAATCTTTAACATTGAGTTTTATCGCCGAACTAAAGAAAATTGAATAAACACAGTTTAACCGGCCTCCTCGCTTTTATATATTTTACCTACACGTATTTCATGAATTATATTATATATGCATCAGCAATATATCAATACGTGCTAACAATAGAGAGTCGGAGACAGAATCCATCCCGGCATGCACTGCAGTAGACATGCGCAGTGGCGCATGCAACTCCCCTATTGTAGGCGTGTTTTCATATTTTCTACTGACCTTAATGACTACTTACTTCATGAACTGCCTACAATGGACAATTCCCTTTGCGTCGATTTTTAAATCATTTCGACTTTTGCGATCAATAAAAAAATATAATTATGAACAGCTATTTGACAACACTTAAAATATTATATCACCCCAAATGACTATCTAACTCCTCAGCAAGGTTCAATGAAAACCCATCTGGGTAAAGTTTCAGAAAATGTACAATTGGCCTTCACCAATTCCCTCAAATAACCCAAATTTAAGACGAAAATCAGGTTCAAAATACAGTTCGACTTAACAAGACAGATGTACTAAACGAATGTACAGAATTTACTCAGTATTTATCATTATCTTTCACTGTATTTTAGCAGAATTTGAGAGATGTGTAGAAATGTAGATTTAGGGCATTTTCTGGAAATCTGACCCATCTAATACATCCATCTCATTGTGTATATGGGTCAGACTTTCAGAAAATGTACAATTCGCCTTCACCACTCCTCTCAAATAACCCACATTTAAGACAAAAATGAGCTTCAAAATACAGTTTAACATAACAGAACTGATACTTTAAATCAATGCAATACCAAATATACTCAGATATACCCGGTATTTTTCATTTTTCAGACTAATTTAGGAAAATTTCCTGAATGTGTAGAACTGTCAATTGTACATTTTCTGAAAATCTGACCCATTTTATATACAGAAGAGCATTATAGTGCACGAGTTGGGCCATGCAGTAGGGTTCCACCACGAGCAAACCCGTCCAGAGAGAGACAGATATGTAACCATCCACTATGGCAACATACAGCGGGGTATGGAGTATAACTTCCAGAGACACTCAACTTCGCTTATTAATGACCAGGGAGTGCAGTACGACTATAGGAGTGTCATGCATTATGGGGCAACTGTAAGTAGTCATTATTATTATTTCTCTATCCAGACCTTGTCTATACATAGTATTCACATGACGTCACCCCAGTAAGCAGCTCTCCTCACTGGCAGCCATAATGTGTGGCAGCATAGATAGCGGGAGACACTAGATTAACAGGATTTCCCGTTTCAAATGTTTGCTAATGTCAATTATACTTATTATTCCATCATGACACACTCCAAAATGACCATATAACCTATCAGCATACTTTATATAACATTTTCTAAAACTTTCGGAGGTGAAAACTGCATTTTTGAGGCTTGGAGCACTCATGTCCAGCAAAAGTTGACCCACATTATGGCAGCCGCTGCGAGCGCCGTGACGTCAGTGAATACTATGTATACCATCAACTTTGTAAATGGGTGAATTTATCTTCACCACTCCTCTCAAATAACCCACATTTAGGACGAAAATCAGGTTCAAAATACAGTTCAACATAACCATACAGATTTATTAAATGTGTACAATACAGAATACACTCAGATATACTCAGTATTTATCATTTTTCACTCTAATCTGGCAGAATTTGAGAGATGTGTAGAACTGTAGATTGTGCGCTTTCCGAAATCTGACCCGCATGTGCACTGCCAAGTGGGAGGTGGATTGGTCTGGCAGTCCGAAAATGTACTTTCTTCTTCTTTCTCTTCTCAACTATACCACATTTGATATGAACTATATTAAAGAAGTATTATTATACATTATCTCATTATTATCTTGTTACAGTAAATATTAGTATTGTAATATTTGACCATGTATTATTTAACTTTGTATCTTGTAATATTCAACCTGTAACAATACAGATTATTGACTAAAAAATTTAAGAAATATGCAATTAAAAACTCATTACGGTATGGTTACATTGCATGTAACGCCCCCCTGATGAGAATTTTATTGATTAAGATAGTCAAATGTATTGGAAACGATATGAAACGTACTCATATAATTATGTCATGTTCAATTACTCTTTTATGTATATCAGGCATTGACAAAAGTAACATTGTTTTCATCCTAAAAACTTCATTGTAAACGATGCAAAATAAGGATCGAAACCTCCCACTAGCTGGATAATTCCTTCTTTTAGCAATCCTTGATTAAATATATAACAATATCTAAATTAAAATCTAAGATTAGAAGCAAAGAGTAGCTGGAAGAACGCAAAAACAAAATTAATTAATGTGGAAAATAAAGTTTATATCATAACGTACCATAAACTGCGTTTCAAAATATAGTTTAATACAACCCAAATTCTTTTTTATTATGAAGGCGTTACTAATTTAGCACAATTTGCTAAAGATTTAGAGCTGCTGCTTTTTGAATAATGTTACCCATATATC
Organism: Sthenelais limicola; assembly: GCA_942159475.1. Lineage (NCBI taxonomy): Eukaryota > Metazoa > Annelida > Polychaeta > Phyllodocida > Sigalionidae > Sthenelais > Sthenelais limicola. The sequence continues at coordinate 15,126,740 of OW804098.1, forward strand.
GCTGTGTTTGTCTTCCACGATAATGACGTTGCCTAATGTTGAAATCAACTTTTCATGGGAGCACTCTATAGGGATTATTCCCCGTGATTTTGAATTTTAAAGTGTTTTGTCTTCCACCATATATACCCTAATTCTTGTCAATTGTTATTATTCATCTAATTACTTTCAAAGCTGGGCCACACTACTGTAAGTGATTATCCCTAGCTTAATAATATTAAGCTAGGGATAATCACTTACAGTAGTGTGGCCCATATATATTATATTATTCTATATGTGTTGTGTTTCAAGAAAATGAGTCAAAGGCGCAAAATTGGTGTTTTTCAAAGTCGTTTCCTTACAAGATCTCTTTGATGGAATATTTTCATCTTTGGAGTGTCTAGTCCTTGTGGTTTTATGAAGACATCTACCAAATTTCAAGACTGTTTATTAGATATATCAGTGCGTTTCTTAGATCATCCCATTGAATATATTTAGCTACTTTACTGGTAATTATCCACCCAGAAATATTGCAAACTTGTTTTTCAAAAATAAAAATATCTAACTAAAAAGATAAAAGTATTTATTAGATGTCCTTAATGTTTACATTCATTGGAATCGGGTTGATCTCATCTTTTCAATTATGGTGATATCTCAAATTCCGTATTTTGCGACTTAGACTCATTTTCCTAAAACACATCACATATTCTTTCCTGCAATCATAGGTGGATCTGTTTGTATAGACTGGGCCCGTTGGAAAACCCTACTGTGGTGGAAAATGTCTCCCCAGTATAAATAACAACTCTTAGATTTAGATTTAGATTGTTCTGTACATCTTTAATCAACATTTCTGGCCTGCAGGTTCACTGATGCCAGGGGATTATGTATAATCAGTGCATTCAAAATAGAGGTTATTAATCCTTTTAGTATCTGATGTATACTTTGTATTGTAGGCCTTCAGTCGGAACAGAGCATCTACCATAGTGACTAAAGACCCAGCCTACCAGCGGGTTATTGGAACCGCCAGTGGACTCAGTTTCAAGGACATCAAATTAGCAAATTTAATGTATAATTGTGGTGGTGAGTGATTCATTGCATTATGTTATTACTGTTCTTATTATCAACGTGAGATCTGGTCATTGCAAGATCACCTAATTTTGTATGTTTTGTAGGAATCTATAGCTGGGTCAGATTTTAAGAAATTGCACAATCTACAATTCTACGCATATTTATTATAGAAGCATTGCACTGAAAACATCTTGAGTGATTTAAGCATAGTGTGTACTTCACTAGTGAACAACGTGGGGTTGGTATGGCAACCAATCTGTTTTATTTAATAAGATTATCGGTAAAATTAAACTTTAAGACTTGATTTTTTTCTATTTTGATGATTGAAAGCATGTATGATAAATCTCTTAATTAACTTGTTGGTTTCAGTCCTTAGAATATTGCACTCGTACAATATTCACACTCTTTCAACCAACTCGTTAGTTAATCTGTATAATTATATTGCCCTGTGTTTAAAGCTGCATTTTCCGCTAATTATTCCGCCATTAATGATTTTTGACCTGTTCTTTTTTGTGTAAAATTTCATCCAAAATTTCATCTCCCAAAATCTTTTTTTTTGAGGACCCACCAAAATCTTACTTTTTCCAGTCTGACTCTCTATCATCTTAATAAAATTTGGGAATCCTTTAGGAATCGAAAATGTAAGGATAACACTGGTATATGAAGTAGCCAAATAATTGCACTATTAATCCCATTTGATCCAAATTGCCACTGTAGATCAGCAAAATACAAATTCATGCAAATATTCAAGAAAAAGCCATGAATTATTTTTAAAAAAACGAGAAAATATAAATGTGTCTTCATTTCCTTCATTTGAATCATCCATTCTACAGTACTCAGGATAAAGAATAGACAAAAACGAGAAAGTAGTGTTGAGGTGCACTTGCTGGGAATGCAGGTTAATATCATTATTCAGACAATTTATGCTTGCAAATTATAATATTTCAAAGGCTCATGTCCAAAGAAGACGTGCTCAGGAGGTGGTTATATGGCAAAGGACTGCAAGTGCTACTGTCCAGGAAACCCAGTGAAGGTAAATAAACGGTTTTACTTTGTCCTCCCTGTCTCCTCTCTCTCTCTTCATACTTCACATTTTTCTTTGAAATTCATACTTCACTTCTGTCATTGTGCCTATTTCACTAGTGAGTTATGTTTGGTAGTCACGGCAACCAAGGCGTTTTTATCACCAAGTTTACGGCTGGAATTCAATTTCAAGAGTAAAATATGTTCCTATTTATATAATTTAAAGCGTATTATTTTGGGTTTTTTTTGTTTTTTTTTTAAAAAAAAACACAGTCTTAATCATTATTCCTGCCGACGAGGCCTTTACAATGCTAAAACATGTACATTAAAAATATTTAGTATTATAATGAAGCAGCCAACCAACTACCTTATTAGGAGTATTTTCCTTTTTGAGAGTTTAGTATTCTAAGTGGTGAAAATACACACCAAATTATAAGACTGTGTACTAAATGTATATACGCATGTCTGACGTCATCATCAGGAGTATATTAACCTGAAGGGATTGACCCTCAAGAACTTTTCTTCTCCTGTATTGACACTATAGAACTTATTAACCTGGGTCCTAATGTCATGGAATCATTGAAATCCTCTTGGTACTCATTTTTCAAATATGATGATATCTCAAAATCTATTTCTATTTTGTGACGACTAATGACTCATTTCTCTGTGTGACACCACATCCAATTATTAACACAATTGTGATGTGTTCCAGGAAAATGAGTCATAAGTCGCAAAATTAATATTTTTCAAAGTGTTTTTTCACAAGATCTCATTATTGGAATGTTCTGATTTTTGAAGGGTCTATCACCTATAGCTATATCAATCCATGTATCAAATTTCAGGACAATCTATGTAATATAATATCCTTTCGTTTTAAAGGTCATCATAATATTATGGAATACATTTAGTTACTTTACTGTTTATTGAGCCCCAGAAATATTGGAAACTTTTTTTTTCAAAAACGAAAATGTCAAACTTAAAATCTAGAAATACTTATTATTTTATCAGAGTGTTTACTATCAGCGGAATCGGCTTGATCTCATCTTTTCAAATATAATAGTATCTCAAAATCTATTTTTTGCGACTTATGACTCATTTTCCTGTAACATATCACATATATGATGATATCTCAAAATCTATTTCTATTTTGTGGCGACTAATGACTTATTTCTCTGTGTTAATCATTCTTAATCATTTCTCACATTGAATTATTAACACAATTGAATTACAACAGCTATGTGGAGGAGGTGGCGGAGGCGGAGGCGGGGGCGGAGGTGGCGGAGGCGGTAGTAACAAGACCTGCGAGGATGGCCACCCCAACTGTGCCTCCTGGTCAGCCAGTGGAGAGTGTACCAAAAACCCCAAGTACATGCTGGTCAACTGTAAGCAGTCCTGTAAGTCCTGTGATGGCGGGGGTGGTGGCGGAGGCACTGGAGAGACCAGTAAGTAGTATTTATGATATTAATTCTGTAAGAGAAAAGTGTAACTCTGTGCTTTTCCTCCCAAACTGCCAGAAGGATTGCCGCGATTTTCACGATGGACATACTTTGGCATAGTGGGAACCCGTTTCACTATGTTTTATGAGCGATTTCCCAGGAAAAAGGGATTTAAAAAGGTTTCAAATTCAATCTACACCCGCTTCTTTTACGCCTACCTTTTAACGTCTGACTTTCCATAAGAAACATGACTTCTTGTTCCATTCTTTTCCAACCCATATGAAAGTCATTTGACCAATATTTTGTAGGATTTTGTCCAGTTGTTTTTGCTACAAGGCTTTTAAAACGTCCTTATTTATATTTGGTCGTCCCACCCGAATCCTTTCATGTGATGACTTCACTTATTATCGCTCACCAGAGGCAATTTTGTTCCAGTGATTAGAATTCAGATTTGTGTATTTACATATCTATAAAAGATTATATTTTGTTTCTTTTACTATTATGTTTGTATGGGTATTAATTGGTTATCAATTCTTTTCAAGAATAACAACAACATCCATCCATGATAATGCTATGTATATACCACACGGAAATCATTGTATTCTCATGAAATTCTTTTCAGTCAGCACCACACCCAAACCTGGGCCTGGTATGTGCATATTTCCTGAGCATTGACCACGTGTGACATGTTACAGAAAAATGAGGCATAAAGCCGGCGCCACACTAGCCGAAATAAGCTCGCGATAGGCTTCGCAACAGGCTTTCACGATAGGCCTGGCTATTGCAGAGGTCTATCGGGAAGGCCTGTAGCAAACGTCGCCACACCTTTGCAATAGAGCCTTGCAATTAATCGCAATAGCATGGTGATGTCCGCGATGCAATGCTTATCGCCAACAAATATTAAACATGTCTAATATTCCTGTGATAGACGGCAACGCATTTTTAATCGTTAGGCCTGTTGCGAAGCCTATTGTAGAGCCTGTTGCAAAGGGGCCCACACGTCTGCGATACAGAGCAATCCCAGATCGAATATTTTCATTCCTATTGCAGAGGCCTGTTGCAAAGCTTATTGCGAAGCCTATCGCGGCTAGTGTGCTCCCGCCTTAAGTCACAAAAAAATGTTATGCACTTTACTCACTATTGTAACGTAGTTTAATGTATATTAAGAACTTCAGATATGACTGGATAGATTTGATTTGTTCTGTACCTTAAACATCACATGTAATCATGATATTCTCAGTTTAAAAGATAGAAAAATACAATATCATATTGGTTATCATCTCTTGAGTTATACATAATATTTAACAATAAAAGGTAAATAGCAATACCTATTATACAAACAATCAATTAAAATCTTTCAATATATACCTACCAACTAATTCTAGTTCAAAAGGTGATAACCTATTTTTGATCATGTAATGTGTATATTCAGTACACAATATAATGATCTTCTCACAAGTGGGGTCACACTCTTGATAGTGACTATCCCCATGAATACTTTCCAAGTATATGTGTTGTTTGCCTAAAAAAATTCCCTCATATGAGTTTGTAACTGACCTACTTAACGGATCATCTATTTATCTTGCTAAAATCTTAATCACTGTTACTAGTCAGGTAGATTGGTGCAAAAAAATGCAAGAATTGTTCAAATTGGTATGAAAGCATGAAATTTGGTACAGTGATAGATTTTGGTATGCTGATTAATTTTGGATAATGACCCATTCTGAAATATTGTTTTCTTGGGTTCTGTTGCCATGGTAACATTTTTTCAGTGAAATTTTGACCATTCCCTGGAAATACTGAATTCTAACCAATAATTTGATATGGTATACCCACATAAAGTAGTCTATGGAATAGTTCCCTAATTTTTCTAACTATTTCAGCTAATCATATGGTTGCTAGGCTATGTATGGTTGCTTAGCAACTGATAATATACTGAAATTTCTCCAAAATGGCTCATTTTATGTATATTTTTTGGGGTAAGGCAATTATTTATGTTCTAAAATATAACATTTATTTAATGATAACATTTTCAGTGATGTGCTTCAGCTTTTAGAAGTTCCAAGATGGCTGCCAAATGGTTCTAAGATCCAAAATGGCTGATCAAAAGACCCTTCGGGCCCACTTCCTAGTTGACTTGACTTTAGTTTGCAAGCTCATTCATTGTTCATATCAGTATGTACTTCAACCAATTCTGAACATTAGAATAGATCTGAGAACCTGAAATTTGGTACAGAGATACATTTTAATATGATAATTAATTTTTTATATTGACCCATTCTGAAAAGAATTATTCTCTTGGCTTCTGTTGCCATGGTACCATATTTTTAACTAGAATTTCATCAATTTTCCTGGAAAAACTGATTTCTAACAGATAATCATTACCAATATACCAAAATAAAGCAGTTATGCAATAGTTCTCTAAATTAGGTGACTATTTCAGGCAATTCCATGGTTGCTAGGCTATTTATGGTTGCTAAGCAACTGAAAATATGCTGAAATTGATCTGAAATGACTCATTTAAAACATATTTTCTGGGTAAAATCTATTTTTAATGTACTAAAATGTCATATTTCTTTGATAATCACAATTTCGATGATATGCATCAACATTTAGAATTTCCAAGATGGCTGCCAAATGGTTCTAAAGTCCCAAATGGCTGATCGAAAGACCATTTTTGCCTATTTCCTAGTTGACTTGACTTTGATTTGCAAGCTAATTCATGGTATATGTGTAATACAACAAATTCTGAACATCAAAATAGATCTGAGAGTCTGAAATTTGGTACAGAGGTAGATTTTGTTATGCTTATTAATTTTTGATATAGACCCATTCTGAAAAATTATTCTCTTGGCTTCTGTCTCCATAGTAACATTTTTAGTGACATTTTGCCCATTCCCTGGAAATACTGATTTCTAACAAATAATATGTAATAATATACCCGTATAAAGTAGTCTATGCAATAGTTTTCTTATTTATGTAACTATTTCAGGCAATTCCTTGGTTGCTAGGCTTATGTAGCTTGCTATGCAACTGAAAATATTCTGAAATTGATCTGAGATGACTTATTTCATGTATATTTTCTGGTACTTTTCATGCCCACAAATTTATTTGATAATCACAATTTTGGTGATTCACTCTTGACTTGAATTTGGTTTGTGAGTTCATTTGTTGTAAATAATTTAAGTTCAAATACATCTGAGGACCTTGGTCATTCTAAGATTAGACCCACACTCAAATATTGTTCCTTGGTTACTGTTGCTATGGCATGTTGCTTTTAAAATATTGAAGACACCTAGCATATACAATTCCTAGGCAATCATATATCCTTTATTTGTCTACAAAGGGGGCATGGTCAGCGGGTCTAACTCCCTGAATAGTGATGATTTAAAGTCTAGTGGATATGGTAATGTAAATATGGGTACAATCCACCATGAGGAACCACTTGGGGAGAATTGATATGGAATTCCAATTGATTTGATTAGTAATGGAGAGGGAATAATAGGTATTGTGCATATTGTGACCATTTATTTGCAATTCAACATGGTGTTATGATTGAGCATAAGGGTATAAGGAGATAGTGAGGAATCAATGAGCATGCCAGGAAGACATCTGTTAGATCTCTCCTATATGGTATAAATTCTTTGGGTCTGACACTTCATTCCCAATCCCATTCACTGGGGTCTGCAATCTTGGGTTTGGCAGAAAATTGTTTTCAGCTGGATTTAGCATGTTGATTAGCAAATATTCTGGGTTGGAAGATGTAGGTTTCCTACATCATTCACTGAGTCCACACACCAGATCTGACTGTAGATGAACACAGTGCAGTGCTGGAGATAAAGTGTGCCAGACGGACAGCACCCAAGTGGAATCGAATTCTGGGAACAGAATTCTTTAAAATGACTGGCAGCACATATGGTATACAGGTCAGAAGAACATACATTTCCGACGCATTTTCATCTCCAAAAGTATCCCCCACAAGGCCAAGATATTACCACCATTGGAAAGAACATTAAAACTGTTTCAGAAAATGTCCTCATATGTTCCTCTACTCCAACTAGAAAAAAGTTCTTGGTACTTGAAATTCCCATACTTCCTGTGGGTATACAGATATATGACATGACATCACGGCACCTACAAGAGCCGTGAATCAAATGTAGATGGTGTGTGCTGGTGTATGTCTTTGGAGGTGGGCAGGGTTGGACTATGGTTGGCTACTACCACTAGGCCTAAAATAGAATTAACTTTATGTTCAGTCCCTGACTGACCTGAAAACATTGCAACTGACTGAAGCATTTTTTAGGGCATTAGTTAGCACCAATTGAATGGAATTAATTATCAATTTAAATAAATCTCGTCAAATTTGATCAAATTCATTCTGGCACATGTGGCAATGACTCTTTTAACACCATGGCAAGGTTTGATACATATGATAAGTCTCCATCACTGCTACCAAAAATAAAATAAAAAAAAATAAAAATGGATTCCTGACCAACCAACCCAAATTTCTTCCATGAGGTGACTGGAAACAAAAATAATTTATTTTAGGCCCTAAATATGCAGCAAAACAACCCACTGACCATGACTGACCCCCTGGGAAACTCTTGGGTTATGGCATAACACCTCTTAACATTGTAAATAGTGTGTTGCACTCTGAGAATGCATAGAGGAAGGGAGGCTCAAGGCAATGTTGAGGTCCCAACATACATGTGTGCAAAATGGTGGATTTTAACTTATTTGTATGGTTTTCCTGATTCAAAACAAACCTTCAGGTCTGACTTATCACTATCCACAGTCCTGAGACTGTGAAATACTGACTGTCAGGCAGGAGTTAGCTTTTTCTGACTGGCATGAGGTCAAGTCTGCAAGGGTAGTTGGTTTATTGCTGAGTAGTTCAAGGTTATCTTTTGTTGTGATGAGGTGGTAATTCAAATCAGTTGTGTTCCACTGAAGTACCTGAGTGACAAAACTAAATATATTTCCTTTATTTTGACAAATGAAAATCTTCTCCCACTTGAATCGTGGCTGAGACTCTAACTCTCACCACCCTTGGTGAGCAGTTTTTCCTTTTCAAGCAGCCTTTGGGGAAATAATCCTATCAATATTGGTAGAATATTTATAATCTGTATGTCATCAAATACATACATTTTAGGTATACGTTCTGAAGATCAATCATTGTTAGTAACATCAAATACCATCTTTTTATTTTGCCACTTATAGAGGCCAGCAACTAATTACTTATTTCATTGTAACTGATCTGCTATGCCCTGTTGGACATGGAGAACCCACCATGTGCAGCTGGATCCCAGGAGTAACATACTCCCCACCAACCTTACTCTATATTGACTAACATGGAATTTTAGCTTCAATATTTACTCTTCCTTCTAGTTGTCACAGTATGGGCTCATCCTAAAGAACAATGTTATATGGTTGATGTTCACAAAAGCAAATAAATCAAATGTGCTTGCTCTGTGAGATGCTTTCATTTAGATCCTTTTTAAGACCCAGGGGAGTATCTGCACGAGAATTTGTGTATGGTAACTGCTTGGCTGGTTAGTTTAGTTAGATTATTGTCACACCTCTCTCTATAGTCTATTTGACCGTCTAGCCTCCACCCACCCCCCTCCCCCACAAAGCTGTTGATTCTTTTGTTGACAAGCATTGGTCATGTCCGCTGGTAGCAGTAGTGGGTGAGTGAGTGTGGAGCGCGATCGGACGGGTCATCGGTACTATTTGTGAGCCCCCATGACATGGTATGTAATGCGGTAACCACAATTTCTGTTCGTTTTTAAAATAGGGCCATATGAAGCAATTCCTTCTGTCCAAGTTGATTACTATCACTGATGTCGATAGAGAGTAACAATAGCGCAGTTTTACGGGAAAGAAACATAGATCCCCTAGGCGGGTGTAAGTATGAAGCAAAGCTATGTAAACATAGGAGCTAAAATAGGACATTTTGCTTCCTGGTGGCAGCCATATTGGATTTTGAGCATACCTGTACAAGGAGGTGACCTCAACACCATTCCGACTTGCAGATAAAAATGTGTCAGTATGCACATCTTTTTAAATTATGACATATTCTCTGTCCCCTACCCATCAAATGAAATGGAATTTAATAGTAACTATCACAGCTAGCAATTATTAATATAGACTCCAGGTATGGGGAAAATAAACAAATAGTGTCTCCCTCACACTCCTTCCCCCCCTCCTTCCCCATCTCTCCCTTTCTGCCCTCCCTCCCCTTCCCCCTTCCCAATAAAGGGAAAAGAAAACCCATACACTTAAGGAGGCCTTGAGGACTGCCCTGCCTTCCCTCCACACATTCTCATACACCAACAAAACAAGAAGACAGATATTGAATCATCCCAGCACAGTTAGAGTCCATTCCGTTGTGTATAGATAACATCTGCATGTCCCATGCACGACTTGGTCGCGCTTGATCGCTGTGTATCTGTCAGCAACATCATAAAACATACCACAAGAGGGTAGAGTAATAGTGACTGGGGCTACTGAAGTTTCACTATACTTGCAGGGCCTTTGCAAGGATGCAAAATAACAGACACAACTTTCATTTCAAGTACTGTTTATAAGTGTGTAAAATACAAAAGATAATTTCATCCTCTTTGAAGTATTAAGCCAGTCCCAGAAGTTATATATCAATCTCAGAATAATAGATCCCATCAGTTATTCAAATTAGGTATTTTGTCTGTCTAGTCCCTCAGAGAGAGCCTTACACAGCATGTGCATGCTTGTGGTTTAGGACCGTCGCCTGGAGTGACTGGAGCAGCCTGCACTCCGGTCATATATGGCACCAGTTTTAATTGCCCCCCATTTTGGGGTACTGAAAAACGGAACGGCCTCATACTGAGCAAGGTACATGCCGCAAAATCAGTTGTTGAATCTTGTTGAATTTTGGAGAAACCAATAGCCAGGTAACTTTTCTCAATAGCAATGGAAACCACTGTGAAATACAGGGTCCATTGTCATAAATCCACAACTAATATAGTATGGATAGGCCACATCACATATTTGGTAATCAGGGAGTGTGGAGTTAACCTCTCTGTGTGCATGTGCAACTCATTAGAGAACACTGCTCCTACACTCCAGTGGAAGGCAGCTGGTTATTCCCCCAGTTCCCAGTTCCAGTTTGATATATGGTTACCTAGCAATAGTTTATGCTAGACCTGCAATAGCCTCAAAACTGCAACCAAAACATATCCTCTTATAGCTATATCAATTTGTTTTAGCTCTCCAATTTGCTTTGAAAATAGGAGCTTTTGTAACTGATGTTACTTATGAATCTAGTCCAGAACAGGAAAGAGAGTCACTTCAATGGTCAGAATGTGTTGAATTAAATGTACCATGAACATGCTAATGTCTAGGAAATAGGCAAAAAATGCATGTGGTCTTTCGATCAGCCATTTGGGACTTTAGAACCATTTGGCAGCCATCTTGGAAATTCTAAATGTTGATGCATATCATCGAAATTGTGATTATCAAACAAATATGACATTTTAGTACATTAAAAATAGATTTTACCCAGAAAATATGCTTTAAATGAGTCATTTCAGATCAATTTCAGCATATTTTCAGTTGCTTAGCAACCATAAATAGCCTAGCAACCATGGAATTGCCTGAAATAGTCACCTAATTTAGAGAACTATTGCATAACTGCTTTATTTTGGTATATTGGTAATGATTATCTGTTAGAAATCAGTTTTTCCAGGAAAATTGATGAAATTCTAGTTAAAAATATGGTACCATGGCAACAGAAGCCAAGAGAATAATTCTTTTCAGAATGGGTCAATATAAAAAATTAATTATCATATTAAAATGTATCTCTGTACCAAATTTCAGGTTCTCAGATCTATTCTAATGTTCAGAATTGGTTGAAGTACATACTGATATGAACAATGAATGAGCTTGCAAACTAAAGTCAAGTCAACTAGGAAGTGGGCCCGAAGGGTCTTTTGATCAGCCATTTTGGATCTTAGAACCATTTGGCAGCCATCTTGGAACTTCTAAAAGCTGAAGCACATCACTGAAAATGTTATCATTAAATAAATGTTATATTTTAGAACATAAATAATTGCCTTACCCCAAAAAATATACATAAAATGAGCCATTTTGGAGAAATTTCAGTATATTATCAGTTGCTAAGCAACCATACATAGCCTAGCAACCATATGATTAGCTGAAATAGTTAGAAAAATTAGGGAACTATTCCATAGACTACTTTATGTGGGTATACCATATCAAATTATTGGTTAGAATTCAGTATTTCCAGGGAATGGTCAAAATTTCACTGAAAAAATGTTACCATGGCAACAGAACCCAAGAAAACAATATTTCAGAATGGGTCAATATCCAAAATTAATCAGCATACCAAAATCTATCACTGTACCAAATTTCATGCTTTCATACCAATTTGAACAATTCTTGCACCAATCTACCTGACTATACCCAAAAAGCTGGGCGCATTGGAATAACCCAGTTTACTGGGAGATGTCTTTCCCAGTTGAAATAAAATCGTTAAAAAAAACAAAAAAACAAAAAACTTTTAGAATTTGGTATGTGTATTCATGTTACTAGCTAGCATGGCCACCATTCCTGGATTTCACTCTCTTTCACAACTGTCACGGTGATTACTCTTCTTGGAAAAAATGTCATAAATCGGAAAGACCAGTATGTTCTACCCCATCATATACATGTATATTTGTGTTGTGTTCCAGGAAAATGAGTCATAAGTCGCAAAATTAATATTTTTCAAAGTTTTTTTCACAAGATGACATTATTGGAATGTTCTGATTTTTGGAAAGTTCATCACTTATAGGTATGTCAATCGATGTCTCAAATTTCAGGACAATCTATGCAAGATATCCTTTCGTTTTAAAGGTCCTCATATGGACTACATTTAGTTATTTTACTGTTTATTAACCCCCAGCAATATTGGAAACCTTTTATTCAAAAACGAAAATATCTAACTTAAAATCTAGAAATACTTATTATTTCATTATACTGTTTACTATCATTGGAATCGGCTTGATCTCCTCTTTTCAAATATGGTGATATCTCAAAATCCATTTTTTGCGACTTATGACTCATTTTCCTAAAACGGATCACATTTGTATAACTTTGAAGTAATTGGTGTAGGAACAAACTTTAATTAAAATAATAAATAATAAATAAGCAGGTGAAAGCACAAAAGGAATTCGGTCTAAAAAGTAGTAGGTCGAATACTCAACCTACGAAGAATGTAATTGGAAACACAAGATACACTTTTCCTACCTCCTTTCGTCTCTGGTGAAGAGGCAACCCTCTAAGTCATGATAACTGTATTGTTGGTGTAACAATCAGGTCATGTGTAATCCGTTTAGGAAAATGAGCCATAAGTCGCAAAATATGGATTTTGAGATATCATCATATATTAAATGAGGAAATCAAGGCGATTCCAATGATAGTAAACACTAGGACACCTAATAAGTAATTCTATATTCTAAGTTTGGTATTTTTATTTTTGAACCCTCTAATAATCAGAACATTTCAGTGAAGTGATTTTGTGGAAAAATCACTTTGAAAAATATCAATTTTGCGACTTATGATTCATTTTCCTGGAACACATGACATATATTCTCTAGTTGGGAATGGTTGAAGACAGAGATTTAGAATTGTAGAGGTAGTTCGATATTATAGTTGTAGTCCCTTATGTCCAATGTCCATTTTTAATACACACTAGGAATGATTCATCAGAATTTCATTACTAAGGGATGTATTAAAAGCAATAGACATCGTTCTCTTATACTTAGGAAAAGATTAGGGTAAAGTAGCCATTAGCATGTTATGGCATTACCGTCTGTAAAAATGTATATACTTTCTACTTTTCTACTAGGATTCTGGCCTGTTTTTTTTCCTACATGGCTTCGAAAAGGCCCACATTTGTATTTGGATGATCGGAATCCTTTCCTATGACGAATACACTTATTATCGCTCACAGGCAGAAGTTTTCTCACGGCAAATTTGACTTACAATTCTTGTATAAACATATAACAGCAGCAGAATATTTATACATGAAGTCCTAATAGTCATAAAACGAGTTCATTTGGTAAGATTTTACTAGTCATGATAGCTGAGAATGATTGTAACATTATATTTTGTTTTGTGACAGACTGTGTGGATCTGAACCAGTACTGTGCACCGTGGTCACGTACTGGGTACTGCACTAGCGCCGCCTACAGGGCCTACATGAAGGAGAACTGTCCCAAGGCTTGTAATCATTGCAGTACCACCGGCACAGGTTAGTACTAACTTCATTATATTTTATTTTAAAGATTTTATTTACACTAAGGATACATTTTCTAGTATAAGCAGGGTTTTCAAATGTGCCCAGCTTGGCATAATAATTACGATGAGTAATTAAAACATGACAAAATACAATTGGCCATTTAGATATAGATCTAGTCTAGTTGAATTGAGATTTGATAGCTCAGCATAACAATGAGTAATTAACACATGATAATATAACATTGGACATTTACATATGTGATGTGTTTCAGGAAAATGAGTCATAAGTCGCAAAAAATAGATTTTGAGATTCCATTATATTTGAAAAGATGAGATCAAGCCGGTTCCAATGATAGTAAACAGTCTAATAATTCAATAAGTATTTCTAGATTTTAAGTTTGATATTTTCATTTTGTAATAAAAAAGTTTGCCATATTTCTGGGGGGTAGTAAACAGTAAAGTAACTACATATAGTCCATATAAGGGCCTTTAAAACGAAAGGATATATTACATACATTGTCCTGAAATTTGATACATCGATCGATATATATATATATCACTAAAAATCAGAACATTCCAATGAAGTGATCTTGTAAAATAAACACTTTGAAAAATATTATTTTTGCGACTTATGACTAATTTTCCTGGAACACATCACATATTTTATTTTAAAGATTTTATTTACACTAAGGATACATTTTCTAGTATAAGCAGGGTTTTCAAATGTGCCCAGCTTGGCATATTACGATGAGTAATTAAAACATGACAAAATACAATTGGCCATTTACATATAGATCTAGTTGAATTGAGATTTGATTGCTCAGCATAACAATGAGTAATTAAAACATGATAATATAACATTGGACATTTACATATGGGTCAGATTTTCGGAAAATGTACAATTCAACTTCGCCAATCTTCTCAAATAACCCAAATTTCAGACGAAAATAAAGTTCAAAATACAGTTCAACCTAACCAAACAGATTGCTAGAACCAATGCCATGCTGAATATACTCGAATTTACCTAGTATTGACCAAATTGCAGCGTAATTGTGCAGAATTTACTAAATATGTACAGCTGCCAATTGTACATTTTCTGAAAATCTGACCCATATAATCAAATTAGAATTTGATACTTGATGAAACTTGATGAGTAGCCTGTGCTCATGGGGATACTCACCAGTGTGGCCCCAGTGTGTCCCCAGTGTAGACTCTAATGGGATTTGGCCACTGTCATCAAAATCTTGTTGATCAGAAATGAAAGTTTTCAGTATTTCTCCTGAAATCGGTACTTTTGAGAACTTACTTGTTGAATTTCCACCAAATTTTTTCTAAATTTTTTCCTAAATTTTTAACCTTATAATTATTTAAAAGTTCGCAAATTTTCAAACAAATGTCACAACATTTGCATTACCCATTTCCGTCGAAATGTTAAGAAATTAAAATTACCAAGATCACTTAGTTTGGTAGTTTGGATTTGCACACATGGCACCAACGTTCATTTCTCCTTCCCACAAATATTTCAGTATTTTTCCCATGACCAGACTTTCATCCCTGGTTGATGTATTGAGGGTTATTGGTAGCTGCATCGTCTTTGCATTAACAATCAAAATAGAAGCGGTCACTATAGAACTAACTTTCTAATGATAAAATATGGCCACTGTAACAGTTTCATCGCTAAAAAAATGTCATTAACCCCATTGAGAATGCATTGATGGTCCATCACATCCATAGTAAATATCAAACATAAGATAAGATAAGATAAGATGTTTTTTATTTGTCAAAGCAGAAACTACAGAGCTTCAGTTTAAAAGGAAGGTGACAAATAGGTCTACATGCCTATGATACAACAGCGGTACCATCAGACTAATAATAAAGTGATCCATTTTAGGAAAATGAGTCATAAGTCGCAAAAAATGGATTTTGAGATATCACCATATTTGAAAAGAGGAGATCAAGCCGATTCCAATGATAGTAAACAGTATAATAAAATAATAAGTATTTCTAGATTTTAAGGTAGATATTTTCGTTTTTGAAAAATAGGTTTCCAATATTTCTGGGGGCTAATAAACAGTAAAATAACTAAATGTAGTCCATATGAGGACCTTTAAAACGAAATGATATATTGCATAGATTGTCCTGAAATTTGAGACATCGATTGACATACCTATAAGTAATAAACTCCCCAAAGATCAGAACATTCCAATAATGTGATTATGTGAAAAAAACACTTTGAAAAATATTGTTTTTGCGACTTATGACTCATTTTCCAGAAACACAACACATAGCTGGTGTCTGGATTCTCTTCCGGCCGTTACCGAATTTGGAAGATGTGATACAGTTAAAAAGAGGAGATGTTCAACGCCAGCCTTGCCGATTTAATTTGATCATTGCCCACTCACTTACTGTGCCAAAGATGTTGTGATGACATATCAATGAAGGACTGACTATTACTAATCCTGAAAATATTTATTTACTTTTAGGTGGCGGTGGTGGCGGTGGCGGTGGCGGCGGTGGAAACTGTCAGGATAACAGCCAACATTGCGGCTACTGGGCCCGCAATGGACAGTGTGCATCCAACCCTGCTTACATGCATGTAAACTGCAAAAAGTCTTGCAACAGGTGCTAACCAGACCCAATAACAGCATGGAAATAAAGATTTAATTTTCTCTTCAGGCTCTCCAGCCTTTGGAGACATCTTTAGAATTGTATATGCCAAGATGGCAGGCTAGCAAAATAAAGTTTTACGTTTTGAAAAGATTTAACGTCCATGATTTCTTCTTTAGATAGCTCAGAGTGTCAGAAAATGTGTAATCGATAACTCTAGGTATCGTTAGTAAATGCTAAGAAGTTAAGCTGAAACATGATTAATGGGTTAAGTGGCCAGAAAATGTACAATTCGCCTTCACTAGTTGTTTCAAATAATCCTTATTGAAGACACAAATCAGCTTCAAAATGTAGTTTAACATAGCGAAAATGATACTATACATCAACCAGATACCAAATTCAGCCTGATATACCCGGTATTCATCATATTTCAGCCTAATCTAGCAACATTTCCTAAATGTGTAGAGCTGCCAATTGTACAGTTTCTGAAGATCTGACCCTAATACTAAAGCGGGTGATATTTGTTATTGCGTGAAGGGGTTATTTGAGGGGATTCATGAAAAGCTGTTCATTCTCTGAGGCCCTAAAATCTACATTGAAAATTGTGATCTGTTTCAGGAAAATTAGTCATAAGTCGCAAAAAGTAGATTTTTAGATATCATTATATTTGAAAAGACGAGATCAAGCCGATTCCAATGATAGTAAACAGTTTAATAATCTAATAAGTATTTCTCGAATTTAAGTCTGATATTTTCGTTTTTGAAAAAAAAAGTTTCCAATATTTCTGGGGGTCAATAAACAGTAAAGTAACTAAATGTAGTCCATATGAGGACCTTTAAAATGAAAGGATATATTATATAGATAGTCCTGATATTTGATATATCGATTGATATAAGTCTAAGTGATAACCTCTAAAAAAATTAGAACATTCCAATAATGTGATCTTGTGAAAAAAATACTTTGAAAAATATCAATTTTGCGACTTATGACTCATTTTCCTGAAACACATCACAATTGATATCCAGTGCTAAAGATCCTGGCCACACACAGCCGATAAGGCCCCCGATTGCCCCCCGATTTTGGTCTCCCAACGAATCTTATGACTTCATTTCAAAACCTATGTTTTTTAATAACATAAACTAGGATTGGAAAATAACTAAATGTGCGAATTGAAAAGAAATCCTAGCCCAGATATGAAGATATAAGTGAAATCGAAAAATTAAATGATTCTGATATCAATCGATTGGTAATAATGTGCCCTAAAATTTGACCTAAGATGTCAGTGCATTCTTCTAAGAGTTATTAGCAAAATACCTTATATAAAGGTCCAGGTCAAAGGTCTTAAATTATGTTGGGACAGTCGGGCCCACATCTTCATCGCTCCTTGCGTACCTTTAAAGATTCTTCTTAAATTGCTCACTGTTATGAAACAGACCCAGATTCAGAGGCAATGGGAGATGGATACTATGGGTCAGATTTTTAGAAAATTGACAATTGGAAGATTAACAGATCTAGTTAATTCTGGTAAATTAGACACAAAATAGTCAACACTAGGTATATCTGAGTATATTTGGTATTGCCTTGATTGAAACAGTCTGTCTGGTTATGTTAAACTGTATTTTTAATATGATTTTTGTATTAAATTTGGCTTATTTGAGAGGATTGGTGAAGGTGGTTTGTACATTTTCTGGCAATTTCACCCTTAAGATCGAGACAAAAACAGATTAATAGTAGGCTATGTAATGACATAATGGGAATGGAAGGGTGCACAAATGTTGGTTTTGTTTTTTAAGATATCTTTATTCAGCAAATGCATTATGGGTTCTTTTTTCGGAGAATGCACAATTGTGATGTGTTCCAGGAAAATGAGTCATAAGTCGCAAAATTAATATTTTTCAAAGTGTTTTTTCACAAGATCTCATTATTGGAATGTTCTGATTTTTGAAGGGTCTATCACCTATAGCTATATCAATCTATGTATCAAATTTCAGGACAATCTATGTAATATAATATCCTTTCGTTTTAAAGGTCCTCATATGGAATACATTCAGTTACTTTACTGTTTATTGAGCCCCAGAAATATTGGAAACTTTTTTTTTCAAAAACGAAAATATCAAACTTAAAATCTAGAAATACTTATTATTTTATCAGAGTGTTTACTATCATTGGAATCGGCTTGATCTCATCTTTTCAAATATAATAGTATCTCAAAAAATTTTTTTTGCGACTTATGACTTATTTTCCTAAAACGGATCACAATTGGCAGCTCTATGAATTTAGGACATGATGAATATACCGGGTATATCTGAGTATATTTGGTTTTGTGTTGGTTTAATATATCTGTTTTGTTATGTTAAACCCTATTTTAAAGCTCATTTCTGTCTTAAATATGGGTTAATTGAGAGGATTGGTGAAGGTGAATTGTACATTGTCTGACGATCTGACTCTTATACACAGATACATTATTTCCAGCACAGTTGACTCAAATATAATTTACAAGAAATAGAAAAAAAATGTTGTTAGATATCAAGGGATATTATTCAGATTTTTGTTTTAAAAAATAAAGTAAATTCAAAGCACATATAACAATAATTATACTCTGTCATTCACCCCGTGAAGGACAAATTAAGGAAAGAACATAAGGAAAGTTACATTGAAAGAGTACATATCAATCAAATAACATCAGAAAGATAAATGTTCACACCAGGGACTGTGTCCATAAAATCATGACAGACAATAACACATTCAATTAATCTTAAAACGAAATATTCCAAAATAAATAAAGAAGAGTCGCCATCTAGCAGAGAACGCTTTAATCAAGTACAGGATGACAAGAACTACACCCTGGTGGTAAGCAAATTAACCACGTTCACTCAAGCCTATATCCAGTCAGACTATCCGGTACTAACCAGATTTCCTTAGAAACAATAAACAAATTTCTAAAAATTCAAGCAATAGAATTCTTAATAGACATTAAATCGCCCAGACGCCTCAGATTAGGTGGGAGAGTTTTCTACAGCGTTCTGATTATACCAAATGTGATGTGTTTCAGGAAAATGAGTCATAAGTCGCAAAATTGATATTTTTCAAAGTGTTTTTTTACAAGATCACATTATTGGAATGTTCTACTTATTGGGGAGTGTGTCACTTATAGTTATGTCAATTGATGTATCAAATTTCAGGACAATCTATGTAATATATCCTTTCGTTTTAAAGGTCCTCATATGGACTACATTTAGTTACTTTACTGTTTAGTGACCCCCAGAAATATTGGAAACCTTTTTTTTCAAACACGAAAATATCAAACTTAAAATCTAAAAATACTTATTATTTCATTAGATTGTTTACTATCATTGGAATCAGCTTGATGTCATCTTTTCAAATAGAATGGTTAATGTATGTTTTGCGACTTATGACTCGTTTTCCTGAAACACATCACAAATAAACTTTGGCATCTCAATTCTTTTCTCCAGTTTAACAATAATAATTATAGTAATGCCCTGCTAGGAAGCTATAGTCCAACATGAATGGAAGTGCGGCTATAGGTATTCCCATACCCCTACAACATAATGGAAAGACAGAAATTACCCAAAGTTATGTATTTTCTCTATAATATAACCTCAAAGTCGGGATTCATCGAAATCAGCAGCAATTGTACATTTCTTGGCGACCTGACCCATGTACTAAATTAAAGTTGTTCATTATACATATCCATGCATTTCTAATGTCACCATATTGAGTACATTTACCTACTTTACTAGTAATTGTCTAAATAATTAAGTAATTGTCAATAATATTTTAAGATTTTGTCAAAAATAAGGATATCAAATTTAAAATATAGAAATATTCATTAGATCACCCAATGTTCACAGGTCATAAGAATCTTCTCGATCTAATTTGTTCAAATGAAATGATATCTCAAAATCCATATTTTGATATCTCAAAATCCATATTTTGCGACTAGAGACTCAGTTAACTGTAACATATTCATACCTTTATGGGTCAGATTTTCGGAAATGCACATTTGGCAGCTCTATAAATTTAGAAAATTTTACTAAATTGGGCTTAATAATGATGAATACCGGGTATATCTGGGTATATTTGGTTTTCTGTTGGTTTAACATATCTGTTTTGCTATGTTAAACCGTATTTTAAAGCTCATTTCTGTCTTAAATATGAGTTATTTGAGAGGATTGGTGAAGGTGAATTGTACATTGTCTGACGATCTGAGTTTATCCTAATCAGTATATTAAACTACTTTACTATAGTCAATGACCATTAAAGACTATCTCTAACATTTTGTTTAGGAATAAACAAATTATAGAAGCTCTTATTAGATGTCCTAATGTTTACTACCATTAGAATCACCTTTATATCATCTTTGACAATTTAGTGCTCCTAGTAATACCAATACGTGTACCATATTACAAGACTGTTTGCCAAATACATCAATGCGATTCCGAGATCAACCTGGGCATAATATATAATCTAATTTACTAGCGACTGACTCTCAAGAAATATCTCTAACTTCATGCATCAAATAAAGAAGTAATTATTGGATGTCCTAATGTTTACTATCATTGGAATCCTCTTGATCTCATAACATTATTCTATTCTTTTCTATTCTATTAGATATGATGGTATGTCAAAATCCATTCTTTGATATTTGCGACATATTTTCCTAAAACACATCACATATAAGGTCGTCTTAATATATCATCGACACAAATAGAGCTATAAAAAACCACAAAAGTGTAATAATTATTAACTTCTATACGTAATATAATCATTTGATTGTTAATTCAGACATTTGACAAGATTGCAAAATTGAACTTTAGGCCCAGATTGTGCGTCTCTCCCAACATCAACGAGACTAAGGCCAAAATTGCAAATATAGCAAAGTTTTATTACAAATTTGGTTGTGGTGTTTGAAATAAACATGAATTTTTATTACAACGTTTATTAATTTCTACTCAACAAAATTGCTAGTCTAGCATAATGATTGCAAGGGTTGCACACAAACTGCCGGTCTAGCAGAATAACTGCAAGGCTAGCATGATAAGGGCAATGTGAAATTCAGCTGAGGCTCTCCTACATTAGGCCTACATACAAACCCTTTACCAAAACCCTCACAGTTACAGTTCTACCCTAAAAGGGTGGCTCCATTACATGTATACAATTGTTTATACTTTTAAAAAGATTAAAAGACTATAATATATAAGTAACTGAGTAAATAGACGCTAATCATTATTCAGATGTAAATGCGATGAGTATTACACACAAGGATAAGGTTCCTGGTGCTCTAAGCCATTAACATAGTTACAAACAATAACATGAGCAATTAAAAATGTCGGTATCCTGGACATGTCCCTGGGCAGATGTAATATAAATACAAGAGTAGATGAGTGATAGGGTACGTCTGCATTGCCAAGGCAATGAGGAGGAGAGAAGGAAGGCTATCATCACACCGAGCTACCAACATGGGTCTTACCATCTTCTGGCCATGGAGGCTATGCACCCTGTTGTTTGTCATCTTAATGGTAAGTTATTTATTATCATTATATATAATGTTTCTCATGAAAATGCGTCTTCACTTTACAACGAATATCAATTTTGGGATCGTTTTAGAGATCCCAGCTTATATTATTTGAAAACATTTTTTTTTTTTTTTTTTTAAAACATTAGATCGAGTGTAAAGCTTTAGTAAAACTGATATGTAATTAGAGAGGTAGAAAAGAGGGGTTTCTTTGTCTCACATGGTCTTGGAATTTGTTCGTTTACCAACCGTATTACTCATTTGTAGAGTTCTGTACACCCTCTCTGGAGGACGTCTTAACTCTTGTTGATCTTATTTTGAAGCCCTTTTTAATTTTTTAGTTGAATTCTATACAACTATTTTTTGCACGAGAAAGCCCCTGTTAGGAACTAAAAGAGATCCTGCGAGTGTCTCTAGCAACGGGAGAGAGAGAGAGAGGGAGGGAGAGGGAGGAAGGGAAAGGGCAGGAGAGGGAAGGAGCAAATGAAAGAAGCAGAGGGACAGGGTGGGAGAAATCGGATAGGCTGAGGGACAAGAGGGTAGATCGAGAAGGGGGGAAGTGATGAAGCCCTTTTTATTTTTTTAGTTGTGGGAGTTAGAGAGTATAGAAGCGTGTGAGGAAGATGGGGAGGGGGAGGGAGAAGAGGGGGAAGAGGAGAGAAAAAGAGGGCGGAATGGAGGCCAGAGGGGTAGAGTGAAGAAGGAAAAGGAGGGAGGGATAGGGGGAGGGGGGGGGGGGGAGGGCAGGGAGAGAGGGCGATCGTCCCGAAGGACGGGTACTTTGCTTGTGCATTTATATTTGTGGCTTTTTGAAACTACAGTCCCACGTCTCAATGATGAGGCAGAACCCGATAAAAGGGAGGCCCACTGACAGAGTGTCTGGACAAACTTTATTCAGTATCCTGTAGGTAGACACATGCTATATCTATATATAATCTCATTTAGATATAATATGGTCATATGACCAACATGACAAGGTAAAGTTAGACATATGCATGTTTTTGTATATAGCTTTTTGAAAGTCCACTGGCCCGGGGGCTGGGACCCGGTAGGTTATTTATTCTCAATAGAGCATAATTTCATTTTATTTGAAAATAGTTTATTTGCCAAGTCATTACATTTATGAAGGAGGATTGATGAATGGGTTGACATGCTTCTGAACTAATTTCCAGATCTTCCAGCAGTTACCAAGTAAGGGGATAGTTGATCTAATCTAACAGACGGTACAATGCAGTAAAATAAAGTATAATAGTTCGTTCCAAATACACAATATAGTCCTGTGTACTTAAAGAGGGAGATCAACATGGAGTAATAGGGAAAATAACATTTTGTTTAAACTTTGCCACGTAAAAGAACATGGTTAAGTGAATCCAAAAAACAATGTGTCACCAGCTCACAAGAAGGGAAAAGGACAACTTCTCCAGTTTTTTCAGTATAAGAACAAATGGAAAATAACTGATTTTATATGGAATTATATTTCAAAATTATATACAGCTCATTTATGTGTATTTAGGTCCACCCGTCCATAGGAACACAGACGATTGATGAAATCCTTGAGCAAGCCCAGGGACATGGTAGGCGTCATTTTCTACAGTTTTTATACGGACAAGTGCCTTTGGCACTTGGATTGTAGAGGCAGTTGTGTTTCTACTTCTTATAGGAATCCACAAATTTACTGGACGTTTATTTTAATTTGGAGATATTAATTTGATTGCCAAAAATGGCTAAAATCACAGGGGGTGTACGTCGGGGTAGTAGGCCTAAGGTGTAGGAGGGAGAGAGCGAGAGAGGGAGGGACAGAGAGAGAGAGGGACAGAGAGAGAGGGGGAGGAGAAGAGAGGGAGAGGAGAGATGAGGATGACTGAATTTGACAAAATTTGCAAACCCCCCCCTACACACACCTATACATCTATCAATTTTCCTTCTCCTCCCCCTCCCCGACTACCTCCCTTGCTCTCCCTCCCTTTTTATTCCCCCTCCTTAATAATGAGTAATGTGTGGACAGATACATTCTTTCGTAAAAAAAATCGTAAAAAAAAGTTGGTCGAAAAAAGTTATTCGTAAAAAAAGTTGGTCGTAAAAAAGTTGGTTGTAAAGAAGTTGGTCGAAAAAAAAAGTTGGGTCGTAAAAAGTGTCGTAAAAAAAGTTGGTAGTAAAAAAGTTGGTTGAAAAAAGTTGGTTAAAACAAAAGTTGGTTGAAAAAAAGTTTGTCTCCCCTTTTATCCTCCGCCCCCCCCCCCCCGTCTTTCACCTCTCCTCTTCTTCCTCCACTGCTTTGATCCCTTCCTTCTTCCTCCTCCCATTCCTAACTTCCTGTCCTCATCCTCTCCCGCCCCCCCCCCCCCCACACACACACACCTATACCTCTTTTTCCTCCTACGCTCCTCATCCTCCTCCCCTTGATATAACCATATTAAATGTGTTGATAAGGGTGTTAAGCAACCAATCTTACTCACTCCTCCCCTCCCCCTCCCCCAGGAGGAGGTTGAGGTGGGGCAGGAGTAGGAAGAGAGATGGAGATGGAGGAGGAGGAGGGGGAGAGGGAGGGGGAGGGGGAGGGGGAGGGGGAGGGGGAGGGGGAGGGGGAGGGGGAGGGGGAGGGGGAGGGGGAGGGGGAGGGGGAGGGGGAGGGGGAGGGGGAGGGGGAGGGGAGTGAGTGAGTCAAAAAGGCTGGCGAGAACCCTGTCAGGGAGTGCATTAAATATGAAGGGGTGTAACCCTTTGTTATACACAAAGAACATGTAACGGAATAAACTAAAGCCTATAATTATTCATTATATGTATTAATTAAAGAAATATTAAGTTAAATAAGTAAGCTACAACTTCCGTCCTCCCCCTCTCTTGGGTGGATGGAAGAAGGAGAGAGAGCCTAAAGCCCTCTGTGTACAGTGTGTACAGAGTCCCAACCTCTGGTGGAGATCATTGAGGGGTTGGCACAGGCCTGTGGGGAAGATTGGCATGTGTGACATAGGGGTAGTGAGGCGTGACGGTCTCAGCTTGACCAAAACATACACTTACTGCATGGGTGGTAAAGGAATTCGAAATAGTTTGTAGGAGAGAGAATGGAGAAACAAAGGAGATATTAATTAATATATATCCCTACATTCCTGCGGATAATCATTACAGTATTAATAACTTACATAACAAGAACTTTAAAATCCATAGTTCACTGAGTGATAAGCGTGCACCTGTACCAATGCGTACACTGAGTGATAGTCGCGCAGTTGCCCCACTCTGTGCAATGGTCAGCGCCGTAGCCAGTTTATATATGGGGGAATAAATCACCGTTGTATGCACTGCTGCAAGCGGTGGTTCAAGGAACTATGCCAGAAAAGAAGAGTCCCAATTTTATTTCCAGGTTACTTATGAAACACCCCCCAGGTGTGCGTTTCATAACACAGCAATCAGTAAACAACTTAACGAAGCGATGGTCTGGTAACGGAAAAATTACCGCACGTTCATTAATCCCTTTTCATAAAGCCTGCGTTTGCGTTAACCATGCGTTAATCAAGGTGTCATCTGTTAAGCCAACCACAGATTTTAGCGCCCGCTAATAATATACAGCGAGCGCTAACAGGGGCAACCAAGACGCCACCTACCTGTAATTGGTGAACCAAATTATGCTACAATAGTAATTAAATATTTATGTGAGAAGTTACATAAATATATGAACTTGTATGAATTTTAATCGCCAATTTATCTCAGAAATATAATAACTTATTTTGTGTATTTAAAGATTATTATTCAGCAAGAACATTATGCAGTTTACACTTTTCTCCGCCATGCTGAAGCTACGTATATGTAATGTGTTTCAGGAAAATGAGTCATAAGTCGCAAAATTGACATTTTTCAAAGTGTTTTTTTCACGAGATCACATTATTGGAATGTTCTAATTTTTGGAGGGTTTGTCACTTAAAGTACGGTCAATCTATGTATCAAATTTCAGGACAATCTATGCAATATATTCTTTGGTTTTAAAGGTGATCATATGGACTACATTTAGTTACTTTACTGTTTTAGTAACCCCAGAAATATTGGAAACATTTTTTTTCAAAAACGAAAATATCAAAGTTAAAATCTAGAAATACTTAATATTTTATTAGACTGTTTACTATCATTGGAATCGGCTTGATATCATCTTTTCAAATATAATAATATCTCAAAATCTATTATTTACGACTTATGACTCATTTTCCTGAAACACATCACATATAATACTAGCAAAGTACCCGTCCTCCAGACGGTCCCCCTCTCTCCTCACACTTCCCCCTCTCCCTCTTTTCCTTCTGCCTCTTCTCTGTCTCACATACCGGTTTTTCTCTGCAACCCCATTTCTGATTCCCCCCTCTCCCTCCCCTCTTCCTCATGCTCCCCGCTCCCTTTCTCTCCCATATTATTTCTTTCTAAATGTTTCATTATCATGAAAACAAGTCTAGTAATTGTGTCGACGTTTCTAGAAAAGTGCCAGAATAATAAAGCATATCATGTAAGTAAATATGTATGAGCTATTCCACCAATTGGGCGTCATTTACCCAGAGCTGAAAATTCCTAATTTCTTAAAAATTGCATCTATTGATTTATTTTTTCTCGTGCATAAACTAAATATATTGCTGCTAATATAGACGAAATTGGGAACATTGATAATGAATATTCTGGTCAGGGCAGCTTTTTTTTTTTTTTTTTTTTGTGGTTAGGGCAGATTGGCGAACACTGTGACCTTAATTCTGATGGTAAGGGCCCAGGGGAAGATTTACAACATATTTCTACATAAATAAGGATTTAAATTAGAAATAGATAAAAAAATGTACGCATACTGTTTTAGATAAGTTTCTTGGTAGGTCTTGATATAGGGGTCATAATGCTTCTTAGTTTGTGAAAATATTCCAACTAGAAGTAAGGTATTGGTATTGATTCGGTATTGATAATTAGGTATTTCAGGTGTTATAGATTTTTCTTTGTATTGAATAATTATATATACTTGTGTTGGGTTACAAATTTAAAAAAAATCGCAATAAGTCTTGCGGGCCTAGGCCTGGCACATTGGGGTCACATTTTCAGAAAATGTACAATTGGCAACTGTACATATTTAGTAAGTTCTGCTAAATTCTGCTAAAAAATTATAAGTCTTGGGTATATCTGAGTATATTTGGTATCGCATTGATTTAAAGTATCAGTTTTGTTATGTTAAACTGTATTTTGAAGCTCATTTCTGTCTTAAATGTGGGTTATTTCAGAGGATTAGTGAAGGTGAATTGTACATTTTCTGAAAATCTGATCCTTTGAGCCATGCATGTCCAAGCAATGCTTTGTGTTGTGGAACAGAAGATCCTGTTAATGTATAGAGATTTATTTCCGACCCAAAAGGTTACTAAATCCGCCGATAAATGTTTTTCTTTCTTCCTGGTACTGAGATAAATTACTATAGTTAATATTAGTAACATTTGAGATGAAACAATGCAAATATTATATCAATAATAAGTAAATGAAAACATCCGCGGTATATTAACGCAAAAATTTCTGAGTTGTGTTGATTAACCACATTAGTTGTTAATTAACACGCAATGCGTACAAATTTGTCTTTGCGTTGAAGCATTCTGAAACGGAAATTAAGTCCAATAGCGCCCGCTGGTCTGGATTATGGAACGCCCGCCAGGTGATGATGTAGTTCTCAGAAAACATATGTTAGCATTAGCGTTGGTATGGTGCGCTAAATCTCTCCCATTATGGACAAGGAAGACTGAAACTTAAGTTGAACTGTTTTATTATTCTTTGGGGAATAAACATTTTATGTTTTCCACAGGTGAATAGATGTGAGCAGATTGTCTTTGTTAAGTAGAGGTAATATCAGTTCTCAGGAATCTGGTGTTCAGAGTCACATAGAATTATTGTCCCTCGATAATTTATAAGAGATGGTAATAGGGAGGTGGGTGGGGACAAAAAAATGTCTATCGACTGTCTTTAAAGGTAAGAGAAGTTGAGAGGATGATCGGACGTGCGGGGAGTGACGTCACGCGACATAGGCTCACTGTAAGCTCCGCTTCCCGCCACACTGACCCGATGTTGATCATAGGAATAACATCGAACAAATTACTCTGACTCTAAAAGCCCAAACAATAGGTAAACTTTGGCTACCCCATTCCTGGACACTGACACCACTTGTGGTTGGGGACTAAATGATATATGTAGGTCATATTTTCAGAAAATGTACAATTTAACTTCGCCAATCTTCTCAAATAACCCAAATTTCAGATGAAAAAAAAGTTCAAATACAGTTCAACATAACCAAACAGATTGCTAGAGTCAATGCAATGCCAAATACACACGAATGTACCTAGTATTGACCAAATTGCAGCCTAATTTAGCAGAATTTCCTAAACGTGTAGATCTGCCAATTGTACTTCTCTAAAAATCTGACCCATATATTTGTGTTACTCTGCAGTAATAAATCAGTATTCCTTTTTGCTAACTTGATTTTAAATACATTGAAGTTATTTTGTATTTACAGGCCACGCTTCCGACTACATGGACGACAGCTCAATGGTTAAAGTAGAGTTGGATATGGTGTTTTCAGTGGAAGAGTATAAAGACATGATGAACCAGTAAGTGATTTAGGTGCATATGTTTAATAGTTGAATATATGAAGAAAATGTGTAATCCGTTTTAGGAAAATGAGTCATAAGTCGCAAAATATGGATTTCTATTTTTGATAAAAAGGTTGCAATGTTTCTGGATGGGTAATTACGTGTAAAGTAATTAAATATACTCCATACAAAGGCCTTCAAAACGCAAGGATATATTTAACACAATGTCCCGAAATTTGTCACTTGGATTAATATGACGATAAGTGCTAAACCCTCAACAAATCAGAACATTTCAATGAAGAGATCATTGGAAAAAAACACTTTAAAAAATATCAATTTTCGACTTAAGACTCATTTTCCTTGAACACATCACATATGCACAATTGTTCCTATACTTTTGACTAATCAACTGCACTAAGCAAAGTCTTTTCACTTATATTATTCGGTTTGTTAGTGAACGTTTTTTCCTTACTCAATGTCTTTCCCAATAATTCTAATTTCTCCTCTGCAATAATTGTTAGTTTCGGACTCCGTCGGGCAGCCTTCATTCTGTTTGTTTGTTTGTTTTTAAAAGGTCTTTATTTTCCCAATCCTGCCATCAGGGCTTTTACACATCTAAAGCACAAATACTGATAACCTTGTATTTTAATTCTTTTTTTTTGTATTTTCATATTTGTGATCCGTTTTAGTCATGAGTCATAAGTCGCAAAAAATGGATTTTGGGATATCACCATATTTGAAAAGAGGAGATCAAGCCGATTCCAATGATAGTAAACAGTATAATAAAATAATAAGTATTTCTAGATTTTAAGTTAGATATTTTCGTTTTTGAAAATAAGGTTTCCAATATTTCTGGGGGTTAATAAACAGTAAAATAACTAAATGTAGTCCATATGAGGACCTTTAAAACGAAAGGATATATTGCATAGATTGTCCTGAAATTTGAGACATCGATTGACATACATATAAGTGATAAACTCCCCAAAGATCAGAACATTCCAATAATGTGATCTTGTGAAGAAAACACTTTGAAAAATATCAATTTTGCGTCTTATGACTCATTTTCCTGAAACACAACACATTTTCTTCCATAACAATCAACGTGCATAATGCACCTCCACCCACTTAATCAATTACCTCTGAATTATCCACATGACGCAGAGTATTTCTTTGATTTTGTTGTTGTTCTTAATCGATCACCTCAGTGATGGGTCATACATAGTTTAAATTGTTTACTCATTCTACTTCTTTGTAATACAGTATGTTTCTCCACAGTATGCATTAAAAAAAATTGTTTAAGTTACTTCCCTTGATTTTACAATTCACTTCCACCGACTTGAATCTATGTCTCATTTCAATCAGAAGAACATTGAAAACTACATCGTTCTTTTAGAACAACCTTTTTCTATTAATGTAATTATTGGCCATTATAATGGAACAGTTTAGGAATTCTTCAAACTTATTACGCCCTTCGTAGCCAAAGATAACACATATTAGAATTGCTTAATTGATATATTGTAAATGATCATTCTCTTGTTTATCTGAACAGAGGAAAAGCTTATGGAACAGGAAAACGGAGCTCATCAAGGCAAAAGAGGAAAGCATTGCGAAATAGATACAAAAGATGGACGAATCTTGAAGTGCCTTATACTATTGAATCATCATTCAGTAAGTTATAATAATTGAAACATGTGATGGTTTCAGGGAAATGACTCAAAAGTCACACAAATCATATCTTTCAATGTGGTTTATTTGCAAAATCTCTTTGTAGGAATGGTTTCATCCTGTTTGTAGCATGAATAAATTTACCAAATTTCAAGACTCTGTAATAAATATATCCATGCAGTTCTAAGTTCATCCTTTAGAGTATGTATGGCTACTTTACTAGTAATGTCCACCCAAAAATATGGCAAACGTTTTGGGTTTTTTTCGAAAAAAAAATCAAAAAAATCAAACTTAAAAGATCGAAATACTGATCAAATGTCCTACTGTTTACTATAATTAGAATCAGCTTCTCATCTTTTCAAATATGATGATACCTCAAAATCTTCATATTTCAAACACATCACATGTAACCTGTAGGTACACTCTCTGCATTATTATAACATGTACAGGACTCATACCAGAAAGTGCTTGGGACATGTCTTTAGACTAAACATAACAAGAAGTTATGATGTGAGAGCTTACTTTATATGCACCCGTCCATCATAAGAAGTTCATCAAAAGAAGGACCAAGTATAACAACTTTGAATGTTGATATAATCTAACAAAAACACACATAATATGTAGTTAAATGTTTAAAAGGTTAAATATATTTTTGTGTCATTATTGCATACATATGTGATTTCAAGGGCGTGATTCAAGGGTGCTATTTGAAAAGTAAAATAGTCTAATGTCCTATTTGAGCTATGATGCTTGTCATGGTAACATGTGACCCAATTTGACGCAATTTGATTGGTTCATGACGTCGCATCGTTAGCGGCTGCTGTCTAGGCAGGCATAGTTTTCAGGCATAGTTATGATAACATGGCAAGATATACAGTACTAATAAAGTAAATATAACAAATAAACCTACACATCAGTATGTTATGAATACCAAATGGCACTCTGTATGGTTTATAATCATCGGGTCTCGATGTGCAGATGAACGGAACGCGTCCCTTTGGGACACTTTCAGTTCTTTAGCTCGTCATGACCTGATTATGAACCATACAGAGTGCCATTAATTGGTATAATAATCTTATAATTTATCTATAAAATATCTTTCGTTATGTGTTCCTTGGTTCTCATGAGAAAACAGATGTCAGTCTAAAATGTAGATCTGACTCAGTTGAGTGTGACAATAACCTGACCCGGGATATAATTAGTATACCACCATCTGCCGGAATTGAAAAGAGAAGGTAAAGATAGTGAGAACAGCCACTTTAATGACTTTGTAAAGACAAAATTACATTACCGTATATACCCGTGTATAAGCCGGACCCCCAGGTTCAGGACGTCCTAACATTAATATAAGCCGGGCCCCATTTATAAGCCGGGTGCCGGGAACTGGATGGAAACATGAAGGGCCTGGCCTTTTCTGAGGGGGGAAGATGCTGAAGAAATTGGCCAGAACAAGTTCTTAGAGGATGATGAATGATAGTTTAAATAACAGAACTCACAGTTGTTGTTGATCGATTCTGAATTCTGGTAGTGTTTTCTTGTTAAATTGAAGCTTAAAACATGAAAACCAGAGCAATAATTAAAGATAATAATAAAAATGTGTTTCAGCTAGATCTACTGTTTTTCAGTTATTGTATTATAAGCCGGGCCCCGAATATAAGCCGGGTCAAATCACCATTTGAAATTAATATAAGCTGGGGCTTATACAGGGGTATATACGGTATATAACTTCCCATCAACTGTTTTAATCTTCAGGTACCGCTGACCATACTGAATTTCAAGCTGCAGTGAATCACTGGAATAAGTACACTTGCCTCAACATTAGACCCTCAACCCGTTATGATAGGAACTATATCCGTGTAATTGATGGCGATGGGTCAGTGTAATACATTCTCTTAGTTAATTTAAGAGCAAATCATAATTACTTGTGTGATTGTTCCCCCGGCGAAGCATGGTACAATGTTTTTGTGTGTAACTGTTTATGTTAGTAAATTACAGAAACATGCAGAATTACCATACTGTGTGGCTTACCACTAAACAACACACAGAGATCAGATCTGCCTGCATGTTCTTGAGGGTGTAGCAAGTTTTAGAATAAGTTGCTCTATTCTAATATGTGATCCGTTTTAGGAAAATAAGTCATAAGTCGCAAAAATGATATTTTCAAAGTGATTTATTTCATGATATCAATTTATTGGAATGTTCTGATTTTTGGAGAGTTTATCAGCTATAGTTCCGTCAATTGATGTATCAAATTTCAGGACAATGTATCTAATATATCCTTTCGTTTTAAAGGTCCTTATATGGACTACATTTAGTTACTTTATTGTTTATTGCCAACTTTTTTTTTCAAAAACGAAAATATCAAACTTAAAATCTAGAAATACTTATTAGATTATTAGACTGTTTACTATCATTGGAATCAGCTTGATCTCATCTATTCAAATATAATGATCTCAAAATCGATTTTTTTGCGACTTATGACTCATTTCCCTGAAACACATCACAATTACTTGTGTGATTGTTCCCCGTACAATGTTTTTTTGTGTAAGTGTTTATGTTAGTAAATTACAGAAACATGCAGAATAAACAACACACACCGGCCTGCATGTTCTTGAAGTTGTAGCAAGTTTTAGTATAAGTTGCTCTATTTTAATATTCATTTCGGCAATCACTTGGGAAGGGATAAATGAAGAACTAAGGACATTTTCTCGCTTTCAATGTAGTTGTATTCAGCCACGATGTTGGTACAATAGTAGAGCAAAGCAAGAGTCCCCCTCTATTCACCTTCACATGAGGTTTTATAGCCTAGTCTAAATTAATCTTCAACAAGCTAACTTACTGGGCGACCATTCTCAAGCTTTCTCTGGGCCATTCTTTGGCTTTCTCTGTCGCCCAGGGCGTCGCCCCTGTATTACTTGATACAGCACATATAAAGTTAACCTGGCATGTACTATAGCATCTGTTAACGAACCCATTAAAGCTTGCTTAATCATAATGAAGGCGATCTTTCTTTAATTAAACTTAAATATTTCAAATTATATTCTAAGATGGTTTTATCACAAGCCAAGTTCTCATATGTGATATGTTCCAGGAAAATGAGTCACAAGCCGTAAAAAAGAAAGTTGTAGAAGTGTAGATATCTTTTACAAATTCTCTTTATACCAATGTTCTCAATTTTTTAATGAGTACCAATTGACGTCGTATGAATGTATTTACCAAATTTCAGAACTGTGTATTAAATATATCCTTGCACTACAAAGATCATCCGATAGAGTATAATTAGCTACTTTACCCCGGGCCCACAAGACTAAAAATATAGAAATACTTGTTTACTTTCCAAATATGTACCATAATTAGAATCTGCTTGATCTCAACTTTCCAAATATGATGGTATCTCAAAATTCATTTTTTGCAACTGTGACTCATTTTCTTGTAACACATCACAAATGTCTTAATAGATAGAGCTTGACACCCGGGTGATAATAAACGATCTTTACAGATGTTGGTCCAGGGTTGGGATGATTGGTGGAGCACAACGACTCTCCTTACCAAACAATTCGGATGGCAATTGTAGAAGAGTGGGTATCTTTCAAAAACATTGAACATTGAAAAAACATTGAATATTATTATTAGTCAGTATATTGATATCATTAGTGAAAATTCTATATAAAAGTCCTATATAGTTTGTCCTATACGTCCATTATTGTTTCCCCTATACATCCACCATTGTTTCCCCTATACGTCCATTATTGTTTGTCCTATGCATCCATTATTGTTTCCCCTATACATCCATTATTGTTTGTCCTATATATTCATTATTGTTTGTCCTATACATCCACTATTGTTCCCTTATATATCTATTATTGTTTGTCCTATACATCCATTATTGTTTCCCCTATACATCCATTATTGTTCCCCTATACATCCATTATTGTTTGTCCTATACATCCATTATTGTTTGTCCTATACATCCATTATTGTTTCCTCTATACATCCATTATTGTTTGTCCTATACATCCATTATTGTTTCCCCTATACATCCATTATTGTTTGTCCTTCACATCCATTATTGTTTCCCCTATACATCCATTATTGTTTCCCCTATACATCCATTATTGTTTGTCCTATACATCTATTATTGTTTGTCCTATACATCCATTATTGTTTGTCCTATACATCCATTACTGTTTGTCCTATACATCCATTATTGTTCCCCTATACATCCAATATTGTTTGTCCTATACATCCATTATTGTTTCCCCTATACATCCATTATTGTTTCCCCTATACATCCATTATTGTTTGTCCTATACATCCATTATTGTTTCTCCTATACATCCATTATTGTTTCCCCTATACATCCATTATTGTTTCCCCTATACATCCATTATTGTTTGTCCTATATATCCATTATTGTTTCTCCTATATATCCATTATTGTTTGTCCTATACATCCATTATTGTTTCCCCTATACATCCATTATTGTTCGTCCTATACATCCATTATTGTTTCCCCTATACATCCATTATTGTTTCCCCTATACATCCACCATTGTTTCCCCTATACATCCATCATTGTTCGTCCTATATATCCATTATTGTTTCCCCTATACATCCATTATTGTTTCCCCTATACATCTATTATTGTTTGTCCTATACATCCACCCTTGTTTCTTCATACAGAAAACACCCATTGTTCATGAATTGGGCCATGCAATAGGGTTCCACCACGAGCAGACGCGGCCAGATAGAGATGAATATGTGACAATCCACAATAACAACATACAGTGGCGCATGGAGCATAATTTCGAGAGACACCCAACTGAAGTTATTAATGACCATGGAGTGCCATATGATTACACGAGTATTATGCACTATGGCCCAAGAGTGAGAACCCATTGTTATTTCAACCCCGACCCTAAAGTTAGAACCTTATTATTTTAACAAAATTAATATTTGATGTACTACAGTTTATTATTATTGGAATCTGCTTCATCCTTTCAAATTATGATGATATCTCAACATCTGTTGTTTGCGACTTTTGACTCATTTTCCTTTAACATGTCAAACATTTTTGTTAAATACTTTGATGATAGCTGGTTTCACAAATTCCCATTTTAGGCCTTTGGTAAGTATGGAAAACGTACCATCACAACCAAGGACCCAGCCTACCAAGACATCATTGGAACTGCCCAGGAACTCAGCTTCAGAGATATCAAACTAGCAAATCTCATGTACAATTGCGCCAGTGAGTATTTCATATGATCATATTCTAGAGTGGTGAGGAAATGTATAATTGACCTCAACCAATCCTCTCCAATAATCCAAATTTAAGACGAAAATCAAGTTTAAAATCAAGTTCAACATAATCAAACAGATTTATTAAATGAATACATTACGGAATATATCCAGATATACCTCGCATTTATCACATTCCACTCTAATTGATCAGAATCTGATAGATGTGTAGGACTGTGCATTTTGTGCATTTTCTGGAAATCTGACCCAGTGGAATTATGTAAAAAGCATGGGCACTCGGTGTGGGATTTTACAAGTTTTCTCTTTGTATATAGTTTGGATAAATCATTGCATGAGACCCGGTACAGTTCAGGTGACTGCTGGCGTTACATTTTTATTCTCTGAAATGTGATGTGTTACGGGGAAATGAGCCACAAGTCGCAAAATTGATATTTTTCAAAGTGTTTTTTTCAACAAGATCTCTTTATCAAAATGTTCTGATTTTTTAAGGGTTTAGCACATATAAATCCATGTACCAAATTTCGGGACATTGTATCTAATATATCCTTGCGTTTTGAAGGCCTTCATATGGAGTATATTTAGTTACTTTACTGGTAATTAACCTTCCAGAAACATTGCAAAATGTATTTTTCAAAAATGAAAATATAAAATATAAAATGTAGAAATACTTATTGGGTGTCTCAGTGTTTACTATTATTGGAATCAGCTTGATCTCCTCTTTTCAAATATAGTTTTATCTCAAAATCCATATTTTGCGACTTATGACGAATTTTCCTAAAATGGATCACATATGTCTCTACATTTCTAATGTCATCTTATAAAGTATATATGTAGCTACTTTACCAGTAAATGTCTACCCAGAAATATTGCAAACTTATTTTTCAAAACTTAATCGAATATGGAAACAATTCTGAGACGTCCTTCATGTTTACTATCACTGGACTCGGCTTGATCTCATCTTTTCAAATATGATGGTATCTCAAAATTCATTTGTGCGACTTGTGACTCATTTTCCTAAAACACCTATAGGTGAGGTAGGCCCTTATCAATCTGGCAGCCAAGGATGACCCATGTAAACCTCATCTCAGTGGACACATAGTTTCACTTGGAGGGTCAGATTTTCAGAAAATGTCCAATTTACATTTCTACACAACTCTCAACTAAAGTGAAAAATGATGAATACTGAGTAGATCTGAGTGTATTCTGCCTTGTATTCAATCAATAAATCTGTCTGGTTATGTTGAACTGTATTTTGAACCTGATTTTCGTCTTAAATTTGGATTATTTGAGAGGATTGGTGAAGGTGAATTGTGCATTTTCTGAAAACCTGACCTTGGAAACACTCATTGCTGCATATATTTGATGAACTCATCCGCATGTCCGGTGTGTTATGTCATAGAGACAATTTAAATGGGTCAGATTTTCAGAAAATGTACAATTCAACCTCACCATTCCTCTCAAATAACCCACATTACAGACGAAAATAAAGTTCAAAATACAGTTCAACCTAACCAAACAGATTCAATGCAATACTGAATATAGTTTCAATTTACCTAGTATTGACCAAATTACATCCTAATTTACAGAATTTACTAAATGTGTACAGCTGGCAATTGTACATTTTCTGAAAATCTGACCCATATATGATGCCAACCTTGAACTTATGATTATTCTTAATGAATATATTTTTCCTTTTTCAGAACAATGTCCAAAGAAAGCATGCCCTGGTGAAGGTTACATGGCAAAGGACTGCAAGTGCTATTGTCCAGGAAACCCAATTAAGGTGAATGATTTTAATGATTTTTGTTCTTATTGTTTTTTATTAAAACATAACATTAAAGCTTGAACATGAATTGTTTACTTTCGCCCCACTGCCGGGCAGTGGGCGGAGGCCATGGTGGACAGAATCCCTTGACGATCATAGCAACCAAGGTTAAAACCTCAGTAGTAAGGTATATACTATAGAGTCATAAGCCCTAAAAAAAATAAAGAATTTCCTTTGTTTAGAACAAAGGATTTCATGCATACTAATGAGAGTCATAATTCTTTACGTAACCAAACCCCACGATCTGGATGAATGGGCTATTGTCTATTGTTTGTACAAACAAGGGTATTGTTTATGTAAACACGGAGGGGGACAAGTGCATTGTTTATGTAAACATGGCGAGGTGTTGTGTCAACATGATGAGTGAAGAGGTCTTGATTAATATCAACATGGTCAAGAGGTCAATTAATAATTTGACCGCGACAATGGGTTGGTTAGATTTGAAGTGGGTAGGAGGACTTAGTTAAGGAGAGAAAGGCATTAGGGATATGGTACATTTTAAGGGATTACGTGTGAAAAGGTGTAAGAGAGGAAATATTATTGGATTATATGAATAGAGAGGGGGGAAGTGGTAGGGCCAGAAGGCAAGAGATGAAGAGGTATGCATTAAGACAATAGCCCATTCATCCAGATCGTGGGGTTTGGTTACGTAAAGGATTATGACTCTCATTAATATGCATGAAATCCTTTGTTCTAAACAAAGGAAATTCTTTATTTTTTTTAGGGCTTATGACTCTATAGTATATACCTTACTCCATACTCCAAGTTTCCCCCTCCATTTCCTAAATTATACCCTATTGTCGATATAATGGAACAAGTGTCTGCAATCTATGAACAATACCTGATATATCTTTGTAAGGTCATAGCATTTTGAACCGTTTATGAATGGTTTCAAAGGGGTTGAAATTAGGTATTTTAACACTAAGTTCAATGTAGCGCGGCTGTTGTATTCACCAACACACCTCGCCACAAAATCGTAGCGCCACCTGTAAATACCCGGACTCCCGTCTCAAAGAATATAATGAATGAATGCATTAAATTTAACAGGAATGCAGCGATTCGCCAGGCCCTTTGCCAGGATGTGTGGATGTCAGTGAATTCTGCATTTCTTGGAGCTGGGACTGCCCTAACCCTGATCCTGAGTCCTTTATGAGGAAGAACTGCCGCAAAACCTGTAACTTCTGCAGAAAATAGGTTAGTATATATCCTTGATGTGTCACAGGAAAATGAGTCAGAAGAAAAATGATATTCTTCAAATTTCTTATTCCGCAAAATCGCTCTGTGGTAATCTTTTGATGTTTCGAGCATTAAATCTGTCAAATTTGATACCTGTATATTTGATATGTTTAATAAAATTCCCATCTGGGGTGTATATATAATTATGTGACTAATTTACAAGTAATTAACTATCAAGAAACCTTTCCTTGCATGAAATGATAATGAAGTACCTCGTACCTCACTTGCCTGATTGCATCCCATAATTGAAACGTGTCACAAATGTGAAACTTTGTCAATAAAAGTTTTAAAAAAATATCCCATACCATAATATTTAAGTTATATATAAGAGAATGGAAGTAGATGATAGTAATTGTGTATTGGATGAGATTGCACAATAAATATTCAATTACTACTACCTAGTAAATATTCAGTAACTATTCAATCACTAGTTCCTAATTATTATATGCCATTAGCACATAAGAATATTGAAATATTAAGCTAAAAGAAAAGCCAAAGGTGCATTGTACTCCACTTATCACACCGCTCATGTGGAATGTGCAGATAATAAAATATATTTTACATTCAGATCCAGGTTGTGAAGATTAGAAGTGAGAAGTGTGGCTACTGGGCGAGAAATTGCAATGGTCAGTGCAATTACCAAGGTTACATGCAAATCAATTGTTAGAAATCCTACACCATTATGCTAACCAAACCTCAATGGAACCTTATTAATGGAAGCTCAATAATGGAACGGAAAACAAATGCTAATCACCCTCAATAATGGAACGGAAATAATGGAAGCTCAATAATGGAACGGAAATAATGGAACAGAAATGATGAATCTGAAATAATGCAACGGAAATAAGGGTACGGAAATAAGGGAAAGGAAAACCAATGCTAACCAACCTCAATAATGGAATTCCAATAATGGAACAGAAAATCTTAAGAAAGAATATAATGAGACTCGTGTCTAGGAGACTGAATACGATGGCTACGAGTTTTTACTGATGTGACGATCTCTTGAGAGCCACCAGGCCTCGAGAGATCGTCACATCAGTAAAAACGAGCACATCTAATAATATGTACTTCTATATTCTTTTATGCATAAGAACATTTGTTTGAAGTTTTTTGTTGGTCAATCACCAGTAGTTCAATATGCTCCTCAGGATAACCTCACATATGGATAAGATTTTCAGAAAATGTACAATTGGCAGCTCTACACGATTAGTAAATTCTACTAAATCAAGCTGCAATTTGGTCAATACTAGGTAAATTCGAGTATATTCAGCATTGCATTGATTCTACCAATCTGTTTGCTTACCGTAGTGGCCCGTTCATAAGCCCGGGCTTATATTTGATTCGACCCCCCTTTAGCCCCGGCTTTTAATTGAGAATTAAATTTTAGAGGATTTTATTTTTTCATGACCCTCATACCCCCGGCCTGTATTCGAGATAAACAGGTCCCGGCTTATAAACGGGCCACTACGGTAGGTTGAACTGTATTTTAAAATTATTTTTCGTCAGACATTTGGGTTATTTGAGAGAATTTGTGAAAGTGAATTGTACATTTTCTGAAAATCTGACCCATATGCATAATTACATTCAATACACAGTCTTGAAACTCGGAACAATTTCTGACGAAAAATAATTTCAAAATACAGTTCAACCTAACCAAACAGATTGGTAGAATCAATGCAATGCCGAATATACTCGAATTTACCTAGTATTGACCAAATTGCAGCTTGATTTAGTAGAATTTACTAATCGTGTAGAGCTGCCAATTGTACATTTTCTGAAAATCTGAGATCTTGTCTTGTTTACATCTCTTTTGTTACTCTTTGTGTTTGTTCACATATTTTCGTTTTATTTTCCTTTATTAAAATATTTGTCTTTATTTCTTTATTCTGTCCGATTATTTCATTGAAAACATTATGCCTATATTTCATGACTATAACGCAAATAAAAAAGCAAACCAATGAAGTTTGAAGTTGTTCATTCATGGATCTGAAAAATAACTCCATCCATCATTTATACCTTAGCTAAGGCTTTTGAAATATGTGATGTGTTTCAGGAAAATGAGTCATAAGTCGCAAAATTGATATTTTTCTAAGCGTTTTTTTTCACAAGATCACATTATTGGAATCTTCTGATTTTTAGAGAGTGTGTCACTTGTAGTTATGTCAATTGATGTATCAAATTTCAGGACAACCTATGTAATATATCCGTTCGTTTTAAAGAGATAAACCACTGTCATATGCACTGCTACAGGCGGGAGTTCAAGGAACTAATGCATGAAAAATAAGGAGTGACAATAATTTTTTCAAACTTTGTCTTGAGAAAGAACATAGTTGGGGGATAACAAAAAGCAAAAAAAAATGAATCTCAGCATATTTTTTTTTCATTCTAGAGACCATCAAAGTTTAGTATTTAAGTATGTGGGGAAAATGGATATTTTCTCAGTTTTTCCAAGATTTCAGACAGACAAATAACATTTTTCAGTTGAAATGACTTCTAAACATAGCCACTATACAGGTTTACCCTCATGCATGAAAGAACAGGGTATCAACATATTTTTACAGGTATTATTCAGCATTGAAAATCTTCAATATTCCTGTTTTTAACTCATCTGGATGCAGATTCAGTTGAATAACTTTTTAAAAAAGTCGGTGACCCCCATTTTTTATTGCTTGGGTAAAGGAATATACATGTTAGCTATGCCTATAGAGATTTTTAGGAAAAAGTTATTTTCAATTATTTTTTTATACTGAAAAAACGAAAAAAATTGTCCTTTTCTCATAGACTTCTATAGTGAACAACCATAAATTTCAGGGCTCCCTGAATTGAAAACTAACCCGGTGACATATTGTTTTTATTGGCTTTTTGAATTCACATAACCTTATCCTTTCACAACACAAAGTTTAAACAAAATGTTATTTTCAGTTTTTTTCCCAGTTGAACTGTGGTTTATCTCTTTAAGGGTCCTCATATGGACTACATTTATTTACTTTACTGTTTAATGAGCCCCAGAAATATTGGAAACTTTTTTTATTCAAAAAGGAAAATATCAAACTTAAAATCTAGAAATACTTATTATTTTATTAGACTGTTTACTATCATTGGAATCGGCTTGATCTCGTTTCAGATATAATGGTATCTCAAAATCTATTTTTTGCGACTTATGACTCATTTTCCTGGAACACATCACATATTTACTACTGAATAGATGAACAACGAGTACAGAAATATGTTATTCTATTATTATTATAGAATTTTTATTCAAGTTCGTCAGTTACAAGAAAAGGATATGTGATTCTAAAATTAGTTGTGGTAACATTAGATCTTCCATCCGGCCCTAGACCGTCTCTGACATTAATAACATAATAATCACATAACAACATTTTTTATCATTTCATAGTAGAAAGTTTTGAAGATCAGATTTAATATCAGATCATGTTATACATTTATACACATTTAATATTATACATTAAGATTTCCAATAGAATTATCGCTGGACAAAACCTTTAGCTAGATGGAAGAGTAAGATTTAAGAAAAAAATTATTTCTAACATCTAATGTATGTATTGCACCAAAGTGTCTAAGTAATAACATCAGACTTTCATCAACTCATCTCATTATTATTTACCACTGGTACATTACTCATCACCAACAGCTTACAGATATCTGTGCATATGGGCTGGATTTTCAGAAAATGTACAATTCGCCTTCACCAATCTTCTCAAATAACCCACATTTAAGGTGAAAATCAGGTTCAAATTACAGTTTAACATACGACAGTTTCATTAAATGAATACAATACAGAATATACTCAGATATGGTCAGTATTTATCACTTTTCCCTCTAATTTAGCAGAATTCGAGAGATGTGTATGTGTGTAGATTGTGCATTTTCTGAAAATCCGACCCATATGTCTATTTATAGGCATGTTCACCTTCAATTTCTAACACTTAAAAGTAATTATTCTATTTAGACAAAAGCTCAGGGTAGGACCAAAAATGGTCGAAAAATCGAGACTACACTGTAATATTACCTGAATAATGTATTTGAAAACAAAAAAAAAACGCCATTTAATGGCGCTAGAATCTGTTTAATGAATTAATTAATCAGCGGGGAACATGACAACCTTCAAGCAGCTATGTAGTCGGTCCGCCCACATCGTCATCACTGCTGTATACGACAGTATAAATAATAATGTGGTTAATCATTGTTATGTAATGATTGCATAATAGCGAGATAATGCAAGAGCCATGCATGTCCCAGTGTTACCTGAAAACTATCACCCTGTATTAGGTTCAGACCCTAGGCTACCCAACATACTGGTCACTGTAGATACCATGGTTGAACAGATAGCCTGGTGTACCCTTAAATAGCCAATTTAAAATTGAAAAACCTTATTTAAGTAGATATTTGATACTCAGAAACATAGAAAACATGTTTAAGTTTATCATGAAAGCATTATTTGCAGGATGAATTTGACAGATTTACATAGAAATAAATAGGGATTCCAAACATATTGACAGTGTTTTATACACTGGGTTGTTGATCATGACCTATGGATAATTTCACATAGTGACCTCTTTAGATGCATTTAGGTAAGCAGTGTACTTGATAAGTTGCTTGCATTGTCTCGCTAAGATGGCATAACAACAACTAGTGGCATCGAACTCTACTGGAGTGGACATGGTACTCTATGCCATCCAGTTCCAACAGGAGGCGACACCACATCATCATCAACTCTTCACTACAGACACCCTCCTGTGGATGGTTGGTGGAGTGTACATCTGCTTCGCAAGGAGATCTGGTCTTGGCTTGTCACTTCATACTTGTGCCACCCCATGGAATGAGATATTACTGGGACCGAGGACAGGTTTTGTTATCATTAAATTTTGTGCATGTGGGTCTCCGTACTCAGGCTATTGCATGTATTTGATCTGTTGTAGTGGTCTCTTTATTTTCAAAATGATGAAATGATGGTTATCGAATAGCAAACTTGAGAGTTTTGTTTTAATTTGAACATTAATTTAGAAACATGCTTCAAATATTTGCGATTCTTGCCTATGTTTTTTCCAGTGTCTAGTGGCCAGTGTTTCACATCTGTATTTCAGCTCCGGGCTAAATACTAAACAATATTTAAATAATAATAATAATGTTTTGTAATTGTATAGTTTAATTCTGCGAGAATATATTCTGAATATCAATAGCAGGAGATGGGAAG
Source organism: Sthenelais limicola (assembly GCA_942159475.1). NCBI lineage: Eukaryota > Metazoa > Annelida > Polychaeta > Phyllodocida > Sigalionidae > Sthenelais > Sthenelais limicola. The sequence continues at coordinate 15,170,447 of OW804098.1, forward strand.
AACTATAGCTACCGTATATTGGCAATTAGAGCCTTAGTTTATTGTCCGAGTGGCCCTCTAAGCCTGACGGGAATCCTGTCGAGGCTGGAGGCCGAGACAGGTTCCCGAAGGCTTAGAGGGCCAGCAAGGACAATAAACGAAGGCTCTAATGGCTTTAGTCCCCGTTGGTTGGGCTGTTTACTGGAAGTTCTCTAGGCATAGAGGGCCAGTGGCCACTACCGATCCCGCTGGCCACTCTGTGCGTCTATAACGGGCCAGCTCAGACCAACCAACGGGGACTAAACCTGTATGAGCCGGACCCTGTGTATTAGCCCACCCCATTTATAAGCCAGGGGTTCAGCACGACCTAATGTTAATATAAGCCGGGCCCCATTTATAAGCCGGGTGCCTGTAACTGGATGAAAAAATGGAGGACCTGGTCTCTTCTCAGAAGGAAGATGCTGAAGAGAACGGCTATAACTAGTTCTTAGTGGATTATGAATGCTAGTTTAAGTGATATAACTCAGTTGTTGTTGATCAATAGCGAACCGTCAACCAACTATTTATAGTTCTAGGTCAACGGGTTAACCAACTGGTCACCCTGGGCCCGCCCCTTGTGCAGCAAAACAAAACCAGCTGGTCTGAGATGCTCACTGTAATGCTATAAGATGAGAGGAGCACACAGAACTGTTTTCTAAATATTTCTTAGATTTAAACGTTTTAAAAGGGAAATCAGTGTTGCTATGGGACCCGCAACAGTGATAGCATGTGACTTGAACATTCTAGCATTTGTTGATTGGAATAAATTAACACCAAAAGAGCTCCTTACCAGGAAGCTAGGGGAAGAAAGCTAGTTACAGTACTGTGCATGTCCCTTGTATACACTTTAAAGACATGCTGAAATTCTCTGAGTTAGCACCCCAATATGAAATTGCATCTATATTATCTTAGGAATCACTGATATAGTATTGAAATTTATAAGATTTTGATCTTTTTAACCCCAACCTACATCCCAAATCTTAGCTCTGAATTCCCAAAATCAACGAAGATACTGATAAAACAATGTTTATATTTTGATCATAACCTATCTGATATTTAAGAATTATTTGAACAGGGTATAGGAAGCATATGTGTGTACATGTTTTACCCAGAGGCTTAGCGCTGGGTTAGACTAATTCTTGTGTAAAAGCTTGTAGGTTTTAGAATAGGTTTCTCTATTCTAATAGTCACTTGGTAAGGAATAAATGAAGAATAAAGACATTTTCTTGCTTTCAATGTAGGAACCTCTTAAAGCTTGCTTAATCATGATGAAAGCGATTTTTCTTTTAATTAAACACAAACGTTTCAAATTATATTCTAAGAGCTAATCCTTGGTAGAAGAAACATAATCTGAACATGTTTCTATTAGATTTAGCTATATCTTGTTTGTTTATATGTACTGATTTCATATACCAAATATATTGTAACCATGTTGTAGCCATTTGTCATGGGGTATATAAGCCAGGTATTTGGTGAAGGTAGGGAGAACTGCTCTGGACACAGAACTACCAGTTACCTACTTCACCAATACCTGCTCTATATTCAATTGACTCTGAACTCTGATTTCATGGTTATATTTCTTACCTGAAATACAGTTTTCATATGATATTGGCTATTTGAGTTGTGTTACCTTTTATTTTAGCAGTAAGGCTCCACTGTGTGTAGACTGCAATGGCTATGCAACACCCACCATTTACCTATATCTTTCTTCAATGAAATACTCTATTATTCTTGGCAGTTTACTTTATAAAACTATATGATTAAAGTTCAACATGTTTTCTCGACAACCTGAGAAACTCAAAGCAAAATTCCGAAAAGATAATGTGTAAAAGGAGGTTTTGTGCCGGTAGAGTTGCTCCTGGTCTTGCCCTCGACCCAGGAAGCTACCATATTTTCTACAATATTTATACTCAGAAGCATACATTTTCATATTTTCCAGCTTTACTCTGTCTCCAAACTACACACATACAAATAATATATTGTATATCAGGCCTATAAAACTGCCCTTTTTTGGTACATAAATCACTGTCAATGCCACCTCACTTGTCTAAGCCTCTTCCCTGACTATCTCAGTAACCTTCAGCTATTCAGATCTCAGTAGAAATAATGCAATGTACTTTATATTTTAGAACTGTTACAAAATGACAGTTGGTACATATATGATTTCAATTGTAATTTCAATTGCTTGATATGTTTCATACATGAAAATACTAGCTATAACATATCTATATTCAGAAGCATACATTTTCAATTTTTCCAGCTTTACTCTGTCACCAAACTACACACATACAAATGAGATAAATGTAGGACAACATCACCTGTTCAAATGAACACCAGTCCTCATTCAATCTAAGGTATACTTTCCTACTTAAACATACAAACACCATACTAACCTACTACTAATAATACTAATACTAACTTTAAACTAACTTACTATTCTTTATGAATGCTACGAATCCTGTATCTCACTGCCAGCAAAAATATTAGAGAAAACAGTACAGGGACAAATCAATAACCACTTCGAATCTAATCAACTATTCAACAAATCACAATATGGATTTAGATCTGACCACTCAATACAACAAGCCCAAACTGATTTCTTAAAGAAAATTTACACAGATTTAAGTTCCAAACTCATGAACAAAACAGTATTTCTGGACTTTAGTAAAGCCTTTGATACAGTTCACCACCAGACTCTTCTAGACAAACTGGCAGTCTACGGAATACAGGGTATGGAGCAACTCTGGTTCAAAAACTACCTGTCGGAAAGAAAACAAATTGTGCAGCTAAATGGTCTAAACTCTAAAGAAGGTACAGTCACCTATGGAGTACCCCAGGGGACAATACTGGGCCCGATACTATTCACAATATACATCAATGACCTACACTCAGTGGTCAAACACGCCCACATCCAGCATTATGCGGATGATACCGTTCTATTTTACAACAACAAAGACAACAATAACCTACATCACAATTTACAACCAGACCTGAATAATGTACACTCCTGGTGCACAGTAAACAAATTATCACTCAACACAACAAAATGTAAAATCATATCCTTTGCCCTATCTCACACGGCCCTGAAAAACCAAATGTCTCTTGCCAAGGACTTGACTCTAGGACAAACGACCCTGGAACACGTACACGAATACAAATACCTTGGCTTTACACTCGACAACCAACTAACCTTCAAAACACACACAAAAAATACCCTTAACCTAGTAAACGCAAAAATCAGGCTACTCTACAGGGCGAGGGAATCATTAACAACCAAAGCCAAACATGATCTATATAAAATGGCCATTCTTCCAAATTTAGACTTCTGCGACTTTATATATGACTCTGCCCCCAAATCAATATTACAGAAACTGCAATCACAACAGAATAGAGCCCTCAGAATAATTTTCAATAAAACAAAATATGAGAACGTTGACAATGAACACAAAATACTAAACGTTTGGCCCCTACAGGCACGTAGGGATAAACACATCTTGGATATGTCTTTCTACCTTGCACAAAATCCAGACAATTTAGACAACAAAAAACTAGCCACCAGGAGCCATGCCCCTGGTAGGAAAAACCTATTAGTCCTAACGTCAAAATTAACCAAAATCAATAATTCAATGACCTACAAATGCCAAAAACGATGGAATGAACTCCACACCAAGGCGCACAAAATTGAGGACAAGCATGCTTTCAAAAAATACACAGAAAAAACCCTATCGCCCTTTCGACCTGCATAAACCAAAACACAAACACACACCCTGAATCACATCCCTGGTGACTGTACCCCCCACCCACCCCCCTTGGGGGTGTCGGGTGCATGGAAAGGCAACTTGTTCTAGTACCTTATCCATGCCCCAACTATCTCTCTCTCTTTACTTTACCCTGGGCCGAGTGAGGTAACTTGTTTTAGTGCCACACCCCGTCCCAGATACCATACCACCTGAGCTGCACAATACTTAAATATACTTCACCTGAATTAATCGATTATCAGAGATTCTGCCAACAAGGCAATACTTACTGGAACCATCCACAGGGATGACACCATATGTATAATACCCATAAACCCATACCCCATTTCATCCATATTGTCATTTCATTGTATAACCTTGTAGTAACCATAGAACACTGTAGTGCAAATAGAGTAACAAAAGAAAACTCAAAACAAAATTCAGGCATCCAATGGAAGAACTAACTAAACACATGTTTACTTAGATTGTTGGTCCACCTTATTGTAAAAACATCAGCAATAAAGAATTATTGAATTGAATTGAATTGAATTGAATTGACTTAGCGTTTAGCTTTTCAGTCAGTTTCAGCGTTAATAACGATGATAGCAGTACCAGTACAGAAACAAGTTTCTAATATATATAAGTAGGCAGTTCATTACATCCGCCCTGCCAACTACAACCACCTCTTCAACATAAAGTATACCACAATACAGCATGCACCAAGCAGCTAAGGGCTTCCCAGTGCCAATGAGAAAATAAAAACTGTTGAGGTTGGTTGGCGAAAGGGAAGTAAGGGAGTAGGTAGGTAAGATCTGAGGTGTATATATATATATAAGTATTTTTATTTTTCTTCATACAGTTACAATAATTGAAGGTTTTAGAGAAAATGGTCCTCAAGTCAACTAATTTTGTTCTTCCCATGAGGCCGAGGCATATTGAAACAGATTCATTCAACAGTACATTAACATTTTCAGATAAACATTTACATTTGTGATGAACATATTTGATAAACAATTACATTGTGTGATTATAACATGTGTTTTACGAGTGAAAATTCGTAGTATTACATGACCGGGTCTATTGCCCCGAAGCATTTACAATTTTTTAATGTTGCGTTATATGCTTTCTTAAAGTTACTGATTATTGTTATACATTTCCGTCTATATTCTTAGTTTTCTATTCACTATACATTCCGGATTCCTTAGAACATAGTACAGTGTTCCTTTTCTCTTAACAAGACTATTCCCCCTTGTACTAGGTGGGTATGACAATTTTGATTTTTACAAATTCCTTAAGGAGTTAAATATCTTCTTTTGTTATAATTAGCATTGATTTTCTCAACTACTTATATTTCAATGTTAACGCCATATTTAATATTACCGCAATACTTTGTAATATCTATTCTCCATTTCCAACTTTACATGAGTGTTTTCTGTAATGTAGTACATAAGTTTGTTGTATATGATCACTCATTTCTTAGATTCTAGATTCTTGTAGAGATTTATACTGTAGTATTTATAGTATAGTAGTAGTAGTAGTAGTATTTATTTATTTAATTATAATTACATTGTTAATCTACAATGATTTAACATTACCAGCTTTATTATTTGTTGTCGCAGGTTTTCTTCACCGACTAAGTGAAAATATAGTTACTCAACTCTGATATAAATATTAGGATATAAATTGTTGAGGTTCTTAGCTTCACCTGCTTAGCTTCATTCAAGTTGAAATATATGTCTGAGAAAAGTTCGAAATGGGCATCGTGAATTGATAATTCTTTTCTAAATCCGAATTGATTTTGATATAGTAGATCATTTGTTTCTAGATAATTATATACTTGTTTGTGTATACATTTCTCAAGTATTTTACCTGGAAGGGTTATTACAGATATAGGCCTATAATTACTAGGATCTAGCCTAGCCTAGCCATCTTTATGTAGCGGAGTAATAATGGCCTTCTTGAAAAATCTGGGTACCTTCCCTGTCTCAATAGACAAGTTATACACATACGTAATCTGTCTAACTAGGGAAAGAAGAATAGGTTTCAGGATTTTTGTTGGCATATGTGGTATCCCTGAGGCCTTATACACACTAGTTTTCCAAATTAAATCAACTATATCTTTCTCTTTCACAGGTTCTAGTTCAAATTTTTGAACTAGGTCGTTATGTTCTCCATAACCGATTTTGCTTAACTCTAACAATTCTTTGATTTCTTTTTCCTCTTTTTCATTATCTGGGGGCACAATCCTCTCTGCAAGGTTTTTATCAATTACGGAGAAGAAATTATTGAAGATATCAGGGACTTCATTTTCATGTGCCAGATTACCGTCATCTTTTTTGGTTTGAATTTTCAAGTGTTTTTTGACTTTGTCTGGTGCTAATATTTGATTGATTGTCTCCCAAAACTTTTTAGGATCATTTCTATTGATATTTATCTGTGTCCTTAGATAATCATTTTTATTACATCAGAATTCATTTTATTTCTAGCCATTTTTGCTTTGTTCCAATCTTCTTCTTTATTAGTTTTCTTGGCCTTCGCAAAAAGTTTGTCCCTGGCTTTTGACTGTTTCGACAGCTCTTTTGTATACCATGGGGGCAGTGTTTTAACTTTTTCCAATTTTGTAATAGGACACATTCTGTCTAAGAAATGGGACATTTTAGAATATATTAGATCCCAGCATTCATCAACTTCTCTATTTTCATACAGCTCAGTCCAATCTTCGTTTACTAAAATTTCTTTCAAAATTTTTTCATCATAATAAGTAGTATCTCTGGCTTCAAATGTAGCTCTCTGATATCTTGTTCGTGCCTTTTTAATGTTTACATATACAGGTAAATGATTGCTCAAATTAAATTCTACCGCTCCAGTGCTTTCAATATTATTACATGTGCAGAAGATTTGATCTATTAGCCCGGATGATTTTTTTGTAGACCTTGTATTACACTTCATAACTTGATTTAGGTTGTATTGTATCAGTTAGTTATATAGTTCACCCGTTTTTGTATTTCTACTAGCTTTGGACATTTCGTGGTAGTCACAATTAATGTCTCCCATGATCACTATATCTTGAGTTTTGTCTAATGCTCCCAGTATATCTCTTAAATGTGCTGTACAATTTTCTAGTGCGCCACTGGGTGGCCTGTAGACATTCACAGTAATCATGCTTTTTGATCTACCTTTGACTATTGATAAAATTTGTATTTCCACATCTTTATTTGAGACATTTAAATTCTGATAAGCATTATCGTCCACTTTCATAGAATCTTGGATGTATGATAGTAAACCACCACCTTTTTTCTTCTGCGATGTATCCTGTCTATAAATGTGGTACCCTGGAATTGATATTTGCGAGTTATCTATTTTATCATTCAACCAGGTTTCTTGTAAAGATATTATGCTTGGTGTTAACTCATGTGCAAATGAGTTGACACCCATGATTTTCGGCTTCAAGCTTCTTACGTTCGATGAAAAGAGCGAGATACCTTTTTTCTTACCAAAATCTTCCATTTTGATGGGTTTGTTCATGTCACATATATATGCAATGCTAGTTCCTATTTCCCGAGTGGTTGGTAACTTGTTTGGAGAAACATTGTTTACTCCTTATATTAAAATAATTAAGACATTTGTTGTATAAGTTTTTCATGAACTTTTCATTATCCTATTTCTATTGCTACTCATTTCTTCTACATGTATCCTAATTCTACATCTCTATTTATATAATCCCTCTATCGTGCTTTCGTTCCTTTCCTAGCTTTTTTATAAAGAACAATCCCTGTATTTGATATAATACTCCTTGCCTATACATAAATACTAATAACATTATTTCTCTATCCCTTTCTTGACAAATAATTTTTCTGTCCAGACGTTCGATAGAAATGTCTGAATTAATAATATCTGTGCTAGAAATATATTTACATTCTAGGGATTGAACCTTCTATTTGTCATTATGCTCCTTACATTTTATTCTAGAAAATTCTAGATATTTGATTTTTCCTCAAAACCCTATACCTTAAAGATAAATACCAGCGTTGTCAGCACTGCAGCAGGCGGGAATTCAAGGAACTAATGCATGAAACAATAGAATTCAATATATTTTGTTCAAACTTTGTATTGAGAAAGAACATGGTTGGGGGAATACAAAATGCCAAAAAAACTGGATATTATCATATTATTTTGTGTTTTAGGGATGAGTAAAGTTTACATCCCTTCACTATTGATCTCAATGGGGGAAGCTCATTGTGATGCAAGTTTAGCTGAATAACATTTTTTTTAGTTCAATGACCCCTTATTTTCTTTAATTGGGAGGGTAGAATAACATGTCAGCAATGTATATGCAGACTTAAAAGAAAATTGTATGATTCAATCATATGCTATTGGGGAAAATGCAGAAAATACCCGTTTTTCCATAGACTTCTATAGTGAACAGTAATAAATTTCAGTGGTCCCTGAAATAAAAACTAATCCAATGACATATGGTTTTGGGGGGCTTTTCGGGTTCCCCCAACCATGTTCTTTCTAAATCCAAAGTTTAAAGAAAATTCCATGATTCATTGATTTTTTAAGTGAACACTGGTATTTACCTTTAAACAGCGACCTGTTTGTCGAGACGTTCAATAGAAATGTCCCGACCAAGTTTACTATCTTCTAGTATTGGTTAGAGGATTACAAGAGTGTTCATATACCACCCGTTATGTTTTGTCACCATTTTAATACTTCTGTATTTGTACTGAATCTTTTACTATTCCTTTTCATTTTATCGTCACTCATAATTTCATGCAATCTTTTACCCCTATGATATATTATATGATGTTATTATCTGCGCTGCACATCCTTTTATCCGTGCTCTGTGATTTTATTATATCCTGTAATGTTAATGTGACTTATCTAAGTGGTTCTTTAGGTTTTATAGATATTCCACACAGTTCCTGTCATAATGTATATTGCGCATATCATAATTAGATTTGATGTTTCTTACTTGGATTCTGCTCCCTTGCGTTGGATGTCCGACATTTCATAGATTCGCCCCTCTTCATAGCACTTTTAGTCAGTATATATAATGGAGGTGTCTCGATACTTATTTGTACATTAATGATAATATATATCAACACTGGTGGTCAAGTTGTTTTCCCCATTCCTTCTCTATGTTTCCTTCGCACCAATGTTCAATAGAAATGTAGTTGCTCTGGATACAAGTTTGACAAGGAATGGGCTTCAACTATATAATTATAAGCAATCCATTTCATATGGTGAGAGAGATGTACCATTTTGATGTTGTCTCCCCCTTCCCCCTCCAAGCCTCCCTTGCAACCACGTTCCTTATAAATGTAGTTGTTCAGAAAACCCAGAGACAAGGAAGGAGGCCCAACCTTATTTATAGTGATTCACCGCCAATCATAACTGATGCTCTATCTCATGCTATATTAAAAATGGATTTTGTTATACGCTTTTGCTATTTGGTTGGCATATTCATTTTTCATTTCCTCCTTGAGGTGGCATCCATCATCTAACTTGCTGTAGAAGGCCGAAATTTTTCGTTAACCCGTTCTTCTTCTTCTTTTTCCCCGCTATGCATCTATGGACCATTTGAGCTACATACGGGGTTGGTGATCCTTCTTGTGTATTATATATTTTGGCCAAGTTACTAAAAATGGTGGTTCTCTCGTTAATCTCCTTCTGTATCGCTGGGTAATGGCATTGTCTGGGGTTCATTATACCCTTTCCCATTGCCATTTTTAAGTTATACCTTTTAATGTCAATCTCAGTCATAGTGGCGAAAGAAATCAATGGATCGTAATCTTGTACCGCGGCCGCATTTTTCAAGTTCTGGATTGCTGCACTCATAGACGTTCTTAGATCTTCTTCGCAGGCAGCTGACGATGAGTGTCTCACCTTTATTTGTTCTCCTGGGTCATTCTTACATCGTTGAGTTATGTTACATATGCCAGCTACTATAAAGATGGTTCTGGGTCTATGAAGATTTACTGTCTGGCTTGCTTCTGTAACCAGCCTTTCGATGGTGGCCCCGCCGATAGATATAGGCCTTAAGTTGACTCCCGGTAGTTTAGCACGAATCCTTCTCGCAAGGTCTCTCCCCCTTGAATCCATAAGCAGGAGTAGATCCATTATGATGTAATGGATGTTAAGTTCTCAATTTATCGTTAATTTGTTTAGCACTCTTTTAAGTATTCTTCCAAACGTATTTTGCCCTACTACTTCTCTCGTGTTTACCTCTTTCCGGGCGCCATTTTGAATGGTGACTAAGGGGTGCCGTATACCGGCTCCCCACTTCCTTGATGTCGTTAACTCGTAAAAGTCATAACCCTTCCATGCTAGTAATTTTTGCTTTAAATCGTCATTCTGCATGAACTTCTGTAATACCATATCCTCTAGGATCCCTTCCTCCATTTTTACCCAGTTGTCGTCAACTTGGATCCTTCCTCCCCAGTCCTTAGCGACCGCCGGGTTGTTGACATTAGCGATGTCCTCTGCCATTATGCCTTCCCCGCTGAGTAAGCTTTAAGTGTGTGGTGGGGCACATGGGAATGACAAGGGGCAGTTGGAAAGGAGCGGGTGGGAGGCGTCTCGCTTCCATGCACCGTCATTGCCTATTGCATCTGTTCGGGGGCTCCTGTTGTTCATAAGGGTTTTCTCTAGGCACTTGTTGTTTAGAAACAACACCCACACAGCAGCACCCTTATCAAAAACAAGAGCCTCCAAAGAGTTTAAATAATTTGGCTGGAACATTTAGCACCGCTTTACACTGGAGGGACTTCAACTAGTTCCACATGGGGCTCCACACGGGGCGCCACAGAATTGGAGCATACCCTCCACTCTGGCACAAGACTCTGAACCCTAAATGCATAGTACATAGGGTTTAGCACCAGAGACAAGTGGATAAACATCAGTGCATACACTGGCATCCAGGTGGGAACATAGTTATGCAAGTTTACCATGAGTCGAGTAGGGAGGTAACAGACAATGAATATAATGAGCAGACCTGCAACTCCTTTTGTTGCAGTTTTGTTATGCACGTGGTGCATCCCGGATCCTGTAGGCCTGCTTTTCACCTGCAACACAATATTGGACAGATTTTGAGAAAATGTACAATCGGCAGCTGTACAAATTTGGTAACTTCTGAAAAATTATATTATTTTTTTAATATTCAAAGTTATAATGAAAAACACAAAACTGTAATAAAGACAAGTGGAGGATAATGTAGTGTTTTGAGGTGGTTTATTCAATAAGATACCGATGTTTCGGTGTTTACATTACTCCTTCTTCAGGGTATCTTTTTTCATTTCTTTAACCACATGTAGCTTGTAGCTTCTACTAGCCATCAAGCTGGAAATCAAAGAGTTCATAGACATCATTAGGTGGTTTTGGTGGCCTCACTTCATATAAGTTGCCATTGTCGTATATCAGGATTATAAAACTGCCCTTTTTTGGTACATAAATCACTGTCAATGCCACCTCACTTGTTTTAGCCTCGTCCCTGACTCAGAAACCTTGGTCATCATGGTGTCACAACTACTTGTATCCTCTTTTATAATATAGGTATTACATAAACTTATGCAACAGCATAACGGTAACTATTCATATGTGTAAGATATGAATTATGATTTATAATTATGAATGATTGGGTAATACCCACTCATGTACAAGCATGCGCATTGCATACATTTCATGTATAAATGGTCATGTTTCTGATCATTAAAGGATGGGGTGCATGAAATTGGAAATAATCTTTTTTGGAGCGTATTCCTCTTTAAAATTGTTCAAAGAAACATTTTTGAGTATCTATACATTTTTGGTCAACGCATTAACGTGTGAGAAGCACTTTAAAATAAGTAGGTCACTGTGACCTCAATTCTGGTAGAAGTGATACCTATGTAGGCTGTGACGTCACAGGGGTAACGCTGTATGGGGAACAGCTCTACCCGCACTGTTTAACGTATATTTACACCATCTGTGTAGCTATTCTTTTGCTGAATTCCACAACATGCCAACTAAGTGCATTGTTGTAGGATGTTGCAAGACTCCTACAGATGTATTGGTTTCCATCATTGGTCAAAAGACAGCAAAATTGACCAAATATGAAAGAATTATGTGTGCATAAAAAACGGGCAAGTGGTCACAGACATCCCCGCCATACTGTCTGTAGTTCCATGACTATCATCCATGTAACTGGGCTTTTATTATCTGAAAACTGTCAGAAACAAGGTGATAACAAACTTAGTTCAGTGTATAAGGGGCTTCTAAGCTATTTGTCAGTGAGTGGGATTGATTTGGAGATCTCCAATCATACAAACAAAGCTGTCAACGGGGAATAAGTTTGAAATAGTGTAGGGTGCAGCTAGGGTCTGTGTGCTCCACGGCAGGGCAGCGGGAGGCACCTACCTCCCCTCCCAGCAGCATACACACATGCTCCCTCACCCCACCATATGCACCCTCACCCTGTATACATATGTGAAGATTCTAAGGCCCGTAGTTGAGTGGATGCAGTAAAGATTAATCTTGAAAGTTACTAAACATTGACTTAATTTAAGCCAGAGTTACAAATGATATGGGATAGGTTATATGAAGGAGCAATGCCTTCCCAGGTCGGGAGAAGTCAGGGATGATATTTTGTCAGACACCATAGGCACAGTCCATACTTCCTTTTCAATACTGTAACTGCAGGGACTACAAACTCGGCCATTTCTTTAAATTCACTGTCACTGTTCAGATTTGTGTTTTCCCACATAAATACCCCAATGCACTGCCATCAGAGCTATGGATACTACATAGCTCTACTGGTATGGGGCTTTGTGAGTTACCCCTGTGACGTCACACGGGCAGAAAGTCACGGTAGATGGCAGTTAATGCGTTTTATTCCTAGCTCTAGTTTTCATGAATAAAACCTCTTGTAACTTTGACAATATTGCGTGTAAATGATTTAGATTTCAAAATCGGAACAAGGAACTGACACTCTTCCCAATAAATAAAAGAAAAAAGTCCATGCATCCTCTTCTTTAAAAGTTATGTCTAAACAGGACTTTTATTCCTAGATCTAAACTATACCATTACCTAGACTCTAGATCGACGACGATATTTATCTCCAATATACTCTATCACTAGCACCCATACCTCGGAGATATTCCATACATATCAATAGTATCTTTCACTTCTGGCTTAAGTTGTCACTTCTGGCTTAAGTTCTCAACGTCTTGTGCCCTTTGTCTCTTGCTCATTTCAGTTGCATACACTTCCCCTTCTGCCTCTGTCACCTTGCTGCGATCTCTTTCTATTAACCTATGTCATCTTGGTCATTATAGTCTCTTCCCTGTCTGTCTCTGTCCCTTCAGTCCCCATGGTCTGTTTCTTTTCAGTCATTGAATTTTTCTCCTTTATGTATCTGGAGTCTCTGTCACCTCAGTTATCACTGTCTCTTCCTTGTCTATCTTTATCATCATGGTCTCTTTGCTGCCTGTCTCATTCATTTCTCATCCCCTCATCCGTCTCATCCCCAGCTTTCTTTTTTTACCTCAGTTGTTGCTTTTGCATCCCAATTTATCACCTCAGTCACTATGTCCTCTTCTACTTGAGTCTTGGTGACATCAATTATTGCAGTCATTCCCCTTCTGTCTGTATCTCATTGGTCATTATCCATGGTCTCTTTCCCATTTCACTCTATCACCTCAGGTGTCACACCCTCTTCCCGGTCATGTGTCTTTTCAGGTCAAGTGTCTCCTCCATTATCAGGATCATTACTTTTAGGGACAATAAGGGTGTCATCTCTTCCTTGTCTACTTTATTTTAATAATCATTCTTTTCTAGTCCTTCGTTTACATCAGTTCTCATCCATCTATTGCAGTTTAGGTGGGAATTGCAGTTTGGTTGAACATTTCAGTCTGATGTGCAGTAGGAGGTCTCCGAAAATAGAAATCACTGCTGAAGAGTCTGATTTTTTGGCACCATCCCATGCCTTTAAGGATGGCTAAGAATTTGTAGCCGCCTCCCTAATTATTGTCAAATATAAAATCAGGTGCGCACCGATTGCTTTGGGCCTGCTCAAACAATTCTTCCACATCAATCATCAGTTCATTCTTTTTACTGCCATATCTAGTGCCACATGGACCATTCCTATGGCGTGCCCAAAGAAAGTCCCATGTTAACCAATAGTTTTGAACTGTTGGCTACAAGTTTCACCTATATGCTAGTATGTATTGGGAGGCTTGGAGGTGGATATCAATGCACTTATTACCTGATGAAATGGCTGGGATGCTTTGCTTGAGGAATGCCAGAGTAGCAGAGAATAGCTCCATTCAGTAGTTGATACCTTCAAAAGTTGTCAGTCCAAATGCATTTTTGTCATTCTCATTTTTTAATGAGCCACCATAAGTTGCAAACTATCTACTAGGCCGTCTCTTCTGCTGCTTAGACAAAAGTTAAATTAATCAATCATCCATATAATATACAGGAAAAGCGATTTCTACAAAGAGAGGTAGAAAAGAGGGGTTTCTTTGTCTCACATGTTCTCAGAATTTGTTGTTTTACAAACCGTTTTACTCATCTGTAGAGTTCTGTCCACCCTCTCTGGAGGACGTCGTATGTGGTTTGGGAAGGTATCTGGGATGGAAATGTGATTTTGCAGCCCTTTTTAGTTGTTTAGTTTAATTCTATAGAAATATTTTGAGCACAGTAAAGCCCTTTTGAGCACAGTAAAGCCCCTGTTAGGAACTAAAGAGAGAGGGAGGAAGGGAGGGAGAGGGGGGGGGGAAAGGCTGGGAGAGGGTAGAAGAGAATGAAAGAAGCAGCGGGATAGGGTGGGAGAAATCGGATAGGGTGAGGGACACGAGGGTAGAGCGAGAAGAGGGGAAGAAATGAAGCCCTTTTTAGTTTTTTAGTTGTGGGAGGGAGAGAGTTTTGGAGAGAGTAAGGAAGATGGAGAGGGGAAGAGAGAGATCAGGGGGAAGGGGAGAGAAAAAGAGGGGCAAAATGGAGCCCAGATGGGTAGAGTGAAGAAGGAAAAGGAGGGAGGGACAGGGGGAAGAAGGGGCTGGGAGAGAGGGGGACCGTCCAAAAGACGTGTATTTTGCTTGTCAAAATATCGCCTGAATAACTTTGTATATTTCCTACCACGAAAACACCATAGACAGGGGACCATAGACAGGAGAATAGCAAACTCCAACATCCATTTTATCTAGTAAAATGATTCTGAATATCGGATACCTTGCTGGGATCTTGTATTTATTGTAGTTCACAATGGCCAAATTAACAATTAATAACGTACACAACCCACTGGTGTAGAGCAGCAAGTTGGTGGTGCCTATTATAATATCAAATCAGAGCTAACTTCTACCTGGCCACCACACAACCTTATATACTCGCTCTCACCCCTGGTAATCTGGTAGTACGTAGAAGCATGGTTACAAGTACAATTTAACAGGGAGAACTAAAATCAAACATACATAGGATTAGTAACCAGACATGTTTCAGAACACTGAAACATGCCTGTAACTAGGTACCTGAGCTAAGCTCCTCCTCAGGTAGTCCAGGGAGTTTGGTGGACAAGTAGGGGCCTTGCAAATGTAGTTTAAGTATGTTTAGGCCTTTTTTTTTTTATTATTGTTGGCGCACATTAAAACATTATATGGACACTTTGTTTCTTAGCCTGACAGCTCTACACAGCCTAACAAGTAGAGGATGAAAAAATAAAGCTGTGAGACTCGAGCTCGAGCTTCCAAACCTCTGCTCCTAAAGCAAGAGGTCTAACCGCTGAGCTATGAAGGCTGAATGTGGGGCAAGGCATACTTTCTGTACTGAAAGAAGAGTGTCCAACTCGATGGGTATGGTGCGCTAAGTGGCTGAAATTGTTTATTATACAAAAAATTCGAAAAATAGGCCTAGATATAGAGTAGGATAATAGTTTTTTAATAAATTTCAAGTTATAAAGTTGTTGCAAACTCTCAGGACAGTTACCATGACTTTGCGCAACCGACCCGCCCCCTACAGGGCGGATTTAGACCACCTTTAAACTTCCTTACGGTGCTCAAATACCCCTGGTCTTCTCAGTTATACAGAACTCCCAGCCATGGACCTGTTTTTTATGTTTTCCCATCTAAATGGGTACCATTACATCGTCTGAATGGCAAGTTGTGTTCCTCCTGATGCCTTTTTAGGGGACGACTTATGTATAATGTGGTACAGGAAAGTTGCAATTTTAAATATAAAGATTGGTTTAGACTCCAACCCCTGTTGCACCTCTCACACACACTGCACCTTCACTCACTCACATAGCCCAGTACACACTGCCCCTCCCGCTGCCTGCCACTGCCTGCTACTGCCTGCCACTAGTGTGTGTGTAGCCTTGCCTCAAGGCTACACACACACTAGGCAGGTAGGCAGTCAGGTATCAAACACTAACCCATGGATTCTAATGTGAAGGGAGGAGTGAAGGGTGGGTGGCTGGTGGGTATGCAGTGTCATTCAAGGTGAGAAAAACGACAACTATAAGAACAAAAACAAATAAGTACAGCAAGCAAAAGTACTAGCGGGTAAAATTTCTGGACGGCAACATAGGTGCCGCCACTGAGTCAAGCGATGTCTAGATATTAGCAAGATTAAGCAACCCTTCCTCAGAAGCAAACCCATCCCTAAGGGCAAGGAATGAGTTCATATATACCAAGATGTGACCCTAGTACGGGCAGGGGTTACAGAAGATGCGTAAGAAGGCTACTTCTTGCGTTGAGGCTACCTAAGCATTCCATGTAATATCTAGCAAGTTTATAAGGGAAAAAAGTGGTTGGTATCAATCTTATATATGTGTGTAAAGTTGTTGCACAGACTTTGTCATCATAATGAATGTTTTGTCAGAGAAAACATGATGCAAAGTGTACTACTCTATGGCCTATTTTTTTGATCATCCATAAATATATGCCATACTTCCAATATAGCATTAAAGCATCAGATTTGGATGATATCTGGTATCTCACAATTCCTTTTCTCCTACTTGGGACTCATTTTCCTCTAACCCATCAGATAATTATAGCAATACATACCGTGATAAATATGACGCAATAAATAATTGCAGCCAGAAGTAATGGTGAATCGCGAATGATAATGGTAAGACCAAGCCAAAGATGGAAGCCAATGTTGTTCTGAAAACTACATGATCTAATCTTCAAGTCGTATTCTCCGATCAACCGTTTGTCGAAGGCAGCGGACATGTAGCCAACAACAGGAATGGCCCAACACAAGCAGGCATAAATGATGCCCCTCCTTATCTTGAAAACAATCTGAAAAAAAAAAATGGTTCTGAGCAAAATTCAACATAATAAGGGTTCTGCATGCAGCAACATTTTTTTTTGGAAAATTGCAAAATTATTTTCAACAGTTTAATAGCTTGTCCAAATGATCTATGAAAAAAATGCATGATGTGGTGAAGTCTTGATTGTTATACTATTGATATTAATACAGTGTATAAGTTGATGTTGACGGCAGAGGGCAAAGCATGACTTAGTACTTTAGAGAGTAGATGGCAAGCAATTGTGATTTATTTTAGAAAAATGAGTCATAAGTCGCAAAATATGGATTTTGAGATATCACCATATTTGAAAAGAGGAGATAAAGGTGATTCCAATGATAGTAAACACTAAGGACACTTAATAAGTACTTCTATATTTTAAGTTTGATAATTCTATTTAAAAAAAGAAGAAAGTTTGCAATGTTTCTTGATGGGTAACTACAAGTAAAGTAATTAAATACTCCATACCAAAGCCTTCAAAACGCAGAGATATATTTATTACAATGTCCCGAAATTTGTTACATGGGTTTATATGACTATAAGTGCTAAACTCTCTAAAAATCAGAACATTTCAATAAAGAGATCTTGTGAAAAAAACACTTTGAAAAATATCAATTTTGCGACTTATGACTCATTTCCCTGAAACACATCACAATTTATCATCTGATCCATGGTGAGGGACTGGAGGCATACATACATCACAAGGGCAGACCCAACACACAGCACAGACCCGTTACTATTCAAGTTAAAGTGCCTAAGATCACTATTTGACTATAATGTGATGTGTTTCAGGAAAATGAGTCATAAGTCGCAAAATTGATATTTTTCAAAGTGTTTTTTTCACAATATCTCATTATTGGAATGTTCTAATTCTTGGTGGGTTGATCACTTATCGCTATATCAATCGAGGTATCAAATATCAGCACAATCTATGTAATATATCCTTTTGTTTTGAAGGTCCTCATATGGATTACATTTACTTATTTTACTGTTTATTGACCCCCAAGGAATATTGGAAACATTTTTTTCAATAACGAAAATATCAAACTTAAAATCTAGAAATATTTATTAGATTATTAGACTGTTTACTATCATTAGAATCAGCTTGATCTCATGTTTTCAAATATGGTGATATCTCAAAATCTATTTTTTGCGACTTATGACCCATTTTCCTAAAACACATCTCATATGTCATATGGAAATGTGTTTGTACTTTTCCATGACCTGCACAAGTAAGAACGTTTGTGTGGAATACCAACGCTATATATTCCTTAGATTAACTGATATTTGTTGATGAAGAATGGGGCAGAGATTCCATTGGGGAATTCAAATCGGAGAGAGAACTAGCTAGAGACCATAGGGTGCAGCCCCAGTGCATGGTGAAGGGATGTGAAGTAGGAGCGAGGCAGGAGGTACATACTGACATATATACCCTGTCCCATCCAGGTGTTATCTATGAAAAGCCATTTGTACATGTTATGAATTAACCCCAAACCGGGAGAATAAGCAGGCCAACCCGGAAAATGACAAATTGACAAATTAACAAATTGACAAAATGACAAATTAACCATTGAAAATGCATGCGAAGTGGGGAATTACTTTTCGGGTTTCCGAACCAAATCGGAAACTTCATAAAATTCCAAAATTGTGCTTTTTAATATTTAGCTAATCTTCCCTTTCCATCATTTCTACTTAGACATTATTAATTCCTGACTGGGGCATTGCTTTTCTTAATGCGGTACGAGCTGGCATCTACTTCTCTAGACACCCTGCTACTTTGGAAAAGCATCTCTTTGCCAGTTCACATCCTAAAATGAAAATATATTTCCCTCTGGTTCTCCCCCTCTCTCTCTCCCTCTTTCTCCTCTCTTTCCGCTTACTAACTACAAAATCAACACCCTCCCTCCATTCCACAATCTTTGTTATATTTATATGGGACAGAGGGACTTATACATAGCCGCAACATTAGAAACGATCATGGGGCTGACTTGATTGATATATGATTGCCATCAAGCAGTGGATAATTGAATTTTCACTGTTTGCTGATGTTATAATATAGGGAGCTGTGGAAGAAGAACGTCTAGTCAAAGCAAGGACTTAGTTGTAAGTGTTTATTCATAATACCTTGGTAGGTGACGCTGTAGTCACCCACGTGACCAGGCATGCAGGCCGGTCACTCTCAGTGAGGGGGGCCACTACCCAACACATATATACATATACATATACATAAATAAAAGCATTAAATTAGCTAGTGAGGTAACCTATATATAGCACTGACCACCCATTCAAAATGAAAGATTCGGATTTGGTTCCTAATTCTCAGCTAACTCGGAGAAATATTCCCAAGTTCCCATTCATTTTCTATGGCTAATTTGTCAGTCACTTTCAAGGTTAGCCTACTAATTCTCTCGGTTTGGGGTTACTTCATAACATGTATACTTGGCAGGTAAATGTGGAGGGGGATCGGGGAGGTAGTCTGGCAGGTCCGGGAAAGATGAGGCTATAACATATTTCTTATTTTGTCAGGGTCAAGTAGGCACATTCCGGATTGGCTGCCGAGCTGGGCCAATTTTCCAAAAATAGGATGCCAGTTCACTGAGAAATAGGCTAATCAGGAATATGGTTAGGTAGATTAGGAAAGGTATTACTAAAATTCTGTACATTTGGGTTATATGTATAAATGGCTTTCCATAGTTATCACTTAACCAATTATGATAAGAGTGGCTGGGACTTTCCCAGCGACAGACTTGACTGTAAAGGTTGAGTCTCTGGGTGCCTGTTGCACCCTACGAAATTGGAGTGTTAAACCCTTAAATACTCAAAATATATATATCTGATACATTAATGCTCCTAGGTATTCATTACAAATATACTAATCTAGAACATCGTTGAAATTCAGACAAACTTTCCCCAAATCGGGAGCTCAGTGATACGTGTCACTTTAATTGCAATAAAGTAAAATAGGTCCTACAGTAATATCTAATATAACAATATTTCATGCTGAACAAAACACGTTTTCTATAGCATTTTTATTGAGAGACAACTACCATAATATCATGTGAATCTAGATTCCAGATGCTGGATACGCAAATCCCCTAGTGAGACAACTTTACATTAATTTTCTTGCGGCGGCCATGACACTCACGCACCCTATATTCAATGCTGAACATTGCAGGGGTCAGATTTTTTTAGAAAATGTACAATTCGCCTTCACCAATCTTCTCAAATAACCCACATTTAAGACAGAAATGAGCTTCAAAATGCTGTTTAACATAACAGAACTGATGCTTTAAATCAATGCGATACCAAATATATTCAGATTTACCCTGTATTCATCATTTGTTAGCCTAATTTAGCAAAGTTTCCTAAATTTGTACAGCTGCTAATTGTACATTTTCCGAAAATCCTACCTATAGGTTATTCACTGACATACAACTCCAATAATTTCAGGTGAATCTAGATTCAAGTTGTTGGACGTGCAAATCGCCCACACAAAAATAAATGGGTCAGATTTTCAGAAAATGTACAATTGGCAGCTGCACACATTTAGGAAATCCTCTTAATTTAGGCTGAAAAATGAAGAATACCAGGTATATCTGAGTATATTTGGTATCGTATTGATTTAGAGTATTGATTCAGTTATATTTGAAATTTGAAATTTGAAATTTGAAATTTGAAAAAAAACGAATGAGTAAGTTCTGGAAGAGTAAACTTCCACTACCACAGGTTATAACTAATTTGTATTATAAAAAGAATAATATAATGTCGTGGACGCTGTATTGGTATGCGGATTACTGGTTTTAATATTGATTATATATATATATATGTTCTAGGAGGAAACAGATGACTGAAAAATGATGACTAGTACAATAATTGATTCTCATAATGTAAAGTATATTTAATTTGAACTACTCCGTCCTTAGTTGTGGACTGGCCGGAAGATCTACTCGCTCACGCGGATAGAGGATCTAAGCCCAATTCTGTAACTGTATATTGATTTGTCTGAATAAAAATTCTTATATAATGGTCGAATCCTACGAAAGTGGTGCATTTTTGCGTTTTTCTCCTCAGTCTCATTTATTATTCTATTCCTGTATTAGAACCATTCTCATTAGACTTGAATAATACTCTAGAATTAGTTCTTTAAAACAATATATGTGAAATAAAATTCGAAGCATTTATACTCTGTTAAAATTCATTCTACGTTTTTCTTTTTAAAACGTAATGCTACGAAACGGCCATTTTAAATGGCTTGCAATTAATATTAGAACACCCTTAAATTTGATTTTACTTAGTTTCAGTGAAGCTCCAGAATGTTATTTATTTGTCCTCACTATGAAAATTGGGGAGATTTGGATCTTTTCCACTTTTATTCATAATCTTTCAAAAAGTATGGGCAAAATTGGCAAATCGTAATGCTACGAAACGACCTGTGATTGGTCATTGCTTATATACATTAGTGAAAACAAATTTCACTGTAAATAGCCACTAAACTGAACATCATTTTTGGATAAAGGTAACAACTATTTCTCTGAAGTACTAACTTCAAGGAGGCATAATCCCTCTAAAAATACAGTATTTTGTTAGCCCCTAGGGTAATGCTACGAAACGACCATTTTGAATGCCTTGCATTCATTATTAATAACCTTTGAATGTTATTCTTACCCAGCTTCATTGAAGCACTAGCATATTTCTTGTTTGTCAATACATTACAAGAAGGAGATTGAGATATTTCCAAACTTGCATTCACAATGTTCTGAAATGTTTGCAGGGTAGGCGTAATGCTATGAAACGAAATGTGATTGCTCTTTGCTTAGAACCCCTATAAATATTGGTGAAAAATATTTTCATTGTATAATGCTCATGGATCCAACACCATTTTAAGATATAATTGACAAATATTTTTCGAAAATATTACCCTGGATGAGTAATGCTACGAAATGACGTAATGCTACGAAACGGCGTAATGCTACGAAATGCATATATTGTGGACTATTTTGACACCAATGAAACATTTCTGATTGATTTTCTCAGGAAGTAATGGTCATTCAAACAATTTACTTTGGATTAAACTAGATATTGTGTAATAGATTAATGTATATATGCGTTTCTGTTGACTTTATATAGATAAGTGTCAATTTCATTTTTCCTTTGTTGGGGGTCTCGTGAGATGGAAAGTCAATAATATTGTGAAATATCGTGGGGTCAGAGCCAAAAGGTAGTAAATCGATTTTAGTTACTTCTGAGATAATGCATGAAAACCATTTAATGCGAATATTTTTTATCTCACATGTATACATGGCACAAGTTATGTTCAGGATGATAAATGAGTTATTACTGCAAAGTCCCGTCATAATTTGATGTATTGCATAAAAGATATTGACCAAAGTTTGATATACAAGGTTTTAGCTGAATTTTCCTTAACAGTATGTCTCTTTTAATTGTTGCTAAATAGATGTAGCTTTAGTTAAGCTACCTTAGCGCAAACAGAAACTACGATTGTCACCTGTTTTGTTGGTGCTAGAACGGTGTATCTCTAGCTACAACTTTATAGCTCTGAGCAGTATATCATGTGGCATGATTTCATAACATTGTATCTTCAGTTACGATGTTCTTGCTCTAGAGGATTTTCCAATATTTCTCATATATTTAGATGCCAGAAAGACGCATCATAAAATACAACGTTCTGGCTCAAATTATTATGGCCTTCTGGGTCAAAATTGTTGGTCATAAACATCTCAAGTGTCTATAAGATATTCTGACTCTAATCGATTATAACAAAAGTGATCACAATCACCCTGTGAAAATGCTGTATGTCCATCTAAGACTTATTTGCACAAAGTATATTGGTCAAATTCATACATGCACAGGTTATATCAAGGAAGTATATTTCTCTAAGCCCTTCTACCTGTGAACATTTGCCTGGTTTTACGTAGGAACTTGAATCATAAAATAATAACTTAAGGTTGTTTTCTTAGCCTATCGTCATGATCACAGTCCGGAAAGCATGCAGAATTACGTCCTGCATGTAAGCATACTATAGAAAAAGATGCAAGATGCAAGATATACATTTAAATTAAATGGTTAATTTAAATCATTTAATTGCCTGCGGCTAACAGGAGTAATCATAGATAATTTATTTTCCCAATTCCCCTCAATTACCATGAGGAGAATGGGCGATTAAAGCACACCCTAAATGCGATGAATCAATGAGTATGACTAGTGTTTATATGCATGCTCCCTATAGCCAGTTTCATGGTGAATTGGTTATGAAACCATGTTAGACAAACTGGACATGGTGATATTGAGTCCCAGAGTGGGCAGTCCTTTTACTTTTGTCTCATTTTGGAGTAATTTTATTTTTCTATTTTGCTAATATCTTTACATGAGGAGCTTGGTTTTCATTTAAACTCACAGATTTGACTTTTGATGTCATTTCCTGTCGATCGGTGAAAGATTTAGAGGGGCTAAGATGGATTTGAGCAAGAAAAATGAGTAAAATGGGGCTCTGGTATACATGGGTCCCCAGACGTGAGCTTAGTGGTACTAAGCTTGTGTTTATTTTTGTTGAAAATGGTTTTACCACGGGGCCACAACTAGTCCAGACTATGCTCATGTAAAACTATTAAGGTACATTTTTATAGAAGGGACTAAACAATAAGAACTAAACTATGTTTTGCACATGTAATTATTCCCACTACACAATTATCATTTACTTTCAAGTATTTTGATCTACTCCTGGGCACCACATCAATGCTGGTGCTGAGATCATGCCAGGCATTGATTTAGATAAACATGTTGGTAGACACTACTCCATTCCAGCATCTATGTATGAATTCAAACATTAAATTTAGAAGAAAGCTTAATGTTGATGGGGCTTGCCAAGTTAATAGTTAAAAAATATGTATTTTGAGTGGATAGTAAATTTTATTTTCATGATTTAGTGTTATCTAACTAGATCGCCAGGTCATTGTTAGGTTTAAACTCATTGTCCATGAATAATTGGTACCATGTTCATAAGTCTGGGGATGAGCTATTATTGAAAACTTAATAATGGACCGTGGGTCTCTTAGATAATTATGCATAATCCAAATAATGGACTATTTTACACAAAAATCTTGAAGCAATGACTTCCAACCAGGAACCAAATTATATCAGCTGTCCTATGAAACAACAAACATAAACAAGTAAACTATTGATCACAGTGAGATATTAATTGTAATCTTTATTCCCATATAAACATTTGGAAAATGGTACAATCATTCTGTACAATAACAGATCTGCCAGCCCCAGAAATTGTTTTAGACTTTCATAAATGAACGGCAATAGATCAAATTGATCTGTACATATATATATTCTGTAAGTAGAGCTGCATGCCAAAAGTCTAGTGTGCATGAATAAAGATTAATGAACATCCAATTTTCGACCATAGCAATCATATTGCTTTTCTCCGATGCTCACCATAAGCTCTCACCAATACTTGCATATAAGAACTTTTACAAGATAATGCTGTTACATAACTATGTAACAACTAATATGAACAAAGTCACTATTAATGAATGTATGTGACAATAACAATTCTAATGACCACGCACATTAACAAGTAGGTTCTGAACATATAACCTGATACAACTAATGGGTATGTGAATGAAGGATATAGTGCTGTCCGAATTTATAGACATGTAAAGTTGTTAATAACCCATAAGTTCATTGGAAGAGGATTTCAATCTCATGCGAGCATACTTTTCAATATTCCTTAGTACAATAGGTGTAAACGTCATTGAAGGATTAATCAGTAACAAGATGATTATACCAACAGCTTAGAACAGATCCATAATAGGATTTCACTATGCTTAAATGGATTCCAATCTTAACACGAGAACATACTAAAGATAGTATTTTGTTTCATTTAATTGTTGCTAAATAGACATAGATATTATGTATATACTGAATATTTATTCGTCTTCATCAGCAAAGTCCTGGACCGAGTTATTTGTTGGGAGTTGCATGTAATACGCATGATGCTCTCTAGGTACAAGACCACTGGTGCAAAGGGAGACCAGGTCTCTCTTTTTTGCAGCCGAAATTGGCAACAAACTATCATATGCCTTACCTAACTGAGAATGAGAGTGGCCTTCGTGACTAGTACGCCTTGTGGCTTTGCAATTCAAATGGATTTTGCGGTACTCTTCTTCATAACTAACCTTGTACTCCATGGTACTGAGATTCTGCTTTGTGACACGAATACTTTTCACACTACGCCAAGATACCTTTCTCCCACTCTCATCCGTTTTTATGTTGTGAATTCTCTCCGCAATACCTCTAAAGTCAAGGAAATCCTCATTGGCCAATGCCACAACAGAGTACGGATTCCTTTTGCGTGCTAATCTAATTAGAGTGTGCCATTGAGATGGTGAGTATACAGGGGTAGACTTTTTGCATTTTTCAATTGCAGAATGCATTGAATCACATTCCATTTGAGTATGGCCCGATATAAGAAATTTATGCTCAATCGTGGTTAAAGATGGTGATAGGGCCAGAATGTGGAGAAGGGCAGCTGCGACAATGTGGTTCTTATTTTGTCCAGCACAGCAATCGCTGTATAGTATGACATGGGTTTTTTGGGGTGGCAAATCCATAAGGTACTTGAATAAACAAGTAGATATCTCATTAGCCCCCCTCCTTCCATTAACCTCATCCCAAACATATGCATAGCCCTTGGAATCTGCTAGAGAGTATATCGATAGATTAAAAACATTCAGCTTCCTCTTATAAAAGAGCTGACTGACCATGGTGCAGGGTGTTGTCAGCACAGCTTCAAGATCAAAAGTGACTGCGTGCACAGATTCAAGGTTCTTTGCAGTTTCCTTGTCTCGCTCTTTTTCTTCTCTAGCCTGATTCTTCTCATGAATATGGGCGGAATATTTTTCATGGATTTCATCCGTCATCTCTCCTGCTTCCTTGAGTAGCAAGTACTTTGTACATGTTGAACATTGATCTTTTTTGGGCGAGCGAAAAGCCAGATTGTAATTGTTGTTAAATATTGATCGGTACATTGAAATTGAAACTGGCGATTTGCTTTGGGCCGAAACCTGATCAAAATATAAATCATACATTTTGCTCACAGACAAATCACCAGATAGATATTGCCTTTGGCTATCTTTGCGTGCATAGTGGGATTCTAAGGTGGGGAAACTCTCAATATGCCTCTTTACTTCAGCAACAACATCTGGGGGAGTTTTGTTGACTGGCACATGTTTACCTCTCCCTTCATCAGAAACGAAAAATCCGTCCCTCTTATTACACAGGGCATGGTAGACATATTTCTCCCCAATATCAAGGGTCTTAAGGAAAAAGTCTTTACATACTCTTTTTCCTTTGAGGCTGTAGCTTCTGGCTGTGTTTCGCTTCTTAGGGCAAATATTGCCATCTTCAATGAGGGTTTTGGTGGATTTCTCAGAAACATTGTGGCAAACAAAGTCCTTCTGTCTCTTGTAATCGGCAAGACCCCAGAAATTGTTGAATATTTCATTTCTTGCCTCACCTGTGAAGTTCTCTGAGCACTTGTATCTACAGTTTGAGCAATCTATGTCTTTCAATGTCCGTCCGTCTTTGACAAGACCCTTGACTGAAATATATTCTTCCCCCTGTAGACGTTTAATTTTCCGCACATTTCTCTTCCAAAGGGATGGTAAAGATTTTCGTTTTCTTGTGAGACTGGAGGAGCCAGCTTCTGAAAATAGATTAAGTATTTTTGACCAATTTCATTTGAAATTCCTTATTATAAGTTACATAACAATGATTACTTTGATATCAATAATCCTTCTTAAAACTCAATAAATAACTCAATGATAAAAGTCAATAACAGTGAAACTTTTTGTAAGTTGTTGGACTGTTTATGGAAGATAAAATGTGAGGCATACTGTTAACCTATTATCATTTTACTATTGGTATGAAATAACATTGGGGAAAAAGCCAACCTGCATGATCTGTAGATGAATTGAGTGAATCTGGATGTAGGGAATTGAGACTGTCATTGGAAAGATTCACAGGGAGACCAAGGCCTGTAAATAAAAGAAAAATCAGCAAACGTTCTCAAAAACCTTTCTTCAAACTGAATATAGAACTGAGTACAATTTACCATTTTAGAAAAGTGAATACAAGTCATGTAGGTTTATTGTTACATCATTAAATTAAGGATAAAGTAACTGTGATGCTTACCTGCTACTGACAATGAGGGTCTAACATCTGTCGCCCCAGGTAGTGATACTGCTTCAGGGTCAGGAGTTAAGGAAACTAGAAAGGAAAGAATTCATTATTAACAAGATTTCATGTATGAAGGTCCAGATAATTGCAATAATAAGTACAACATTCAATTAAGGCTAAAGTAACTGTGATGCTCACCTGCAACTGACAATGAGGGTCTAACATCTGTCGCCCCAGGTAGTGATACTGCTTCAGGGTCAGGAGTTAAGGAAACTAGAAAGGAAAGAATTCATTATTAACAAGATTTCATGAACAAAAGTCTAGTTAATAGCAATAATAAGTACAACTTTCAATTAAGGCTAAAGTAACTGTGATGCTCACCTGCAACTGACAATGAGGGTCTAACATCTGTCGCCCCAGGTAGTGATACTGCTTCAGGGTCAGGAGTTAAGGAAACTAGAAAGGAAAGAATTCATTATTAACAAGATTTCATGAACAAAAGTCTAGTTAATAGCAATAATAAGTACAACATTCAATTAAGGCTAAAGTAACTGTGATGCTCACCTGCAACTGACAATGAGGGTCTAACATCTGTCGCCCCAGGTAGTGATACTGCTTCAGGGTCAGGAGTTAAGGAAACTAGAAAGGAAAGAATTCATTATTAACAAGATTTCATGAACAAAAGTCTAGTTAATAGCAATAATAAGTACAACTTTCAATTAAGGATAAAGTAACTGTGATGCTCACCTGCAACTGACGATGAGGGTCTAACATCTGTCGCCCCAGGTAGTGATACTGCTTCAGGGTCAGGAGTTAAGGAAACTAGAAAGGAAAGAATTCATTATTAACAAGATTTCATGAACAAAAGTCTAGTTAATAGCAATAATAAGTACAACATTCAATTAAGGATAAAGTAACTGTGATGCTCACTTGCTACTGACGATGAGGGTCAATTATTATTAGTCACTCAAGCAAAATTATGAAAATGAAATTTGTCTTTATATAGTGCATCACTTAAACCTACCCTTGCATGATGATGTCTCTACAGATCTTCGTTTTACATCTGCAAGGCATTCATCCTCACTATTGACAGTAGAAAAAGATTCATTCTTTGCTTGTCCCTTTTCCATTTGCAGCTTTCGTTTTCTTTTTTTATTAGTTAAATGAATAGCTTTCTTTTTCTGTGCAGCTGCCAGATTTTCATCGTCACTACTGTCACTGTAGTGACTGTTAATCTATGTTCCTTTCTTGTTTTTCTTAGCACTCTGACGTCCATCTTTTGTTTGTATTTGTGTACTTTTGATTGTCACTTTCTCTTTGCCATCAATCATATCCTTGACTTTTTTCCAAATGTTTAGAGGAATATCTGAATCACTTCCAGTATCATCTTGGCTCCTGCTGTCCTCACTGTCAAGCCTTTCTTTCCTGACATCAAAGTCAGGATCTCTGTCAGAGTCATCAAAAGATTCCTGATTCGATGAGGAGGCCTCCATTATGCTGAATCGAATTTACAAGTTGTCACACATTTTAAAACCATTAATTTACACTGGGTCAGATTTTCAGAAAATGTACAATTGGCAGCTGTACATATCTAGTAAATTCTGCAAAATTAGACTGCAATCTGGTCAATACTAGGTAAATTCGAGTATATTCGGCATTGCATTGATTCTAGCAATCTGTTTGGCTAGGTTGAACTGTATTTTGAACTTTATTTTCGTCTGAAACTTGGGTTATTTGATAAGATTGGCGAAGTTGAATTGTACATTTTCTGAAATCTGACCCACACTGATAGAGCAGATTATGTATACCATAAATTATTTCCTAAAATGACCCCATCTCTATGAGTCAAATAAGACAATAAACATGAATTCAACACTCAACAAGTCACCTGACCAGCCAATTGCTGTTGCACAATCCTCTTATGCTAACTCCTGATACTGACGACTTCTATCACAAATCCCCTATTTTAAGATCTAAAGTTAAGAGTTGTTGTCACAATTCTCCTATCATAACATGTGACAAACACAGCTCCTACACAAACAAGCAATTTACACTCTTAATTCTGACACCATGATACATAATTCCACATGTGTATAGTTTTGACCTTCATATGACCTTCAAAAATTAGTTGAAAAACTAATTTCATGACATTAATTAATTCTTCGGGTTTCAGCGAAGATATGTGTGAAATTTCAAAGAAATCTGATAAATGGTTCACATAAAAAAGTAACATACCTTCCTCTGATGGCTGGCAGGGCTGGTGCAGGTTTTGGGGCTTTTATAGGTAGGACGAGGACCTCTGAGAAAGCATGCTCCAGAAATGGTGTCTTCATCTGAAGCTGTGTTTCTTTATCTCACATTTTTTGTTGCAGTTCCGGAACTAATGCACCGATTAAAATACTTCTTATACCAAAATTAACCTCAGGAAACGCGCCTAATTATCACAATGTACACATTCAAAATATCATTATAGAATGGTTTTTAATAAAGCTTGAAAGCTGAAATTATGAGATTTTTTCACATTTTCCTCCATTGCTCCAAAGATAATACATCAAAATCAATGAAAATTCAAATATTTATTGCATGTCTCTCTCAGAATATAATCAGAGGGTTTATTTGTCTGTTTATGAATAAAATACCGCAAAAAAGTAAAAAGAATCTACACAAAAAACACAAGTGTACTAAAATTGGCTAATGCAGAAAGGTGGTATTTTGAGATACGTCCTTTTAGCACTAACTTATCTGATGATTTGGGTAGATAGTATTCCTGCAAAAAGGGCGTATCTGGAATTAAGACTATCTGCCTCTGAATAATCCCACAATATTAACCTGAAGTGTCAATGCTAAATCAGCGTAAACACAGGTACATCCTTTGGGCATACCTAGTTTTATTATTTCTTGTGTATCCCTCTGAGCAAAAAGGTCAGTGCCGGAGATATGCCCTCCATGCTTCTAAAGTTTTGTTCAAACACTATCATTACAGATATGCCAAAATGATGCATCTCAATATACATCATTTTGCTTATAAATTCATATATCAGTAAAGCAATGAAAGTTAGCTCAAAAAGGTCACAATTCTATTTAAAATGTTTTTCCACTAACTGTTCTTATCTAGTGTGAAGATAAGATGTATTTGTATTGCTCATAAATTTGATTGTATTACACCTATTTGCATGGAACCTGGACGAAAATGTGGCATAGGTCATGGAATTTCATGCAAAAGGCAAATGTGAAATTCACCCAAAATGCTATATACGACCTTCTGGTTCTGACCCCACGATATACTTTATATATGTGAGAATTTAGCACTGATTATCGATATAATCCAATTAATAAATATTCCAGCAATTCATTTTGATCATTTCAAGTTCTATAATGTAGAATATAGAATGCTAAAGACATGATTAACCCATGCATAATGCTACGAAACAATTTTTCATTTATTTGCTATTATTAAATCTACTTGGTTGATTTCAATAAACAATGCACCAAATGAAACGATATTTCCAGGCATTTATGATTAAATCATAGCTTAAGAATAGAGTCCATATATGAAAGAATACATAACCAAGATAACATATACGGTCAGATTGAAATTGATTCCAGATATTTTATCTGTTTTCATATACTACAAAATTCTATGAAAATGTTTCAATACAAGCTTCTTACGATGCCACATACATAATTAAATAATTTGTTTTCAATATTAAACACAATAGAAAATATAGAAAAATATATTAAATGGCTAATTTAAGCTTCATACAGCCACAGCACTGGTCGTTTCGTAGCATTACGCATACTATAGTTTTTTTCAGTGAAATCCTCATATCTGTACCAATATTAGGATTTAATGAATATCATTTTGAATATGGAAGGTCGAGGACTTAGACTATAGAATAGATTAGAAATAAAAACGATTCTGGGCTATCAGATTTTTTGAAAAGTGCACCACTTTCGTAGGATTCGACCATATACATATATATTTAGATAGAAATAGAATAGAAAGGGGATCATGGTACAAGGGATGTCACGGTGTGAGGGTAGGTAACTTGTTCTAGTGCCCAACCTCCCCCCTGACACCCCTTAGCCGACACATATCACCAATGCTGTTTTTATTCATATTTGTATACCTGTAGTGGTATTGGCTTACTTCCTCTCCGAAGCACCAGCTGGAGCTACAACTGTGTGCTATTTCTCTGTGTCATATTACTGAGATTAGAAGTCACGCGTATTTCTATCTCCTATTTCTCTCTGGCAGCATTTTACAGTGTTATTGTCTGACCTTAATGTATAAAGGACTGCAGCCTTAGTGCCCGTGTAACTGTAAAGTATTTCAAATCTTTTATTAATTAGTACTGATGTTCATGTACTCCGAGACACCATGTGGTACTGTGTACCTGGATTGGTGTACAGGTCCGAGAACCAGCTTCGGACAGGTCTTGCTTACCTCTTGAGTCTGAATAAAACAGAGAACGGTGTGGAAATCACTCTTTCGCCTTTATTCTTTGCTAAGAGAACTGGGTTGTAGTGAAGAACACTACATACCTATAAAATTATGATACACTACCAACACTGTATAACAAAATTGATGTCAGTATATTATAATTATGCTACACTATCAATTCTGATATTATATAGCAATTAACGACGTAGCAAAAGTGACACCAATGTGTGAATTATATACGATCAATTATGTGCCATCATTCATCACCATCCCCCCATACGTCATGTAAAATCACCTAATGAAGCTCATCTTACCCATAAATAGAGAGAATGGCACAAGCTGGCAATAATCGAAAATTTATAGGACGAGATTCGTCCACATAAGCACGATGCCGTAGGCAGAGTGCTTATGTGGACGAATCAAGTCCTATAAACTTTCGATTATTGCCAGCGAGTTCCATTCTATATTTATTATATGTGCATAAAATTTGATCATATGTTATCAGATATCACTGAAAAAATATTAAAGAAGTCTCAGAGAGCCCCGCTGCCAGCCCCACTGCCAGCCCCGCTGACAGCCCCGCTGACAGCCCCGTTATTAGCCAAGTTATATTGTTGACTTAAAATGTTCATATCGCAGCCATTTCTTTAGCTACATTAATAAAATTTATATTATTCAATAGAGAATGTATTGCTCTATTTAATGATGGGATTTTTACTATGTATTTGTCTAATCATAGTACCAGAATCACGGGTGGATTACCAATCGCGGGGATTTGTTTACATCCTTCGCGGGGATTTGTTTACATCCATTGCTCCCCGAAGCATATAAACAGAGCTATTTTTAGACAACTACATTCATATAGGACGCGTCCTATATGACTATTTTTATAGCACCCCACTTATAGCACTTCTCATATAGCATACGCGTATAATAATATCACCTATTATTACCATTTTTTCACCACCATACTATATTAGGTAATTGCACTAAATAAGGCCCATGAGGTGTACACTTATAGAAATATTTAATTCTACCAGTTTATCCACAATGTGTTAGTTATAATTTGGTATACTTATAATCTTAGAGCCAAACTTAAAATTTAATTTGTTTCTCAGAAAATTGAAATCACTGTTGTAACCATGGTAACCAACTAAGCATAACTATTCATCATTATTTGTTTATGTCATCACTGACCATATTTTGGGCTATATTACCCATTTAACTAGTATTCAAATTCCATTTACATTAGTTTAATAGAGCCCATTATTTGAGAATTCATTATCTACAATACATCATGTCATCAATCAAATTTGGACATCAGCCTTAGAAAATAGTTTGGGTGGTCTATCATTCTGATTACACACAAGATGTTTGCACATCCCGATATCTCCCAAAACCATGCCGAAATTGGTCCTTTTTTACCATTTTGACTCTCAACTCCTACTCTTTTTATTCCTTGTGACAATATTGGAATCACACATGTTACATATCAACAGATGCGGAACTTTGTTTACCCCAACTTGGTGGGGTAAAATTAGTTTTCATCAATTTTTCATGAAATGGGAGAGATTTGATTGCTGCAAGGTCCTTATTTTTTTACAATTTCAAATTTTTCAGAAACGGTTGCCATGGCAACTTAAGTCGAACATAATTTCTAAGAAGTGACAGTTGCGCCAAACTGTTCCCCACATTGTAACCTCTGATGATATGTATACTTTTTCAGAACTCGTATAAAAAACTAAAAAAACTATCAGGGTTCAATTGGAGGGATGTCTGGAAACATAATGTTTATGGGCCTTATTTAGCGGCTTGGGCTTATAGTTTAATTGTACATTAGATTTAGAAAACTGTAGATAAATGTAACCAAACTAAAGTTCAAACAAGTTTCAGGCACCCGGCGGAAGACATACCTAGACGCAAGTCTATCTAGAATGCTGGTCCACCTCATTGTACACAACACCTATTTTTCGCAATAAAGAATACTTGAATTGAATTAGTTGAAAATTATGTTAAACTGCATTTTGAAGCTCATTTTAAGAGGATTGGTGAAGGTGATTTGTACATTTTCTGAGAATCTGACACAAATAAATACCTATATACTACAGATACATACCAAGGGTTTCATGATGCGCACAGTGTATACTACAGATACATACCAACGGTTTCATGATGCGCACAGTGTATACTACAGATACATACCAACGGTTTCATGATGCATTTGACAAAGCAGTAGATGGCGATGAGCAGGTGCGTTAGGTTAGACACGCTGTACCATATAAATACCAAGGTCAAGGTCACTTTGCAGAATGCTGGCCCCATCATGTTTGCTGGCAATAGGCACATCAGGACCTAGTGGCAAACATATGTGATGTGTTACATGCAAATGAGTCATAAAAATCGCAAAAAATGGATGTTGGGATATTGTCATATTTGAAAAGATGAGACCAAGGGGATTCCAATGAATATAAACATTAAGGGCATCTAAAAGGTATTTCTATATTTTAAGTTTGATATTTTTTTTCTGAAAAAAGTTTAATAGTTTTCAATATTTTGAGGTGGAAGATTACTAGTAAAGTAGGTAAATGTACTCCATATGATGATGCTAGAAATGCATGGATTGATTTAATACACAGGCCTGAAATTTGATATTTGTATTCACATGATCTAAAGCTCTAGACACCTAAAAAATGAGAACATTCGTGAAAAGAGATCTTGTAAATAAAACACTTTGAAAAATATCAATTTTGCGACTTATGACTTATTTTCCTGAAACACATCACATATGAGTAGGAACAAATTAAGCTGTCTGATGTTAACAAGTGTCATTGGTCACAGGAAAATAAGTCAGAAGTCGCACAAAATGGATTTTTAGATAGCATCAAATTTTAAAAGATTAAAATGAGCATGATGTATGAGTGCTATATTTGAAAGGCAGCAACACGCTGTCATTAGACTGACTGTGGTTTAAGGTCTTGATAGTACCAAAGATTGTTAATATCTGATGTAACAGCCATGAATCAGCAAACGCACAGAAACGTTCTCTCTATATCTCTAGCGTCTACTCGGTTATTGGGTGATGCCTGAAGTTGGCCTATGGGTCCAGGAAGAAGGCCGAGGCATAGACCTAGAAACAACCAAATGATCTAATGGCTTTAGTCGCCATTTGTTGGGATGTTACTGTCATTAACAACAAATTATAAATGATCTCAAAGCAAAATGAACCAGTGGAAAGCCATGATCTTGCCTTTTTGAGCAGTAACTATTGTTTTTCATTTTCATCTAAGTGGCGGTTTCTCGAACTTTCAACCCCTGGTCTTTTCCCACCTGGAACTTTCAACCCCTGGACTTTTCCCCCCAGGTCTTTTCAACCCCTGGTTGTTTCAACCCCTGGTCGTTTCAACCCCAGGTCGTTTCAACCCCAGGTCGTTTCAACCCCTGGTCGTTTCAACCCCAGTTCCTTTAATAGAAGAATAATACTTTGTATTTCACAGACGTTTTCACAAAACACAGAATACAAGGGAGAGAAAGAGTTTGACTGAATTAATTATAGGCAAAAAGACTTTACACCTAGTAGGCTCACTAAATTGTGTTCAAGACCATTTTAAGGATGTGCATCCAGCAGCTGAACACTCACATTCTTTATTATTATCATAAAATATTATTGTGAACAAAAACAAAAACAACCTCCACTCTCTGTAAACTGTGCGTCGGCTGTCACGGCCATCATGCAGGGCGTGGGGAACAGGGGAAGATGCCCAAGGCATGACCGGAGTGACGGCCAAGCGTTGCAGTTGGTACCCGTGGGTTTCCCCCCCCCCCCCCCACCAAATGTGGCATCCCTGCAGCTCTTAATCTGCACTGGGAGCACCCACTTAAGCCCCTCATATGGTAACTTGGGACACGTCTATTGCAGAGTGGCACCAGTGTTGACTCCACAAAGAAAAACTTTTACAGTTACAGATTTAAAATATCAATAAACTCTTTACCTATTTTCATTTGTCTGGCCCCTTTGTCAGGTACACCTGTCACGTTTCTTACAGCTTCCAACTACACTATTGGCATTGCCTTTTTAATTTCCCTTCTTTTGAAATAAATTGCATTTATGTTATAGGTAGATATCTAATCCCATTGGCTGACATGAGCTGCCTCTTCCTGTTAATCAAATCACTTTATCGACTTACCTTTAAACCTTTATTGTCTCCTAAGAGCATCTTAGATTTCATCTTAATATTCCTATTATACCACAAGTATTATCTTCTTATGTGGGTAACACCTTTCTGGTTCTTACAGTAAAAATATCTATTCCAAAGATGGAACAAAGATATTTGTGCCTACCCATTTCTTAGTGTTCTTGGTCATAAATGCTTTCATTCAAAATGAGTTTGATTTTTTTCCCTTCACAGGATGCTTTTGCTGGTTGTTTTTTCCCATTTCTTCTCTATATCAGTACACTAGCTTACTAAATATTGATTATATGGACTTTATTCTTTTTTCATTGCATTCCCCATGCCTGGAAACATTCGGAAAATGTACTCACATATGAATATATGTTGATTTTTCACTGAGTTATGGCATTTCATTGTTTTAGAAGCGGCCATTTTGTTTTTCTGCAATTTTGCGCATGTTCCCCTACCTAGATTTTTCTAGACTTTTAGTATGTTAATAAGGGGCACTCATACTACCCAAAACCGTTGAGAAACCTTTTGTTGCAATTTTTCCTAGGTTCAGCCCTTTTTTTAGCTAGATTGCCTGGACTATTATCATTTATCATTAAAACCATAGCCCATGTAGATCTATTTTAAAACTAACAATTCATATTCTACCCACAATAGTCATTGTCCATAAACCACCATTATATTATTATTCAAACTACTCTATGTATCAAACTTTTAGTGCACCGACCTTTGTGCGTGAAAATAAATCCTGCGCGAAAGGTATAATTATTGCATAAACAAGGTGTGAGGCTTCCTTGCTGTGTGAATTTAAATCCGCGTGAAAATGTGTAAGATTACTCAGTGCGGGAAAATGTATCTGCGTGAAAATAAATACGTTTACAGTAACATACCAGCTAGAGACCCCCATTACTTAGAAGAGTAGCACTATGTGAAATGAACTTTTTTCTCTATCCACCTAATTGGGAGGGCATACATGTGCGACATCACACATGATTATAAATAAGGTAGCGCCACCACATGGCAGGCGTCCCTCTGGCAGCTTGGCTATATATGCATACATAGAGAAACAGTGGTACGCTCCAATGTTTGTCAGGATTTGAGAGAAGGAATGACAATAAATCACCGTAAAACTTTCGTCCCCTGATGCAAACAACAGTTGGGGTGTTTTAGCTTGGTTCAGTGATCCTTCCCCTTACTATAATTCCATTCTTTTAGAGAGAAATCTATTACTCCACTGGTTACTTAGTACTATCGTCCCATTTTTATCTTTATTTTATGTTTGAGGAAAACTGTTTTCTGGTAGTGGTGGTGGCAGTTTATATTTGAATATTCACATTTATAATAGGAATATAAGACCTTAAATCATTTTAGAGAGGGATTGATTCGTTAAGAATTATTTCATCACGAACTATTAAAGTGGAATTAAAGTGACTGAGACTAACATTTTGTGATATTAGTTAAGTTATATCATCCTTTGCTAATTCCTTTGAAAATCAAAAGATGAGTAAATC
The DNA here is from genome assembly GCA_942159475.1 of Sthenelais limicola. Taxonomy (NCBI): domain Eukaryota; kingdom Metazoa; phylum Annelida; class Polychaeta; order Phyllodocida; family Sigalionidae; genus Sthenelais; species Sthenelais limicola. The sequence continues at coordinate 15,207,826 of OW804098.1, forward strand.
AAATACATGAAATTCAATGCAATTTCGAATACATCCTCCCGACCCTAACCCCTCAGTATTTGTTATCAACATTTGGCAGAGGATGGTTGGGAATTAACTTTGCACACTGGTGTCTAAAGACTCCCCTTTGAAGGATTTATTTTTAGCAATGCCATTTTGCTGGTTCTATAATACTAATTGTCTTTTCAAACGTTTTTAAATACAGCCAGGGCATAAACTTATATTTTGAAATCAATTAGCGTGAATTGTGCCTCTGTGTGGATTACCAGAACCAAAGCAAGTCAGCGGCTAAATTGGTGCTTTATGTGTGACCCCAACATGCCACAAATGCTCTGTGAACTCTAGAACCCGGCCTCGGTCTCCTAGACCATAGGCCCGGCCTCCTAGACCCGGTCCTGGGTAGTCTATTCCAATCGACCCACGCATATGGGTAAGGCTCACGAAAACTACACCACCTTTTTTTATGCGTCCACTGGCTAATAAAATGGTTACTAATAAAAATAGATGAACTATGAAAAAAAAAAAAATGATCAAGCTGATTCCAATGATAGTAAACAGTCTAATAATCTCATAAGTATTTCTAGATTTTAAGTTTGATATTTTCGTTTTTGAAAATTTTTTCCAATATTTCAGGGGGTGAATAAACAGTAAAGTAACTAAATGTAGTCCATATGAGGACCCTTAAAACCAAAGGATATATTACATAGATTGTCCTGAAATTTGATACATCGATTGATATATCCATACGTGACACACTCCCCAAAAATCAGAAGATTCCAATAATGTGATCTTGTGAAAAAAACACGTTGAAAAATACCAATTTTGCGACTTATGACTCATTTTCCTGAAACACATCGAAAATGGCGGCTAATCTTCCATCATTCCCTCCTCCTGAGCTTGGGCATTGTGGGGGGCTTTTCAGAGATGATAGTGTCACAAGCTGTATTGTTCACGTAAGAAGGAACAAAGGTATTCCGTAAGATGACGTAAGAGAATAACTGATTTATTTTTTTTTAGATTTAGAAAATATTTTATTCAGGTCAATTACATTTCCACACAAATGAGCATGAATATTCTCAGGACAGCCTGATTTAAATAATAGAAAAAGGTTTAGATTTTATACATTCACTCGTTTTAAGAAAAATAGAATAAATGTCAGCACATTTACAAGAGTAGTGACATAGGTACATCCGATATGATTACTCTAATCTACAATATTTAGATATTTAATCAATTATTATATGAGGATAAAGGCATATGTATACATGAGTAAAAGACATTTCACAGTCTCAAGAGACGGAGAGTGTTAAAAACAGATATTATTTACAAAGTTCTACAAAAAAAGAAAAAAAGAAACAGACGCCGTGTTCTTACAGAGTAACCATTAATAATCATGGGTTTACTGATTATATTCACAAATCGTTCTGACAAGACGCCATTGTTGATGACATAAAGATCACTATACAACATGTCATTACAAAGAAAAAAAGCAACCTATAACTACGATATTATACCATTTCAAAAAACACCGTTACACGATTTTCTCACTCTTTTTCTATTTTTTTGGCTAGTGTTAAGACACCACTCCAGACCTCCTAAACTCAGTTAGGTACAGATGTTTCACCCTAGATTTTAGGCATTTTTGATCCATGTCAGTTCGTATGACCTCAGGTAGCCTATTCCATGCATTAATTCCTTTGGCCAAAAAACTTCTACTAAGCCTGGTCTTTTTCCAGTTGTATTCTTTTATATGTCTTCTACTACCATTTCTCAGATTACTGTATCATTAATAATAGAATATTGGATATTGGTCCAATAATACTTCAAGCCTCATTGGCTATACATAGGGACCCTCTGGTCTCTATGAGTGAATACATATCATTGGATAATGTTAAATAGATTAAGGTAATTAGTATGTGATTGGTCTAATTAAGCGCATGCGCAGTGCATGTATCTCATAATATATATAAACCCATGTTTTCACCAATAAAAGTTACGTCTAAACAGGACGAATCTCTGCTTGATTATTCATAGATTTAGGCTATCCTATAGGCTAGACTCTCGTTCGATTAATATTCATATAATATTTCCAATACTCTACTGCAAGCTACCCTATACCTCGGAGATATTCCATTCATGTCAAATGGTGACATGGTGCCTATCCGGTCCAGACGTAGGTAGGTGAGGCCAAATGAGATTAAGCATATGGGATGTGTTTCAGGAAAATGAGTCATAAGGCGCAGAAAATAGATTTTGAGATACTATTATATTTGAAAAGATGAGATCAAGCCGATTCCAATGATAGTAAACAGTCTAATAAAATAATTAATATTTCAAGATTTTAAGTTTGATATTTTCGGTTTTGAAAAAAAAAGTTTCCACTATTTCTTGGGGTCACTAAACAGTAAAGTAACTAAAGGGTATATACCCCTAGGGTATAGTAAACATACTGTGAGTGACAGTCAGACCAGCTATGCGCAATTGACACCCACAACTCCCTCTCACGGTGATAGCTGATGCATAAGCACTTGAGGCACTTATACATGCCGTTGAATAGGGTCCCATTGTCACCCAAGATGATTTTCAACTGGCATTTTATGTTAGTATGTTGCCTTTTGTCATTGAGAATATATTTCTGATGTTGCAAATATGTCATTAGTCATTACAATCTCATGAATTCTGGTCAACTATTAAATGTGTTACACTTTATATCATTGTTGTGACGTAAGTATAGCTCATTTGAACCTATTTTAAATGGTCCACAGACAAATTTCGAGATATTTGTGGCCTAAATTGTGAATATGGATCATATAGAAGAATAGGTCAAAAGACAATATGAAGAAAAACTAAATAGTCGTTTGTTTACTTAAAAAGGGGGAAGAATTCGAATGAGAATCGTTTTTAATATCAGAAAACCCCAAAACAAGAAAAAATGGTATAATGTAGTTGAAGGCCACATTGTATATATTGATCATTAGATATATTGGGACTAAACGTACTTATCATAACTGCTAAAAGTATTCATTGAACAAAACATGGTTCTCATTTTACTTTTCCTTAAACAGAAGTTCACAGTTTTCAATGAATTTCAACAATGAAGGATCTACCTACGTCACAGTAGTTGAGCAGATACATTCAAAAGGCTCAAAAATACAGAATCCATGGTCCGATTCTGTTGGAATAAAGTTTCCTGAAGGCTCAAAAGCCATATAGTATGGGAAAGTGTTCAAAAACTGTTTGAGATATTTCAAAAGTTGGCCCCTCTTTCATACCCCATGTGGCAAAACAACACACTTGAAAAATCTGATCCACAGGTTTTGCCTCTGTGCTTCAAATGTATTCTATTTGCATTTGACATCCTATGACTTTCTATGAAAATTTGCTGACAATTTAATTTTATGAAAATTTGCTGACAATTTAATTTTCTGATTTCAAATTCTACTAAATTGGAGTGTAAAATCTCCGCGGTATGTACACTGGTGTGCCTGAAATTAAGGTGGCAGAAAGCAGAGTTGAATTTCACTCAAATACTAGGAGCGCCTATAAGCCCAATTAAAGCAGGCAAAAGGGAAACATATTATACACACCTTTAGTGGGAGAAACCTTAAAAAACGTGGCATAACGTGGCATAATCCATCTAGTCATTCAATTTCCGATGAATAACAGGGAAGAGAGTGGAGTAACATGTATGCCACAGTGATTGTGATTGCCAGGTGCGTGAGCATTGGCAGTAATAGGGGAATTGCATAGCCGCCATTTTGAATCTTGGTTCGCATGGAATTATGGGTGTAATGGTACAGAATAAAATCTATAGAAAACATGGTATTTTTGGCTTAGAATATTTATCAGTGGTCGAATATCAATATCCATGTATTTTACATTTTTCTATAACACACGATTTCATCTTTCCCATCATGCATTTGGTTTCTATAGATCATTTACACTAGCTATGATATTGTAGAAAACATTCTTCCAATTTTTCATAAAATTCTTGCTAAATATTTGTATGTCAGATTTAAACTGAATCTATCCCAGCATGCACTGTCATATACATGCGCAGTGAGACATGCAAATCCCCTATTGTACCCCGGTTGTGGCTTCATTGTGTTGTAAGATTTCATGGTAATTATGTGTGCAAATTGTTTTGGAATATCATTTGTGATAGAATTGTGATAGAATTGTTTGGTTATAGATATGAATATAGGAGATTCACAAATAAATACAATATAATTTATTTTAAAATGCCAATCATTACTTGTTGGAAAGAGGAAAGAGGGTAAATGCTAATTTTACATCTCAGAAGAGCATGCAGATGTACATTACAATACTGTGTATTGATGCACATTTTAATAGAGCATCCTGATGTGCATACAATAATGCATCCACACCAATTCAAGCATCTGTTGAAGTGTGTTAAAGTATAAATAAAGAAAGCTTGTGAGATAGTGTGGTTCCTAGTGGTCCCAGGCCGTTTTGGAGTATATAACTATGCACATTTGGTTTGAAATGTTATTCATGATGGGCTAGAACTGTTAACATTACCAATGTAGATGTTCTAGGTTAATGATGAATAATTGTGTTAACTCTGAGGTTCTCAGGATTCTCGGTAGAATGAGCGAGAGTGGTAGAGAAGAGAGACAGACAGAGAGAGCAAAGATGCAGTCAGAGTATGTGTGACAGTGAGAGAGAAAATAGGGGCAGAACGGGAGACATGCGGACATGTTTTAATAATCAATCTATTTATCCTACATAAATTGAATACAAATATTTCACAATTTTACAGTTCTTGTATGTTTAACAATTGGTAAAATAATTTAACTGCATACAGCATGTGCATTTATGCCTGATTTAGATAGATTATATGGATATATGCATTTTAAAGAGTCATAATCAAAAATAATCAAATTTAGAGCTTAAAGTTTTGAAGAAAACACAAATGTATCCAAATTATTTTCCATCTCATGGCAGGTCGATGTAAGAGGACAACTAAGAAGTTTATTTCAGCATTAAAACAGGGTAGTTGCTAGGTGATTTATTTTTTTTTAAAGAAATTGTATTGAGGACATTTCCATGTAAAACATAGTAATCTCATGCACACTCAATGGCAAAAAATTAATTATTATACATCAAGATTATTATAATTTAAGTTTTAAGTTTCTAGATTATTATATGTCAATGCAAGATGACATTCGTGAGCAATAAAGTCGTCACGGTTTATCATAACGAATCAGGTGTTTGAAGTAGATTAGGTCGCAAGACGACACATATCAACAAAGATGAGGTAACTGTCAAATTTTACCAACCTGATATTTCAATCGTTTTATGTACAACATTTTTTTTGATTTTTTTCTCCAATAGTCATAATGATAGAATCGCCCTTATAGAATAAATAAAAACAGGTATTTCATGTTACATAGCAGCAGAGTTATAAGGTAAGGATCATTGTATCCACCATAGCGCATCACCCTTCAGAAAGACTTTCATGGCTTTCCACTCCATGTTTCTCACATGTGGAGGAAGTTTATTCCATTCATGTGGACCATTGAAATGTGGGCTTTTTCTGACTTTTTCTGTATTTGGTCTGGCTGTGATCAAAACAATACCTTCGTACAATCTTGTTGGTCTTTCAACTACATCACGAAGTGTGTTCTTTTTATTATTCATAATTCTTAATAGGGAGATTTTTTATCTTTTTGTCAGATTATCAACATTACACAGTCGACTGAGGGTATCAATGTCCCTTCGATCGTCTAAATAAATCAACCTTACTGCCCTATTCAGTATTCTTTGTAGTTTCTGTTTGATAATACATGTTGTCATGTCTAGGAAAAGGAGACCATATTCTAGAACAGATAAGATGTGTGTTTTCACAATCGTTTTTGTCATTTCCCTGGTTAGATATTGAATACGGAATATGAACGCAATTGTCACTATCAGAGTGAAATTTTGGGACAAAGTTCACCCCCCCCCCCCGATGTTCAAATTGCTTCCTACATCACTAACTAATGCACCCGCTAAAAGGAATAACACTTTATTACATTCAAACAGATAGATTTGTATTTAAAGGCATATGTGATTTATCACAGGAAAATGAGTCACAAGTTGCAAAATTGCTACAATTCAAAGTGATTTATATGTTGGAATGTTTTCTTTAGTAGGGTGATTACTGCAGCTAATGGCATGAATACATCTACCAGACTTCAAGAATGTGTTTTGAATACATCTTTACATATATCTGAGGTCATCCTATAGAGTATATTTAACTACTCAACCAGTGATCGCACCTTAAAAATTGTTGCTTTTTTTCTTGCATTAAAGGGCCATTCTCGGAAAAGTGGCGCAAATGCTGTCTTTGCACTTTGTGGGTCTCGGAAGCTGAGGCAAATATAGGCCTAGTGATTACTTTTCTGTGATTAAACATTAATTCCATGAGTCATGAGCATTTCTTCATGTACAGTTTGGTATATGTATTTCTGGAATCATATGTGGCGTGTGCCACTCATAGAGGGAAAGATCCGATCAAAAATGTGATGTGTTTCAGGAAAATGAGTCATAAGTCGCAAAATTGGTATTTTTCAACGTGTTTTTTTCACAAGATCACATTATTGGAATCTTCTGATTTTTGGGGATTTTTGGTTAGAATGAAACTCGCAGGCAAAAATAGAAAAATTAATTGGACTTGATTCATCCACATAAGCACTCTGCCTACAGCATTGTGCTTATGCGAACAAATTTTGTCCAATAAATTTTCAATTATTGCCCGCTCATTCCATTCTCTCTCTATATATAAGCCATTTGTGGCCTTTGTGTAAACATTGGTTTAAGAGCTATATATTGTATGCTTTTATGAGCTATATATGAGCCATATGTGTAGGCTATATAAGCCAACAAAATTATTATGCATGTGTTTTATAGGCCAACCAATAGTAAATTGCCCACAAATCGTTGATATATATGTTAACTAACGTGTTGGTTGAAAGAGCATGAATATTGCACGAGTTGCGTAGCAATGAGTGCAATATTCTAAGCGACTGAAACCAACGAGTTAGTTAACAGATTTATTATACATGCTTTCAATCATGAAAATAGAAAAAAATCGAGTCATAAATTTGAATTTTACTGGTAATATTAGTAAAAATACAGATTGGTTGCCATGACAACCACACATAAATCACTAGTGATATAAATCTGGGGCGTGAAGAAGACTAGATAACTCGTGAGGGCGAACAGGGTGCTGGCCTTACACCAGCCTTTATTAAGAAACAAGAAGAAAGGGAAAAAAAATCAACTTGATTCCATGGACGCTCGGGACGTAATGAGCGTGGGTCAGTCCAGAGCGAGCGTGCCTGGTGCGTTGCTACAACAGGGGGCTAGCAACGGATGACAAGGTAAGTCCCGCACTGTATTTATACATGTATATGAGCATATACATAACATAAATCTGGGGCGTGAAGAAGACTAGATAACTCGTGAGGGCGAACAGGGTGCTGGCCTTACACCGCCAAACTCCAAACAACACAGTAGAAGCGGTCACACACACTGGGCGTCTAGCACTCCAACAATCTTCTCTTGAATCACCATTTTCCTCTCAGTAGGAGTAATCAAATACTGGAGAGCAGCGAGGCTTCGCCAATCTCCTGCCGTCATAATATCGACAAGAGGGACTCCATTCGCGTGGAGGAAGGCTGCCCCCGAACGCCTAAGGGAGTGTAGGCCAACAGTATCCGGGTCAATGCCGATGGAGGACACCAGCGTTTTCAAGGACTTGAGAAGATCACGGTAGAGAAGGGGTTTCCACAGGCCACCAGTCGAGTGAAGCAGAAACAGTGGACCCGAGGTGGCATTGGAAGTTTTCATCAAATGTACTCGAAGTAAGGATGCAGCACAGAGAGCAGAATTCTTGGTGAAATGTAAGGGAATATCGAAGACTCTCTCCTTCATTTGTATAGTCTTGGAATGACGAACATGCAGGACGACGCCTGTAGGGAGGTAAGTCAGGTCTTGTCTTGTGACCACCATGTCCAAATCGGTGGAAGTGTCTGGCACAATATTGGATTTGCGCAAGAGAGAGCGGAAGGACAACACAATGGCCGCCCAACAAGTCATAAGATCTTGATTAGCATAGTCGAGCTTGCGATAGATGGCCATCATCTGCGTAACGGAGAGTGGAACCTTCTGAACAGCAGATTTGTCAAGCTCTCTGCCCAAACCGCGCATAATCAACTGGATAGGAAAGGAAGACCTCAAATCCTGGGGCACATTCAAATACTTGTGAGCCGAGATAACTGCAGATAAGTAATTGTTGCAAGTTGAGTAGGCACAAGAACGGCTCAAGTCCGCCAAAAACCTGGCAACGGTATTGACAGACGCCGGAATAGCCTGGAGTTTGTGGTAATTGCAGAACTGGAAGTAACGAAGCCATTGGGAGTTCCGGGTCTTCAAAGTATTAGGAGCACAAGCTGCTCCAAGAATGGCAGTAACTCTGTCATCCAGGGTCCCAAGCGACACCATGTTCCTCCTGGTGGTCACTGCAACAACACAAATCATATGGGTGAAGCACTCGAAGATCATTACACTTAGCCAGGCGCGACAATAAATCAGGTAGTATATTGTCAACCCCTTTAATATGCCTAGCAGTCAGGTGGAAGTTGTAGATAGCACTGCACCAGAAGATATCTCTAAGCATAGACATACATAGATCACCTCTAGTAGAACCTTTATTGATCATCGCCATAACTTGCGAATTATCAGTGAAACAAAACGTGTAAGTTAGCCCATAAGTGGCCGTATCTCTTGGTAGCCAACCACACGGGAACCAGTTCTAGCACACTGATATGATGAGATGAATCTGGGCCAGGGTCGGGGAGATGGACGTTAGACCAATGGGAATGGGAACTGATCAATTCAGGGAAACCAGTGGGTTTGAGGGTAACATCAAAATAACCCGCTTGCCAATCTGATTGGCACACAATACCATAACCCTGGGAGCTGGAGTCAGTGTAGAATGAGGGGCCGAGCCCGTAATTATAATTGATCATTAGTTGGCTGCCATTAAAGTGTGAGGAGTATTCTCTCCACCACGCCACATCATGGGCGAAGCCTTCAGTCAGTTTGATTCGGGGATTGGAGTCAGGATCCAAACCACGCAGGAGGTTGAGGACGCGGCGTGTGAAGGTACGGCCGCCTCTGACCACTTAACCTGCATGACCCAGAATACCACACAACCTCTGGAGCTGTTTCCTGGTAGCACGACTCTTATTGGTGAAGAAGTCCAGCTCAACGAAGAGCTTGGATAGCTTGTCCTCAGGTAAAGAGACCGACATAGTAGTGAAGTTTAGTATTACACCTAAATACTTCTAGATGATGAAGACTTGTTCTTGGTAGAAGTAGCCGATTTAGAAGCCACTGCCTTCCTGGAGTTTTCGTAGGAGTAATATCTAAGCACCTCCTCCTGCTTGATATCGCTAAACGCTGCTAGACCCTTCTTATTAGCACGGGTACGCACCGCTTGGTCGTACAGCATAGAGGCCTTCAGGGTATACATTTGAGAAGCATTCTTCTCCGACATCGTGATCACATGAGATAACACACCTGACAACTCTTCAAAGGGGCGACAGTCCACTAACATTTTCTCCAACATATGCAGTGACAGTAACAGGAGATTGTCAAAAGTTTCAATGGTCTCACCCTTGTCCAACTGTTGATCACGATCAAAGGGACCAGATCGCTTCCTCGACGAGCTCCGGCGGCGGCGGCTGGACGACGACACATTATATATGGAACTCTCTCTGCTGTATAACATCACGATGAGAAAGCCTGGATTCATGCATCTTAATATCAGAGTCCGAAGACGATGCTTCCGATGGATCAGGAGTCACAGTTTTCTCATTGGCTTTCTTCTCCAAGCCCTCAACAGCAGCCAAAATCTTCCCGACCATACCCTCCAGGCCGGTCACTCTGTCGGTAAGTCCCGCATTCTTCTCTCCCTCGACAGCCTTTACCTCCGCAATTAACTTTCTGTTGCACAATTGTCCAGTTGGAGGTTCATGGGCATAGCCACAAGGTTCGCACTGCTTAGCTTTCCCCATCTTGAATAATCTTCAAATAAACGACTCAAACTCACCGAGAAAAATTAAAATTTTCAAGGTATGTGTGGTCAGTCGGGGCACAGGAGAGCAAGTGGGGGGAATGGAATCATAATGTTGATGCGTGGAAGGGTCTGTCATTATGACGTCGTCCGATGCGTAGGCTAGGAAGAAGGGGGCGTGGCCAAGGGGCGTTGCCTGGCAGCGGCCCAATATACTCGGTGACTCTTCACCTACACATACTTGGTGACGGTGCTAGGGGCGGAACACTTATCCCAGGCGATGAAGAAGCCTAGGGACCTGAGAATTGAAATCAAGACAAGTTGCGCCTCGCGGCATTCCTCATAAGTTTCACCAAAAATGATGTAGTCGTCTAAATAATTAATACAGCGGGTATAGCCCCGGCGGCAGAAACATCTGACAACAAAATTGGAAATTTGGGTGAATAAGTACGGAGCACAACGTAACCCAAAACAAATATGGGTATCAAGCAGGTATGTGTCTATGCCATTGACTTTCCAACTAACACCTTGAAAAGTCCATTGTGAGGGATGAACAGGAATAGTACGATATGCTGCCGCAATGTCAATGGTGGCCATATAACAGTTAGGAGTGACAAGATCAATAACCTCATCATTTTTACTGTAGGTACACTCCTTCAAGGTGGTAGACATTTAATTATTAATGGATCGCTGTAAGGGGCGTTTACAGTCAGTGATTACACGCCATTTGCCATTGCTTTTGGGGACGGCTCCTAGGGCGTGGACACAGTGCGGCTTATGATCAGACACAATATATTTACCACAAAATAATTCATTTCATAAAATAAACTTGATTCCATGGACGCTTGGGACGTAATGAGCGTGGGTCAGTCCAGAGCGAGCGTGCCTGGTGCGTTGCTACAACAGGGGGCTAGCAACGGATGACAAGGTAAGTCCCGCACTGTATTTATACATGTATATGAGCATATACATAACATATGCACTATGCGTAAATCACTCTAGGTACATTGTTTTCAGAGCAATGCGTGTATAATAAATATATATAGCCCATAAAAGCATACCATGTTTACTTGCTAAACTAACGTTTATATGGCCCACGAAAATGTATACATGTTACATGTAGCTTATAGGCCCACCAATAGTATGTTTCCCTCAAAATGGCTGATATATATAGCCAATAAAAGCATACCATGTATAGCTCTTAAACCAATGTTTATATGTCCACAAATTGTACATATATACATGATACATGTAGCTTATAGGCCCACCAATAGTATGTTCCCCACAAATGGCTTAAATATATATATACCCCATAAAAGCATCCCATGTATAGCTCTTAAACCAAAGTTTATATGGCCCACAAAATGCATATATATATCGCACATGTGACTTATTCGCTCAACTGTAGTAAATTGCCCACAAATGGCTTATATATATGGTCAATTCTCACAAAATGGGCCAATTTCCCATTTTACATGTTTAGCATGCTATAAGTTTCACAGTTCTAAGAATAGAGACAATCTACATATCCCAATGCATCGGCCGGAGGATGACAATTCATGCCATATATACTTTTATATATCTAATGTCAATATCTCAGAAACTAGATCCCTACTGCTCCAGAACTTTGTCCATACCTCTACCTAATGCATACATGTATACAAGAATATACATACATGTATGTTCAATTGATGGATTCAGGAAAAGTAATCATGAATTTAATCAAATAAATTAATACAGACATGTAGTTAGTTCTTGCATAAAACCGAAAATGTTCCAGGAAAATGAGTAACAAGTCGCTAAATTGTTATTTTTCAAAGCGTTTTCATCACAAGATCTCTTTATTGGAATGTTCTAATTTTTAGAGGGTTTAGCAGTTATGGTTTAGAGGGTTTAACAAATTCCGGGACATTGTATTAAATATATCCATGCGTTTTGAAGGCCTTTGTATGGAGTATATTTAGTTATTTTACTGCTAATTACCCAGCCAGAAACATTGCAAACTGGTTTTTTTCAAATAAAAATAAAAATATCAGACTTAATATATAGAAACACTCATTAGGTGTCCTAGTGTTTATTATCATTGAAATTACCCTGATCTCCTCTTTATGGGTTAGATTTTCAGAAAATGTACAATCGGCAGCTCTACACACTTAGTAAATTATGGTAAAATAGGCTGCAATCCATATCTCAGATATACAAACATACATTAAAAGGAAGAAAGAGGTTCAGCAAAACGTGGTGGGAAAAATGTAGCATAACATATCTCACAACTTATTTTTCATTTCATGCCTTTGTGAGAGGCTTTATTTGAATTCAATTTCATAGACTGGTACTGACTGGAGAAGTAACAATGAGAAGAACATAGAATACAGAACAGTGATGGCAAGATAATTTTGATTGTGACTCTGAAACGGGTAACCAAATCTCTCTCCTGACAGCCATATCAGTGCAAGGCGGTAGGTTTCCACATCTATGGTGTAAAGGGACACTGGCTATATGATTTGGGAGAAACAAAATCACAAACTAATCTGTGGATGTCAATCACAAAAAGAGCCCAGTTGAAGCACAAAGACTTGACCAATATTGATATAGGGCAAAGTATGTCTGAAGAAGTGCTAAGTCTCTTTTCAGCATAAGCACACTTTCCACAATAAAATATAAGAAACCTTTCTCTCTTGCTCTATGTTAAAAGAAACACTGCACAGGCTTAAACCTTTGTAGTTAAACTTCACTGGCATTTAATATTACTGTATGAGTGAGGGCATTCTACATTGAGTGGAATCTTCGGTTCATTTTTTCTAGCATTTCGAAAATTGCTAGTGAGATTATGTGAGATTGACTCTGTCGAATATTACAAATTCCTGGGAGTGGAAATAGATAGGAGGATGAACTTTAAGGTATTTCTAGAACGTAAAATTAATGTTATTAGGGCGAAAATTAAATCACTCTCTAAGCTATATGGGATCTGTGATCGCAGAACATTATTACTAATATTTAAAACTACTATAATCCCACATATTGACTATGGGGACATATTTTATCAGTCTGCGCCCCAAATTTACTTAGACCAGCTGCAATCTCTTCAGAATGCGGCAATTAAGATTATTTAGACACACGACACACAACGGCAGGCGTGACGGCACACGACACCGTGACGGCACATTTTTAAAGCATTTTGCCTTAAAAATCATGTAAAAACAACTCGGAAATCATGAATTTCAATCTACATAGATTGGTACCAAGCAAAGTCAATAATAAATGTTAAATTTAATGCTTATTATTGAAGTTGTGCCTTATAAGGCTCTAAAAACCCTAAAATAGGCGTGACGGCACACAACAGGAGCTAGGGTACCCACCACCTTGTGCCACCATGTTATTTCTCTGCTACGATCTAAGAAAAACTCAAATAAATAGATTTGATGTTCTATACATATATAATCCCAGGCATTTTATCATTATTCATCATAATTTGATGAATATATATTTTTTATTTATTTTTATTCCACCTTAGGCACACAGCGTGACGGCACACGACATGGGGGGTGCCCCACACAAAAAAAATTGGTTTTTGATGGCTTTTGGCGAAAAAATATTTTTTTTGCATTTTTTTTTACACAGATCATGTTCATGTAACCTACTATCACAACATATAAAAAAACATGTTCAATTTTGAAGATTATTTAGAAATTCAGCAATTCCACGGACTAATGGCAGTTTAAAAAAATGATTTTTGCCCCCAAAATGGGATTTTGAAATAAAATAAAAAAAAAAATTGGACTAAAAATGCCAAAAAATGTGGTTCCGCAGGTTGGTAGAACCATCCAATGAAAAAAAAATATCAAATTAATCGTAATTAATTTGATTTAAGCCCATTTTATCACTTTCCTCGTTTGGGGGCCAAATGTTGTCAAATTGGTGGAAATGGCCACATGATCGATTATTCCATGGATTATGGTATTATAGTATTAATAATCAAGAAAAATCAATGTTGGCCTTCCTAGATTTTAGGAAGGCTTTTGATACCGTAGATCATGATATACTTATAGACCAATTATGCATTAATTATGATGCCATTAGTAATTATTTAAAGCAATGGGATGATACTTCTTATTGCATAAAGGTTGTTTTACTAAATTAATATTGTGTGGGTTCATAGAATAACGCATGAAATCCCCTTAATGATCTTGACATAGGGTGGCCAAAAATATATTTTTAGCTATTTCTTTGACTTAAAAGTCATTATAAACTAGTTGTTATTCCATTTCATATGATATAAAGCAGGTTGATGCCAATCTTATTTCAGAAAGACACTTCAACTGAATTAGTATTGTGTTTTCCAACATAGTAACGCATGAAATCCCTTCAATATCATATCAGAGGGTAGCCCAAAATATATATCTTTGACTCTCTTTAGATTGAAAGTACAATTAGAAAATAATTTCGGTTCCATTTGTAATGATTTGAAGCCAGATGAAGGTATTTTTATTCCATAAAGGTTGTTCAACTGATGTATTATTGTGTTTCACACATGAAATTCCTTCCCTAGGCACAATATAAGGGGCCAAAATATATACATTTGGCAGTAATTTTGGATTGAAAGTAATAATAAATGCTTATTTGTCCCAACGATAAATGTTTCTACATTTTTAGTATGTTAATACAGGGCCCTTGTGGGAAAGGATGGTGAAAACCGCATTTCTGTTCTAGTTTTTTTGATATTTTTCATATATTGACTGGCCTATATATTGGTTACTTATATGAATGCTTGTGACAGGATGACAAGAGAGTGTAACATGTCAGACTGTAATTAAAGCGTTGCCTCATATGGTATTCGGGGACCATTCCCACTGGTATACACAGGACATGGGTGGCAACTGGCAATCGCTGAAGTCAATTAGCTGTCCACATTATGAGGAAGTACATTAACCGTGAAGCCTGAAGGTATAGGAGGTCAAATGATTTCTTCGAAAGAGTAGTTGATATACCTGTTGTTCATTAGAGTAATTGGATAGCGACTCATTTTACTTCAAGAAAATTGTTCCTATGTTATGTGATTGTCAAGTAGAACAACAAGTAATAAAATCTACAACATGCAAAATACATATTTCCAGAAGTATGTAGCCCCTAAGGTAAATAGCCCCTATCCATATTTTTAGTGTATGTACCCCCTAAGGAATAATTATTGAAGATTTTCAATGGTAAATAATATCTTTCAAAATGATATTGATACACTGTTCTTTCATGCATGAGGGTAAACCTGTATAGTGGCTATGTTTAGAAGACATTCCAACTGAAAAAGGTTATTTGTCTGTCTGAAATCTTTGAAAAACTGAGAAAATATCTATTTTCCCCACATACTTCAATACTAAACTTTGGTGGTCTCTAGAATGAAAAAAAAAAAAGCTGAGGTCCATTTTTTTTGCTTTTTGTTATCCCCCAACCACCTTATTTCTCAAGACGAAGTTTGAAAAAATTATTGTCACTCCTTATTTTTCATGCATTAGTTCCTTGAACTCCCGCCTGCAGCAGTGCATATGACAGTGGTTTATCTCTTTAAGGTAAATACAACATGCTTTATTTTTCCCTGAAAACGTGCTCTATCAGCGTGCAGGTAATAAATTATTGTTATGGGTTGGTGCAGTCTTAAATTACTGTTGCTTTGACTACAGCAAAGGCCCTCCAGGGGGTGTCTGAAGTACCAAATTCAGACACCCAAAAAAGATGCATATATATATCTAAGACATTGCTGTTCATGGTGGTTTAATTAGATTAGCCTACACTTGCTGTTGAATCCCTATTCCCCAGCATTGGCTTGGACGGACTCCCATGCTCGAAGAGTACAGTCCTGAATTCCAGGTGCATTCTTTAAGCATTCTGAGCAGACTCTTTAATGAAAGAGTCCGCTCCTAAGAGTCCTCTCAGATGCCTGAGCGGACTCTTTCATTAAAGAGTCTGCTCAGGTATCTGTTGGAAATAATTTTGAACTAGGATTGGCCTGGATTTGAACCCAGGACCTCTCACATAAGTATAGGCTGGCAAGTAGAGTTAAAGGCTCTACCCACTCGGCCACAGAGGCTCAGATAAGGTCTGTAGGTTATAGCATAGTATGATTCCAGAAACAACAAAATTCTGTTTTTAAAAATAAAAAAATTGGCCAAACCTTTTCTACCCCCAATTATATTATTAAATCATGAATTGAATAAATATTAACAATGAAACCTGCTAGAGTACATTGAATATAAATATTCTTTTGTTCACTACATCATGAAAAACGGCATTATTAATATTATTATGACGATTTAATATACAGTTATTAAATTATTAATATCAAATGGCCACACTTTGTGGGTTAAGGATTTCGATATTTTAATTTTGATATTTTAATTTTTGTAAAAAAATGTTTCTGGGTGGGTAATTACCAATACAGTAATTAAATATAATCAATACGAAGGCCTTCAGAACGCAAGGATATATTCAATACAATGTCCTCAAATTTGGTACATAGATTTATATGACTAAAAGTACTAAACCCTTTAATTACCAAAACATTCCAATAAAGACCTCTTGTGGATGAATCACTTTGAAAAATACTATTTTTCCGACTTGTGATCAATTTCCTGAAACAAATCACATATTTTGTTCACTTTGATCAACCTCTTGTCCCCAACTTTCTGTAATACAGGGACCTTATAAACACCCTGGGGTTATCCCACTTTTTTTTTAAAAAAAAAGCAACACATTTTAAATTATTATGATGTGAAAATAACTTACCGCGAGTGGAATGTAACACACTGATGTGAGGAAATGTGCCAAGGCTGAGCTAATAATGAGTACCTCCAATATTTTCAGCTGAGTCCTCCTGCGGATAAATAGATTGTAGACCAACACAATCCCATTCCCTACCGCCCCCAACATGGCGATCAAACCGTAGGATAAGACAGGCAATACTTCATTAAGTGTAGTATACTGTGGTAGAGTCAGGGAG
Source organism: Sthenelais limicola (assembly GCA_942159475.1). Classification (NCBI taxonomy): domain Eukaryota; kingdom Metazoa; phylum Annelida; class Polychaeta; order Phyllodocida; family Sigalionidae; genus Sthenelais; species Sthenelais limicola. The sequence continues at coordinate 15,224,901 of OW804098.1, forward strand.
GTTGATATATTGGTTGTATTCATGATGGTATGGTACCTCTGAGCACTGTGTCTATTATGAGCAATTCATAAAGGTGAGAGGCACTCGGTCTAAACGGTGGGTGTTGTGTAGGAGTAAGTGAGAGATGTGGGAGAGCAGCAGTACAAGTATCAAGTCTTCTGAAAAATGTACAATAGGGGAGTTGCATAGCCGGCATTTTGAATCCTAATATGCATGGCATTATGGGACTAGTGGTACAGTATAAAATCTATAGAAATCATGCTATGTTCAACGTGGGATATTGTAACAAAGGGGTAGTTCAGTGGGTCTGTTAATTAACTGAATGATCGTTAATTGCTAATTAACTTAATTGCTAATTAGCAGGACAGATTAGGGCACTTCTCGTTGTGTTTAGATGAGGTCTTTGCTAACTGGAGAGGGTGGTTGTCAATTGACAAATAAATGAAGGCTGGAGGTTTAAAGTATAGTTGTGTATTGTATCTGTGTGCATTTATATAACTTATTTACAATATTCATCCCTGCTCTAATGTCAATATCTATATGTTATACATGTTTCCATAAGACAAGTCTTCATCGTTCCCATCATGCATTTGGTTTTCATAGAAAATCTATAACAGCTGTGATATTCGTGAAAAAATTCTGGCAATTTTTTATAAAAATCTCTAAATATCTGTATCATATGGAAAGCGGGATGCATATAACCGAAAATTGCGCATGCGCAAAAAGCGGCTCAATAGTAATTCAATGGGAACCGTACTTTCCGCACCCGCCAATGTCGGCCACTATATAACGGGTTGCCGCGTTAAAAGTGGTTGCGCCAAATGCGCAGTGCCGTTGCAGTCTATTGCATTGCCCCCTTCCCGCTGGGGGGTTTTGGGGGGCCACCTCCAAATAAAATTTTGTAATATTTCTTTGAAGGACGTGCTCTCTGTTTCTGTTGATTTGTTGGAATAATATCAACCTAACTCTACATACTAATTTCACATATTCAATCCCTCAGTCATGCCAAATGAAATCAGACCCCACCCAATCTTTTTTTTGCCTTACTTTGCTGCCGCACCAAGGATGTGTTCCAATCATAATTGTGCCTTAACTGATACCTGTTATTTATCAGAAATAAGCTGACGCTCAATTAATAAGAGAATAAATGAATATTAAAATAAATCAGAATAAATATTTCAATTGTATTAAGTTCTTTCTGTTGTTGTTGTTGTTGTTGTTGCTCACCAAATTGCACCCAATTACAAAAATTTCGTACTTGGTGTCATACAGAATGTAAAATCCTATTCTAAATTATAAACAACTTAACGGAATGTTAAGTAGGTGGCGGTAATATCGATTCATTACGCTGTTTTAATTGGCATGGCAACACATTAATAATTTTATCTTATTGCCCTACAAAAACATTATTTCCTAGCAGCATACAGCTAACAATGTCGAAATTATTTGAAGGATGAAGTGTACCAAAATCGGAGTTATAAACAAAAAAAACCCAGCTGGTGCTACATAATGACAGATTCTCGATCGCTAATATTTCAACCACACTTGTTTTTTTAACTTATCTGCATTTACTTATCCTCCTGTTGGAATTTCGTCTTAGTGGATATTAGTGACTACAGTTGATGATCCTAAATTGGGGTAAATCGCATAAATTGGTCAGATAAATAATGGAATTAATAACATTCGCATACATTTTTCTGAAGATTTATTTTGGAAATAAACCGATACAGATAAACCCTAAAACGATAAAAGGACATAAAATCGCATCAATAAATCTCTTCTTACATTAAGAGATATGGAAAGGCGGGAAAGGCGGGAAAGGCGGGAAAGGCCTAACATGTCCAAAAGCGAGTAGAGACAGAAAAGGAGGAAAAATACTTGGAAGGAAAAATCAAACGAGCTACAAAATAGCAAGAAAACTGCATGAATGAATATACTTCATTTTGGCATAATTTTCTGGGCTATATTATATCAAATATATGGTATATTTACCAAAATTAGACAGATCGCCGCTGAAATACTTATCACCGCTACAATGGAACCGACCGTTGCACCCACCCACCCGGATCGAAACAGTAAATCAGGTGAAGAAAGTGAAAAATATGGAGAAAACAAGGTAGGAGAAAAAAGAACTCTCACAAAAAATGTCAATATGGTGGATTCAAACAGTGTTACCGATGAATCTCATACCGTTGCAACTTCTGATGAAAATTACAGTGATTTTGAAATTGCGGATAATAGTGAGGGACCACACGATCGGACTCTGCAAGCCGCACCGACATCTGCTAGTCAAAATTCTATGGAGGGAGAGGGGAGTCTATCTGAATTACAAGGTGTCGAGGATATGATAAAATTAGCTCTTGACGACATAGTCTTGCAGGTCTTTGCTAGGAGTGATTTTCACAAACTCTTTAGACTAAATCCCAGGTTCATAAATATGGAAAATACAGTCAAAGCCCTCGAAGCGCACTTCGAGTTGATGACTCGTAAGCTAATAACCACTACCGCTTGGGCCAATCATAAATATGATACACTAAGGAACCAAGTAAATCAATCCAACTTAGAAGTAATCAGGCTAGAAGACAATCTGATCAATCATATCTTTCAAGATGAGGTGGAACAGATTAGGGATGAGAAACAAAACAAAAAACAACATCGTGACAGTGTGACTCAAACTATAGTTGACAGTGATCCTGACAGTAACAGTTATCAGGGCTCGGTGAAGAGGGAAAGGACAGATGTCAGCGGAGACGGAATAGCGGCTGTCACAGACAATGTCACTGACACTGCTAGATCCGATGACGAGGACCTAGTCGCTGCCCATAACATTAGCACGATTGCTGAACTTGAACACGAAATAAACAGATCCATATTAGATATTAGACAAACTATAACTACTACTGGCACTGACCTAGGAGTGTTGAAAGGAAAGTACGATGAAGTAATGTCCAACTTAAAATCTTGTCGCGCCGACATTGACAACATGGCGAGCGATAAAAATAAACATCTCCCCTTTTTAAAGACAGACGGTACAACCCATTTGCTAATAAAATGTATCCCTGAAGCCTGGGACGAGCCAGGAAGGTCTTTTAATGATGAAGTATCTGAAGATATGGGACAAAACCATGGACCATGAACACTATTTTAAACCTCTTAAACATGGCAGTGACCACGAAAAAGGATGATATTCTGCAAGCGTACAGGGTTGGCATCAGAAAGAAGGGCAAGACTCGGACAATCTATGTAGAGCTAAGCTCTCCGGAGCTAAAAAAGGGCGTGCTTAACAAGTCAAGGGACATTAGACGGAAATCTGGCTGCCCTCTTTGGTTCAATAAATATTTTCCTAACACCAAAGACTATGATTTCATGATGGTCAAAGATTGTCACAGACTACTGCGCCTCCACAAACACCAAGCCGACTTAGTGCTAGGCACTAGATCGTACACGCACGTAGATCTACATCTTTTACCAAAGGGGTGTACACCAGCAGAGGTCTGTAAAATACCTACCGATGACGGGGGTGTGGGGTTCCACGGACACAATAGCTGCTATTCAAACTTTTTTAATGCGCAAATAGAATTTAATCATCACAAATTTCCATCCTCTGAGCATGCCTATCAATACTAGAAGGCGATATTCCTAGGCAAACCAAGCTCGGCCAGGCATATTGACAGTGTTGTGAGCCCGCTAGAAGCAAAGCGCATTGGCGCAAAGCTAGAACGGGAAGTTGATCCGCACAGAATGGCGGAGTGGAAAAAAGTGGAAGAAGAAACCCTGACAAAAATAGCACAGGAAAAATTCAAACAGCATAAAGTATTGAGAGAGAGATTCCAGAGCCTTCCATTACCAAATTTTACGAACTTACAACATGCACCAAATGGGGGACCGGACGTCGACTCTGCGGTGTGAAAATAGCAAATGGCGGACGCGTCCCCGCGAAAGTGAGTAGCTTTACTGGTGAAAACAAGTTCGGTAAGATTTTGGACAAACTAAGGCTTGAATTCTCCAAAACCAAAAAGTAAGTGATATATCTCAAACATGGATCGTCCCAGACCTACAATGTTGATTCTTGCGGACTCGAGAGGATTGGGGCTAAAACAATACCTCAGATCAGAGAGACCTGAGTTTGACTCGGACATGTTCGTGGCCCGGGGCGCGGATACAGGCCAAATCATCGAGAGGGCCAGACGCATTATTAGACTAGACAGGCCAGAAGTTATATTTGTATTATCTGGGATCTGCAACATAACCCAAAAAGACCCAAACACCAAGGAGGTACGCTTAAAATATAGCAATGACATGCTTTTTGAGACAGATATTGAAGAGTCCATGCAAAAAGGTGTAAAAAGGATAAATGAACTCTCCCCCCCAAATCTACCCAATCCTATGGTAATATATGGAACGACGATGGGGGTGGACTTGACGGCCTATAACACTCACTTAGCTACAAAGTCTGAAGACCTGAGTGTTATTCTTACTCAGAGCAAGCTAATTTCCATCGCAGAGGACCAACTATTCCTCGACAAGCAAGTTGTTATATTCAACAGCGTGGTGAAGAAGTTTAACAAGTCCCAAGGACTACCAACACCTTATATCGGAAATCTGGTCCACATGAATAGATCTAGAAGACTACACAGGACCTAAAGTAGAAGTACTCTAAAATGACTCTGTATTTCATCTGTGAGGATACTAGTAAAATATTGTTCAAACTTCACAAATATTCATGATGTAAAAATGATATAAAATGATTCTTAAAACAAGTGATGTAACTAGATAATTAACTGATTCAAATTATTTTAAGGACTAGCCGGAAGATCTATTCGCAGCCGTGTATAGACGCCAAGCCCGATTCATATTTTCTGTAACTGTATAATGAGTGATTGAATAAAAATTCTTATATATATATATCTAAAATGCTCAATGTTTACATAATACTAGATACATTTCCACACCTTACATATATATGAGTTGGGTGGAGTGTTGGAAGAAGTGGGCGAGGCGAACGCGTCTGATGTATATGAGAAAATCCCTAAGACTGTGTACGGGGTTGGTTTGTCTGGGGGTGGGGACGAAATTGAGTCCTTTCAGGAGTAGTGAGATGTGGTTTTCATTTAGTTGTTTTCCCGAAAGGTTCACGATTTGTTTGCTTTGGTCTAGTTGCTTGTATTTCTTGAACCTCCTCTTCGGTTTGATTTGGAGGTGCGTTTCTCTGCTAGTGATTGTGTGAGTTCTGTTTCTGTTTTCTGTAGTAGCTGTTTGATGTGTTCTAGGACTTGTGGGCCGCATGATGTTTCGAGGCATGATATCATTTTGTCATAGTCTTTCACGAGGGAAACTATCCTGGTTTGATAGTAGCCCAAAAGGAGTTTGGTTAGGGCTGCTGCGAAGCGGACATGTTCATTTTCCCAACTGATGGTGAAATCAATTTCCAATTCTGGGACCTGGGGTAATACCCGGGCTTGTTGTCCTTTAGGAGAGGTGTTGTTCCTTTGGCAATCAGACAGAAATTTGATGTGGTGTTCGGCGCGGACTTTGCTTTGCAAAAGTTTGCGCGCGATGCGAAAGTGTGCTAACGATCCGTCAGGTATCCGGATAGTGGTGTCTTGCGCCACTGCAGGTGTGCTGGTCCCCTGTTCAGAGTCCACCATAGCTGTAATGGCCACTTTTGGCCACGTTTCTTTTGTAACCAGAGAATAAAAATAGCATGTCAACGTCACATTGAGTGGTCCACCCAAGTCATGATGAGTGGTCACCCAAGTAACGATGAGTGGGCCACCCAATCACCATTCGTGGGCCAACCAGGAGATTACACAGAACAAATATAAGTGTGGAATTATATATTTTTTATTGTGACTTATAGAAAGACGATATATTGAGGCTTCATCAGGGAAAAAATCATTTTGATCCCATCATTTTTCTGTATGGGACATTGGGTAGAAGTTTTGGCCTTGCAAATGATTGACAATAATACTCAAGCACTCTTGTCTTGGCTGCATTGATCCAGATGCATTTATAATCATGCTCTACATGATTCAGTTGTGCATTTTAACCAATTATTAATGACAGCCTGCTTTTCTACCCCTTGTGGCCTCCAGGTCCACTCATTGTGACCCCCGGTCCACCCATGGTTACCCCATGGTGACCCCACGGTCCACCCATGTTGACCCCCCTGGTCCACTCATGGGTGCCCATGTTTAAAGGTGCCCCCCGGTCCACTCATGGTGAGTTTTATTTGTTTCATTTCTCGATAGACGTTGCATTACACATGTAGGCATACGTAACTTTAAAGAGATTGATATTTGCTTCCATTTGGTACCTTGGTTTACCCAATAGGCTGAAAATTAAGGAAACTGTGCCCCCTACTGTTCTTTGGTGCTTACAATCGGTCCACTCATGGTGCATTGACCGTAGTACAAACATATTTAACTAAGATACAAAAAAAGTGATGTTAGCAAATTCAATAATTAATGCCTGTATTTAATGTAGATTGTAAATGAAGTTGGCTATATTGTCAATGGCACTAGTTATATGTAAATAGTCAAGAGGTTATTTAGGAGAAAGTGAAACACTCACCGTTCCTCCTCTTTGCTGCTGATGTTGTTGCTAATAGGGAAAAGTTGTAATTGTAATTATGAGCAGAAATTTGTTCAAATTGAAGGAAATAGTATTAATACGGGAATTTGATGAGTACATAGGGAAACAGATGGAGGCATGTTTGCTCGAAGCAACATTATTTATTAGTAATTAGTTGATTAGGCAGAAAAATATATTTAAGGGGGAGGCCTACCGGGAGTGTCGAACTCGTCGCCACTGGAATAATCGGCCAAGGCCAATAGGGCCAATAGGGAAATTATGACCAAATTAGCATTAATTAATACAAATTGTAGAGAGAGCATTGAGAGAGACAATATGAAAATGTGTTGGTTCATTCTTACCATTGACATGGTCATATCTCTATCGGCAGATGTCCTATCTGAAGGTTGCAGGAGAGTAAGATGTAAATAATTAAGGAAGATCATAGTCTTAGAGTAAAGAGTATTTCCATAAAACAATTATATTATGTAGAACAAATATAAAAGAGTGCAAGAAGACGATATAGGTGTGCTCCACTTGATAATTGCTACATTGTAAATCATAGATCTGTTCGAGTATATTTTTTACTAGTAGATACTTTAAGAAAAATAGTATTAGCTAAATGCTAGTTGCAGAAAAATCGTCATATAAAATGTGTTATTTCAAAGGAAAAAATATACAGGCCACGCCCCATGCAGAACATGCGCATTGTTAGTCATATTTAGTAATTAAAGGAAGGTCAGTATAATGAGATCGTGTTGATGCATCGGAAATATAGTACTCGTACGTTGTCATATATTGCAGAGTATATCATTTTGAGCGTGGATGTAATAAATGAGTATCAGGGGTGTGTGCCGTCTAAAATTACGGTTGCTTTGATTAGAGCAAAATGTGACGACCTAAGTGCTATAAGGATAGCTGGAGGTTAATCAATATAATAGGCAAAGTAATCTAAACTCAAAGTTAATCTAACACGCGTAAACCATATCTGCACACCTGCACTGCTTGTGCACCTATATTGGCAAAGGAATGGAGATAGTACAGTCAGACTAATCAAATGGATTAATATGTGATCCGTTTTACGAAAATTGGTCATAAGTCGCTAAATATGGATTTTGAGATATCACAACATCTGAAAAGAGGATATCAAGACGATTCCAATGATAGTAAACACTAGGGTACCTCACATGTATTTCTATATTTTAAGTTTGATATCTTTATTTTGGAAAAAAAAGTTTGCAATGTTTCTGGCTGGGTAAATACCAGTAAAGTAACTAAATATACTCGATACAAAGGCCTTCACAACACAATGATATATTTAATACAATGTCTTGAAATTTGTCCCATGGATTTATATGACAATAAGTGCTAAACCCTCCGAAAATCAGAACTTTCCAATAAAGAGATCTTGTGAAAAAAAACTTTGAAAAATATCATTTTTTGCGACTTATGACTCATTTTCCTGAAACACATCACATATGTTTAAAGATACAAATACAAATATAATTAGAATAGTGTAAGATAGTTTAAATTTGAATTTTATTTGAAAATAAGTAAGTTGGTGAGGGTATTATTACTCGCGAGTTGGCGAGGTGAACCGCCCGGTCAGCCAATCCGCGGAGGATCCCTGCACAAGATGACATTTGATATTAGTTTTATGGGTCAATTCATACTATGGGTGAAGTTTCATTTAGGTGAAATGGAAAAATAGTGATAGTAGATATAATGAAATTGTACTCACCTATAGCGATGGTGTCCGAGTCGCTGTTTAATAAAGAAAAATTGGCATAATTAGAGGCATGTAGGGAAATAAGATATAGGAATAATTGATAATGGAAGTAAGAGTAGGAAATAAGTTTAGGAGCGTAAGAATTGCAATTATGTAATTTAAATTATTATTTCGAAAAATTTCACACCGTGTTGTGACGTGCTGCAGAGGAGTCTGCATTGGAGGAGCCGCAGGTGGTGCAACTTCGGCAGACAGGAGGTCTAGCACGCCTGTCATCCCCCGCACTGTGTCGCGGAGGTCGGCGACCTGGCTACGCAGAAACGCTACGAGAGACCTGTAATATAATATATATAATATTAAGTTGTTTTTTAGCTATACATGCGCAAATATGCCGAATTTTTCCTTTTGCCACAAACACCAAGTATATGACAAACCAAAACATGTCCCTGAATATCTGTAGAACCCGAATCCATTAAAAGCATGTAAATAACAAAAAAAGTGGTGCATTGCATTATTGACAGGGTGCACTGGACGTCAATTGGATCGTCTCTCAACAAGATATTTCACAGGGATTTCTCCGTTGTTAGAATTACATTAGTTTTTTATTGATGAATTGCAGGGAAGAGTGGGGAGGAAGGGGGGGGTGTAGCGGGGGGTCATATACAATATATAGAGGGGATAGTAATTACACGTTATGGGGGGGGGGGGGGGCGGGGAGATAGTACTTACGCGTTCTGCGGGCGTGGGCAATCGCTGCACACTACGCGCGTCCCACAGGCGGACTCGCACAGTGGGGCTCGGCAAGATCGGGTGGCGCAGCGCATCATATTCTCTCAAAATTGTAAAATTTAACAGAATGAAATGCGTAATTAAATGCCTGAAAATACATAGATGCATAAAAATGGGTTAAAAACACTAATTGGTTTATTTATTTCTGGACATAGATGGCATTGTAATATAAGTACATTGATTTTTATTGTATTATCATTTTAGGGCAGACAAAAAAAGATGCCAAGTGTCCCGATTTGTCCTGTCGAAAAATGTATTTTTGACCATAGACTGGGAAACAGATGAGAAATTCTCAATCCTAGGAGCATTTTTGAGTACAAAGGTACATCAGCAAGACTGCAAGACTGGGAGTACAAATCAACATCGAGGTTGCAGGAACACCATTCTACCATGCACTTCAAAACAGTCAGTGTGATGAAAGTGCAGGTGTCTACAGCAACATAAGTGAATAGATACAACACTTTATGAAGGTTGGCTTGTAACCATTGCACTGTACCTCTGATTTTGTACATTATATATATTTCTAAACACGTCTCTGTCTCTGAATTGCCTTCATGAATTTATATCCTTCATAGCAATATTGATATGCCAATGATATTGCATTCAATCAAGTTGATGTACTACTTGTGTACAGGCCACATACACAATGCAGTTATTCAACTGATTGAACGATGAAGTTATAGCCAGGAATGTATGGACTTTTTATTCAGATTGTTTTGCTATGGTATGGCCTAATATGCTATAACACGTCCTTACAACAATGAAAATATCAGAAATGGATTCCCCTCTGCATTACCATCATTTTGAGGTATCACATGACCATATATGTGTTTTTTTATGATTTTTCTCAGAAATGAGTGAAAAACACATATTATGTGTGGACATTTGGTTGTCATGGTAACAGATAATATTTAACCCATAAAAATAATTAAAATGCACCAGTGATCAAGCAAAATATATTAGCTTCTGGGGCCCAAGGTGGGCCCCAGACCCCACGCCTCATGGGTTGAGATGCAGTATGTTGTGCGCGTTGCTGCGGATCTTATGCTATTGGCAATTCCCTCGGGACCAGGGTGCATATACTTAGCTAGATGTTATAAGCATTTTAGGGTAGTCGGTATTCCTATGCAATAGTCCTCATGGTGTTTTCTGGGAGTCGTAATATTGGTAAATAAGCATATTATATTATGTAGAGAGACATTCAAGTAGTTATACTGTATGAGAGCGATAGCGTGTTTTATGAGACTTGGTATATCTCATGTGAGCAGTGTATGGAGTTCCATTATAGACAACACAACAGGAACAGTTTTAGTTACGCCACTACTTGTTATATTGTACTCGTTCCTGTACATAGTTCTTGTTATCTTCATGAAGGGGGTCTTGATATATATACTCAGGTGAGGAGTGTCGGGTGTATTCATTGGTGGGCCCTTATCCTATCATCTCCCTTCCCCTTAGCCCCTCCCATCCCACAACGTATGCCTTAGTCAAAGTTAAATATCCTACCCTACTACCCATCCCTGCTGCCCCCTCGTGTTAACTACAGTTACTACAAGTACAATTAAGTTGTCCTTGCATCTGCAAGATAGAAGTGGAAAATGTATAATATTGTAGCACTGAAGTCTCAAACGAAATTAGAATAGAATAGAATAATCTGTTATTCATCAAGGAGAACATACATGACAAACAGGTCGACATGAGTACGTTATAGGATTTATACTCAGGTTTTCAGGCCGTTCCCTTCAAGTTAGGAATAGAGTTTTGCATACTTATGAGAAAATTATATTACTTTATAAGAAAAAATAATATAAAGTACTGTAAAGTAAACTTGTGTAAAGTACAGAAGATAGAATAAAATATGATATAAAATACATGGTAGAAGGAGTATCAAAGTCTATAGCGGACAACACAGTTTGATGAAATAAATGTAAATAAAGTTGTAATAAGACAAGAAGCATGAAATAAAAGGAAGAATAGGACAGTATCGCGTATGAGGGGGGCCTATATTCTCCTCCTACGGCCTTGTTGTTTTCGGCCATACTCGGAGAATATACCCCCCCCTCATACACGATAATATGCTGTTCTTGCTATAATATTTAACCCCCCAAAATGCTTAAATTGACCAGAGAGAGGCCCCAGACCCCAGGTGTTAATGGCTGGGATAGTGTCAGTCCCGCAAGCCTGAATCAAAATGTTGGCATCTCTGAAAATGGGAGAATATAGCCACCCCACCACAACCCACAACGTTGTCACAACATTGTCATCTCAGAGAGATGATTGTATTAACAAAATGGAGAAGTAAAATATGATTATTTATTACTAGCCACGTTTAGTTATTGGAGCTGTTTTGTTGTCTTCTTAGGCGGTGATTTCAGTTTCGCCCCGCCCCGCGACTTGTTAAATTTCTCGGAAGATGCAACACTTTGCATTAGAGCTAAGTTTTGCGGAGGACTGGACAAATTGCTGAATATTGGGCTGCTCAAACAATTGTTTTACTTTAGTATTACACAACATACTAAGTTTAGCTTCAATCAACAAAATAACATAGCATCTGAGTAAGACAAGTACAATTTTCTTCATTGTCATAACTATTGCTGAAAGTAACAATAGATTGGGATATTTAACTGTTCAAAGCCATTTTTGGTAAAGAGGCGGGAAGGCTAAATAGCACCAGTCCAAAGAGTGTCATTTAATAAAAAAAAATAACATAGCATCTAATTAACAGTTATGACAAGTAAGTTATATAATGAGAACAGTTAAATCGCTAGAGAAGGATGTAGGAAGAGCATTGGAATTATCTACACTGTTAAAACTCTGCGTATATAGACTTGGATTTGCGCGGTTATTGTCGCGTTTTGGCACATGCTCAGTGGTTGCCACGTTAATGACACAGCGCGAAAAAGCTGCGTTCATATACGCACCCTGTTGCGTTATATAATAGGCTGAGAAATGATGACTACCGGGTATATCTGAGTATATTTGGTATCGCATTGACTTAAAGTATCAGTTCTGTTATGTTAAACTGTATTTTAAAACTCATTTTTGTCTTAAATGTGGGTTGTTCGAGAGGAATGGTGAAGGTGAATTGTACATTTTCTGAGAATCTGACCCATATGAATATTAACTGGTGCATATCCATACCAGTGTAGACCGACCCACAGCTCCCCCCGGACACTGGTATTCCCATAACGTCCCATCACGACTTCTAAGCTCACAGGTATAGTATGATATACGCAATATATCCCTGAAGGAGAAACATGGAAGCAAGGAACCATAATATAATAATAGCCTATAGATACCTGTGTGCGACAAAGCATGGTGATATACCAGTGGGGCTATTGTTTTAGTAACAGGTATAATAGTATCTAGGTCAACGCACACATATATACACCAGTAACACAAGGGGTTAGCCAGTTAGTTACAGGACAGGATATGAAGTCAGTTGGCTGAAGTTAGTTTGGCTGTAACAATGGAGTTCTACAGTATACACCTGCCACGCTCACCTGTACATCTACAGTCCTTGCATTTGTTTCGAAATGTTGGACATATTGGACACATTTTCCCTGAAACACATCTCATATATATATATTCATTTTTATTTCAAAGGGAGTTATAAGTAATATTTAATACTTTTAGTGGTGATAGAACTAAAATAATAATGGGCTCTACATAGGTAAATACATATAATGTGTCATCAGGATCATACAAATCAAACTATCCAAACCAATTTTGTGGCAAAAGTAGCAATTTTAGGGGGGAAAAGGCAGCCATCTTGGAAAATGGCAGCCATTTTGAATTTCAATTGATCAAGGAATACAAATATGGCCTCTACATAGGCAAATATATATAATTTGTCCTCAATATCATACAAATCGGACTATCCAAACCAATTTTGTGGCAAAAGTCGCAATTTTAGGGGGGAAAAGGCAGCCATCTTGGAAAATGGCGGCCATTTTGAATTTCAAATGATCCAGGAATACAAATATGACCTCTGCATAGGTAAATGCATATAATTTGACATCAAGATCATTCAAATCGGACTATCCTATCCAATTCTATGTCAAAAATAACATTTTCAGGTCTCAAATGGCAGCCATCTTGAAAAATGGTGGCCATCTTGAAATTTCACATGGCCAACGGCTTTTTTTTAAAGGTTACTCCTTGCGGATCATTTGTGCTGAATTTGGTGCTTGTACCATCATTTGAACCATTACCCTGAAAACTCCACTTTATCTGCCCCACTATTAGCATCATCCATGGGGGAGAAGTATTGCTGGATTGAATGGCCCAGATCAAACATCATTGCAATGTTGGGGCAACCATATTCTAGTATCCATGGCAACTGTCTCAATTTTCTATGGGGTTTTAGATACCTCTTACTCTTTGCTGCCAATTATTACTTAATTTTGACAATTATTTTTAGAAACATTTTCAAAAAACGGGCAAATGAACGCGATTCTGCGCGATTTTTAATGCGCAATCATCTCGCCATAGTTCTGTGATGAGAGTGGACGCTTTTCACACAATAATTATTGAGCAATGATCACGAGATGGTCGCGCTATGGGTATAACGCAATACTAGTGCAAAAATTAGCAAATTCTTATGTCACATTGAGCGTGATATTTATATACTACAGATTCCTTTATGTATATTTTTTTCTCACAGAAAGGATTTTCTTTTTATAACAATATCTTTATTCAGCAGGTAATTACAATTACCTGCTGAATAATTGGGGGATATAATTATTCCCTACAGATTTCGAAGAGTGTTAGGGCAGTGCATGTGTAGCCCTCTCTATGCATCATTTTATTTTCAATGATTCTACCATCCTCTCTGTGAGCCTGAAGCATAACAGCCTCCCATCGGATGTGTTCCAGTTGTTTGTTTGCTCTGCCTCACCCAACCCAGTAGGGACAACATTATATGTACAATAATTAGGGTGTTTTGATCACAGCATTTTTCAATATGAAACAGGTATATAACACACATAAACTCTAGGAACATATCACTTATAACATTCATATGTACATGATGTGGAATATCTTTAGTGGTATAAATGCCACATAAATGTATTAGCGGCACTTTTATTGTAAAAAAGAATTTGTAAATGCACCCAAGTTACCATTTGCGCTATCTGGTGAAAACAGCACCGCCACCTGGTGAGGACAAGTGGCATAATAGTAAACCTTAGGAGAGATGCAACCTGTATTAAAAATGATTGGTGGTAGTATTGTCTAGTATTAAGATGGAATGTTGCTTTATGCCTGACTTATGCCGGATGTGCAATGGTAGAACCATTAACCAGTTACAAAACTGCAACCCGCTCAAATAAACAGTTTTCAACCTGATTATATGCACCCAGTGAAACATGCATTATCTGATCCACAACAGAGTGTGCATCAAAGTTATGTATCTAAATTAGGTGTAAATGCACATGCTACAGGCCAATATGTTATTATAACAAATGTCAAGCGTACAAAGGTTTGTATTAAAGCAAAATATTTCGGCATTTATTACTATGTGTTAACATGGTTACATATTCAGGAGAACTTACCCCAATCTTAATTATTAGGATTTACAATTATTTGTATTAATGAAAAATAGATTTAGCAGATGTTCAATTCATATTCATGGCGAATTTAAGAAATAAGGTTTATACTGTATTTATTTGTGGATCTCAAGTATTCAACTCTATAACCTAAACATCAACAGTTCTATCATAATAAATATTTCAAACAAAATCCGTACATATAATAACCATAACATTATCCAACACAATGGGGCTACAAGAGGCCACAATACCTGGCACTTCTCACTCAGGTAGCATTCACACTCACAGTTGCACATCTGACACTCCCAGTCAGACACTGCGCGAAATAGAAGCCTCATGCAGCTTACTTAATGATGTAAACCTTATATTCGTTCTCACACGTTGTTTAACTAAACATTTATCAGACCACACAAAAATTAACCCGCATGCAAATTACCCCATATAACTATATATTTTGTTCTTTCCAACATGGATCCTTAATGCTTTTGTGAGAATCCTAATAATAATGCCAAGTATGCGTAACGATTACGCATGGGGATTACGCTCTCCTCGTTGTAGTGACACCAACATGGTGCATATGGTTGGATTTGTTATTCTCTCTACTTTTGATTGCTATAAAGTTTGTGTATGTAAACCAAGTCTCCAAGATATGAGAGTATATTTGATACCTATTGTTCTCAGAAAAAATGGCATTAGATTTGTTCCTGATGTGAGAGATATCCTGACCGTCTGCATGGTACATATATATGAGTAATTCTCCCAATTGGGCGTCATTTTCCAGCCTAGGGTCTCTACAAACTGTATTTGGGATAATCACACATGATTATAACCATTTTATTCGAATTCCTTGGCAAAATGAGTCTTAGGAGTAAGTCTAGAGTGTTTAGACGCGATTTTGAATACGCATTATATGCGCAATTTAGATCACACCCATATTATTGACTTTTGAAGAAATCATGTATTCGCAGATACAATTGGTTATTCTGAATAACACATGTTTAACACAAACATAAATGAAAATAAATGAGAACTTGATCCAACACAAGTGTGAGACCACTGACATCATAGGAGGAAATAGACGCAATGAATTTCACATAATGATGGCTAATGGCATGTTCATTTCAGTATCACACTTCACTAGTTTGCGGTCAATCACAAAATAATCACAGTGCCATCACATTCAATTGCACTCAGTGCCAGTCGGGAACTCTAAGCCAAAAATGGCCAAATTTTGTATGTTTTTCAGTTGCCATGGTTACCAGGTAGCCATGACAACAATATTTTTGAGTTAAAAATATGTATCTCAAAGAGAGCTCAATTTTGATATTCAACATGACATATAAAATTGGTTTTTGACCGACTTATTGCATTTTCCCCTAAATTTGGCGGCCATCTTGGATTTTGCCCCCTGGTGGATTTTCCCCAAACTTTTGCGAGGGTGGACCCGACTAATATGAACGAGTGGAAAATTCTGTACAAGAATCAATCTTCAAAACATACTACGCTAAAAAATAAAATGGGGCTATAAGAATGAACCCTACTATTAGTTAGAGAACAGGATCAGAGGTTGTAGTTAGTTGAGTTAGTTTGAAACTATGTGGCTGTAACAGGGGAGTTCTACTATATACACCTCTCACGTTCACCTATAATTCTACAGTCCTTGAATTTGTTTGGAAATATATAATACTAGCAAAGTACCCGTCCTCCGGACGGTCACCCTCTATCACCACACTTCCCCCTCTCCCTCTTTTCCCTCCCCCTCTTCTCTGACTTTCATATCTGTTTTTTTCTCCCAACCCTATCTCTGATTTCCCCCCCCCTCTCTCCCCTCTTCCCCCTCCCCACTTTCTCTCCCTCCCCTCTCTCCCTTTCCCTACATCATCTCCCTACCCTCTCTCCCTTTCCTATTCCTACACCCTCTTCTTCACTCTCCCACTCCTCTGCATGCAGTTATAGAGTGTAAATCTGTACTGGAGTATCTTGTTTTGGTGCAAAGAAAGGACTTAATTGTGTGATTGAAATCACTTGATCCTCTTTCATCGAGGGGTAATTAGAGGTCCAATGAATTTCTGTGTGGGCGGGTAAACTTGGCGGGTGAAGAAAAAAGTTAATTTCACCCACTGAGTTAGGTCCCCCTGGATGTAGGTTGTGGGAAATGACGTAGTATCTCACAGGGGCTTTCCCAGGCTATAAATAGAATGTGGTTATCCCGATTTAAAAAAGGCTTCAAAATCACATTTCCACCCCAAATACCTTCACAAACCACATACGACGACATATAGAGAGGGGGGAGAGACCTCTAAAGATGAGTAAAGTAGTTTGTAAAACAACAAATTCTGAGAACATTCTGGACAAAGAAAACCTTCTTTCTACCATTTCTTTTCTACCTCCTTTCCTAGAAATCGCTCTAGCTTTATATTATATGGATATATTCACTGAGGAGGAATTGAATTCCCTGTGCTGCCTGATGCCAAGACGTTTGTTTCCATGAAGAAATGAAGAGGAAATAATCTGGATAATCAATCTAATACTAATATCAATTATCCATATTTGAGACGCCTATTCCGGCCGCCTATTCCGGCCGCCTATTCCGGCTGCCTATTCCGGCCGCCTATTCCGGCCGCCTATTCCGGCCGACATAAACGGCCGACATAAATGGCCGACATAAACGGCCGACTAAAGCGGTACGAGTTGCGAAATGGGCGGCTGGGCTACCGCAAATTGCGGCAGCCGGCCCCGTAAGAACCAGCCAGTGGTGGGTACAAAGCGGTTCGACGGCCGCGAAAGTCGGATGGAATTTGCGGCAATTTCGGTAATGTTGCGATAACAACGGTACCGATAAAAACGGGATGCGCAATTTTTGGTTATATGCATCCCGCTTTCCATAGTATTGTGTGCGAGTAAGTGGGAGATGTGGGAGAGCAGCAGTACAAGTATCAAGTCTTCAGAAAAATGTACAATAGGGGAGTTGCATAGCTGCCATTTTGAATCCTAATATGCATGGCATTATGGGACTAGTGGTACAGTATAAAATCTATAGAAATCATGCTATGTTCAGCGTGGGATATTGTAACAAAGGGGTAGTTCAGTGGGTCTGTTAATTAACTGAATGATCGTTAATTGCTAATTAACTTAATTGCTAATTAGCAGGACAGATTAGGGTACTTCTGGTTGTGTTTAGATGAAGTCCCTTTGCTAACTGGAGAGGGTGGTTGTCAATTGACAAATAAATGAAGGCTGGAGGTTTAAAGTATAGTTGTGTATTTTATCTATGTGCATTTATATAACTTATTTACAATATTCATCCCTGCTCTAATGTCAATATCCATATGTTATACATGTTTCCATAAGACAAGTCTTCATCGTTCCCATCATGCATTTGGTTTTCATAGAAAATCTATAACAGCTGTGATATTTGTGAAAAAATTCTGGCAATTTTTTATAAAAATCTAAATATCTGTTTCATAATGTATCGAATTACTACTGGGATCTTAATAAGTAGGCCAGTTTTTGAAGGTAGAAAAAGAGACGTATTAAAATGATCCTACCACATGGATGAAATGCTACTTTAAAGATGTTAATATTGAGTGTGATATACAATAATGATATTTAGGGTCAGCAGTTGGGCGAGAAATGAATGAACGGAACACACAGAGATGTATGTTTCAAAGCTAGAAACAAACCAAGTAGGAAGAGAATGTTTATGTTTATGTTCATGTTATGTTTATGTTCATGTTTATTCTTATATTCTAGACAGATTACAGTGATTACACAGGGCCTGGGCTGATTGGCTTATCCTGACTGGACCAATTAATTTCCTTGATAGATAAAGGATCCAATCAATTACAGGTTAATAATAAACTAAATGAGATGTATACACGGCCAGAGTGACCAGCATCACACCTGACCAATACCCAACCTACACCTTGTCACTGTGTCCTGGTCAGTTAGTTTCTCCCCTCCCCTCTCCCTCCCACTCTTAATCAGTACCCCCTCTCCTCCGTTTGCTGACCCGCTGGTCATCTCCTTTCCCCTCCCTCCCTCATGATCAAATCTAAGATAACAGTGACATGGACGTTGGCGCATACTTTGGAGAATAGAAAGAAGTTCATGAGTGTGTGGCAGGAAGAAAGGTGGTTAGGCCTCTGAGTCGGTAGGGGGCATGGCAGATGTATTTCTAAATAAGACTTCAAATAAACATTCAAACACCCAAAGTGTAGGTCTGAATTTTACAATGGGTCTCCCATTGGTCCAATGGGTCTGCATTGAGCAGACGCTGGAGGAAGACCCGGTCAGTTACTTCCGGCATGCGCAGACGTGCTTGTCTGACCACGCCAACGGACATCTCCCTCACTCTTCCTCCAGCACCACGCTAAGGCACATCACTCAGTTGACCGCTCTGCTAATCTCGCTCTAAAGCCAACATGCCTAGAACTAGGTCCAAAGCCACTCCTCGACGAAACAACCAAACGCCGACTGGTAACAGGAGGGGAAGAAAACCTAAGAAGGACCAAAACGAAGATCAGAATCAAGATCAAGGGAACGACAACCCTGAGGGAGAAGATATTCCTCAAGGCCATGTCGAGGGAGAGGAACGTGAGATCCTCTTCTCATCCCAAGGCATGGCTGAGAGGACCACTAAACTGGAGAACAGTGTACAACAACTAGTGGATTTAATGATGATTCAAGCTAAATCTAGAGCCGAATCTCCACCCCCGAACAAGAAGTGCCCCTTCAGCAGATCATCTAGCACGCCAGGCGCACACAGGGACGATGTGGACAACATGGTACCGGGCTTGGGTCGCAAGCCCCCGACGCCCGAGATACTCAACGACAACGTGGAGGCTAAGAGGGAATACCAACAAGCCGTCAAAGACCTCCACACATATTTCAGCACATCCTCAGGTAGGCAATGTGATTCAGTATGCCATGGTGACTCTAATTCTAAAACAAAGGACCCACTTAAACAATATCTCCCCAGGATAGCCCAAAAACGTGCAAAGAAATCGGACTATAACTATTCCCTCCCAGAGCAGATCACCGCCTTGGCGGGTCTAGCCTTGGAGACATCGGAGCAGGACACAGCCACCAGTATTCTAACTCACATTAAACAGGTGGCTGAGGACGCCATCTCTCACCCATGGGATAGGGTGGGGGAATGGTCCTCAACTATTGTGGAGCTTATTGCAGAGAATAGGTTGGCCTGGAGTGAATCTCATCTTATTCAGGCAGAGAGGATGAAAATAGCATGGACTACCACCATGTTGCAGACCTCTGAACAACAGGTGACGCAATGCCGCAAGTTCAGCAACGCCACGTGCGATAAACGCTCACCGCATCTCACAGATGGCGCCATGGTGCATCATGTATGCGCAGTGTGCCTGTTTGTGTATGATAGAGTGTGTGCACACAGTGGTAAGAAGTGCAACAGCCTCCGTTCGAAGGAGAAACAACAGGATGGTGGTCACAAAACAGACAGGAATAACAGCAAACCCAAATATAACAATAACAAGAAGAAACAGAAGCCAAAGGACAACAATAAGAGTGTGAGCGACAAGTCAGGGGACTCAGATTCAGGCAGGAATTGAGAGCCCTCGGGCCCGGTGGAATGCCTCCCCGCCGGACCCCATCCAAACGACTATGGTGCTGGAGGCTCGGGCCCCATCCATACGGTTGAAGTTTCCCCGTTGGAGCCTGAAATCGACATTATTGGTCGACAACAAGGTTTGATTGAAGTTCCTCAAATTTTTTACTGTAACACTGATTGCATTTTACTGAATGACACTCTATCTGAACTAGACCTGCACTTTGTTTCAAACGTAAACAACACTGCCCCGCTCTCTCATGTCAGCCTCTTCCCGGAAGTGGCTATCAACCATCTCATCCGCGCATGCGCGCAAAACAACATCAGTGACTGCCTATGTAAACATCCGGAATTCTCAACCCTAATAACATGTGAACACACATCGGAGATTCCCAAGCCATCACCCATCGGCTTCATGGACTACCACCCCCCTGGCTACTATAATAGTGACTTCAACATCGCCACAATGTCCCAACAAAGAAAGCTATGTTTTCCAACTGTGAGTACCAAACTTTACCCGAATGACTTTGCTGTTTACACTTCGGTGAGGGACACGGGTCTACCGAACGTACTTGCAGCCAGGATCCCCCTCGCTTCCTCTCTTAATATCTCTCACTGGGAGGGGTTGTCGACTGGACACCACGATGACATATGGCTGTTGGACATGTTAAAATTTGGTTTTCCTCTACAGTATACTGGAGGAACCATCGATTCCAAGACACCTCAGAATCACCCCTCGGCACGCTTCAATAGTAAACACATACAGGACTACATAGACACTGAAATGAGCAACAAGGCACTGCTCGGCCCCTTCTGTGCCTCCCCTTCCATGAGTGGGCACATGTCAGCCCACTTATGACTAGGGATAAGTCTGGATCATCAGCAAAGCGGATAATAGTGGACTTGTCGTATCCTGATGGTGCCTCTGTGAATGATTGTGTGGTTAAAAATTCAGTATTTGGCATTAAGATACAGCATACACTCCCCACCGTGCACATGGCAGTGGGGATCATTGCTTCCCTTGGCTACAAGGTCAAGTTGGCTAGTCTAGATATACAGCGGGCGTATAGGAACTTCCGCGTCTGCCCTCTGGACTGGCCTCTCTTGTTTATATCATTTCAAGACCTCCTATACATGGACCTATCCCTCCCATTCGGGACCAGAATGTCATCTGTGTATATGCAGCGACTTGCAAACTTCGTACTACTTCACCTGGCTACCACAGGTGTAAAGGGACTTTTCTATCTGGACGACCTGCTCCTGATACATCGTGATGAGGACGATGAATTCCAACAATTTGCAACAGTGCACAATACATTCCGTGCGCTAGGGCTTCCTCTAAGTTATAAGAAACTTTTCGACCCATCGCCCTCAATAACTTGGCTAGGAATTGACTTTGACATCCCAAACAGACAGCTGTCAATTCCACCCAACAAAATCAATGCCTTCTTAGAACTGGTCCGCCCCCTAATACATGCCAAAAGTATTAGAAAAAGATCGTTTCTCTCTATAATTGGGAAGATAAATCACTTTTCCCAGATAATAAGGCCGGCCAGACTATTCATAGCAAGACTACTAGAGGCATACAGAGCACAGACAGCAGTGAAACACATCATCATAGACAGACATGCTAAGGCTGACATCAAGTGGATGATCATGTTTCTCAACAAGTGCAACACCAGGTGCATGATGACCCCGCCCCCTCCATCCGTCACCATCTATGCCGACTCATGCCTGAAAGGGGGCGGAGGACACACCAACACACAGTGCTACAGCTTCCCCTATTCTGCCTCTATCACTGAGAGCCATCACATCTCTCAACTGGAGGCCCTCAACTGCCTCCTGGCAGTTAGAACCCTGGCTCCCAACCTTCAACCAGGGTCACACCTTGAGATCTGTTGTGACAACATGTCCTCCATTCAACTGTTTACCAACAACCGAGGACGTGACATAATAATGAATGCTATCTCTAGGGCTTTGTGGTTCTGGGCATACCAGAAACAAATCTACATGTCTTTTACTCACGTTCCTGGGGAGAATATGGTTCTCTCTGATGCCCTAAGCAGATCCCGAATTTCTAACCATCATAAACAACTTGCAACAAAGCTAATCTCAATTACCACCCATTTATCTAGCGTTTCAATTATCCTTACAGCCACGGGTCCATCCCACGAATATCTCATCGAGAGGGCAAAGGCGAGGCAGGCACTGTCAGTAAGGCCGGGCACAGCAGCAAACAGGAAGATTGCGCTCAGACTCTTCATCTCGTTCTGCACGCACTACCATCTCTCCTACAAGGACCCCGATGAACAAACCCTATGCACATTCATAGAATACCTGACGACCCAGATGTCATCACCTGCCTCCATTAGTAACTATGTGGCTAACGTAAAGACACTTCTCGTCAGATTAGGGTATGTTACAACCTATTTTCAACACTTTAGAGTTAAAGATGCTCTAGCTGCTCTGCCCTCTACTGTCCGCCATGTGCCCCGCCAAGCTCCTCCAATGCCTTTCGAACACCTACTCATGATCCTCCCCTACCTGTCACAGGATGAGGAGGGCCCTACACTGGTGTTTGCAGTGCTCCTACTCTTCATGACCATGATGAGACAATCTAATGTGGCTATACGCATCTCTGATTCCTTCGATGCATCAAGACACCTTACAAGAGGAGATGTCTCGGTGTCCCCAGATGCAATACTCGTGGCCTACAAGTGGGCCAAGAATGCTCAGCGACCTCAGAATGACGTCTTCACTGTTACTGCTCTGGAGGGCTCTCCAGCCTGCCCCCTCCAGGCGTATTACGACATGATCGACCACCGCCCAGCAAGTGAGTCTGCCCCTCTCTTCATCAGAAGGAATGGGGCTCCTCTCACACTGCACTACCTACTTGCAGGTTGGCATGCTGCACTCAAGGCAGCAGGCCTGCACCTGAAAGGCTACACCCTACACAGCCTGCGTCGGGGTGCCGCATCGGCAATACAGCCTTTCATAAAATCTCAGGACCATATACGTCTATATGGCCGGTGGAGATCACAAGCGTATACTATGTATATCAGGGACACGGCTGAGGCATCAGCCGCTGAGGCGTTCAAGAGTGTTGCTAAAGTCTAGAAGTTTGGGGAGTAGACTCTTATAACACCTCTTATTCGACTGCTGCCACAAAATAGACAATGTGTTCATTATACTATTATCTATTATCTATTCCCCATTTAATCAAAATCATGTTCCTACCTGTTCTACATGTAACTCACAATATTTACCTCAAGCAGCTAATGAATAAAACTCAACTACTGCCATCCAGCGTCTAGTGTTCAATGGGTCTCCCATTGGTCCAATGGGTCTGCATTGAGCAGACGCTGGAGGAAGACCCGGTCAGTTACTTCCGGCATGCGCAGACGTGCTTGTCTGACCACGCCAACGGACATCTCCCTCACTCTTCCTCCAGCACCACGCTAAGGCACATCCCCACCCGCCCACGCCTACGAACAATGGAGAAAAAGGGGCAAGGAGTAGACTCTTATAACACCTCTTATTCGACTGCTGCCACAAAATAGACAATGTGTTTATTATACTATTATCTATTATCTATTCCCCATTTAATCAAAATCATGTTCCTACCTGTTCTACATGTAACTCACAATATTTACCTCAAGCAGCTAATGAATAAAACTCAACTACTGCCATCCAGCGTCTAGTGTTCAATGGCAATGTATGGCTGGGTATAGGAAGAAAACTTCGCCAGGCCACTGTAGTATAATTATCCAATATTAAGCTGCCGAATTTTGGAGAATTACAGCTGGGTATTATGGTAATACATACACGTAAAATCAGCAATATATAAACAATTCTATTTTTTACGTTTTTTCAACTGCATGTCATAAAATTATTTTCATGAAAATTGGTCATATATATCCTTATCATTGTTGGCTGTATACATTATGTTAAATACAAATAAAAAGTTATGGCATGAGATAAGATACAATGATTCATTATTTGCCATAGGAATGTTTTGACAAACAGGTTGATATGATATATTCTATTTTCGTCTAATATAACTTCCTCTAATTGATATTTTGAATTATAGCATTGATCACACACCATATTAATCTCTTTACGATTAGGAAGACAATAGTCCAAATTAGTATGAGTGTCTCAATTATTCTTTATTGCAGATAGGACTTGCATGGGACGGATCGAGACACATAGAAGTATATAATATAATTATAATGTTTTGGAGTGTGAGAATGTACCATAAACAATCGGATGGATTGTATTAAAGTTGCACCTCTATTCTTTTCCAGCTCATCTAAAATTCATTTAATCAACATTTTCCTGGTGATTAGACTTCAAATTATTATATAAACATATATCAGCAGCAGAATATTGATAAAAACAGTCCTATGATATAAGTTATGATATGAGTGAATTTGGTCAGGTTTGTTTTGTCATAATAGAGGAGAATATTGCTTTGATATGCAGGTCAGATTTTCAGAAAATGTACAATTGGCAGCTGTACACATTTAGAAAATTTGACTTAGAGTATCAGTTCTGTTATGTTAAACTGCATTTTGAAGCTGATTTTTGTCTTAAATGTGGGTTATTTGAGAGGATTGGTAAAGGTGAATTGTACTATTTCTGAGCATCTGACCCATATCTCAGCAAAGAAATCATAATATAACCATTCCATGGCGAAGGATCGACCAATAATTCCAATACATTGGAAGGAGTTTCACAAACAACGATCTACCATCAAATAAGAATATAAAAATACAAAACGGCTGGGATACTATTTTGTGCTATCATGACTTAAGATAATTGTATGATTATGCATGTACAGTCTGTAGTAGAAGGCCCTAATGACCCCCTAACTTTTAGGGGTCAGGTGGTTCCCATTAACACTTTCAGCCTTAGTCCTAGCCTTGTCGTTAAGCTTATCGCTGTATGTGGTGAACTGCAACGCTCAAAGAACGTAGCTTTCTGGACAGGACTGTGTATAAATATTGCGAAATAATTGCATTATTTATCATTTAGAGGTTTTGTAATACACCTCTCGTTCCTGCCAATTTTGTTTTTATGTCTTTGTGCCAATGGTTTTTAGCAGATTCATGAGTAGCATTGTTTCCACTTAATTGGGGATTTGCATAGCCGCCTTTTTTAATCTTGATTCGCATGGAATTATGGGACTAATGGTGCAGTATGAACTTGACACCAGTCTTGACACTTGACACTTGCACCTTGCTAGGTTTCTGGCCATCCAGTCTTCTCGTCCATCATTATATATTTTTTAAATTTTTATTAGGAGTGTTTATCAGTCAAGATACATAAATAACAATGTGGTACAGACATAATGACAATCAAAAGATAAAGCTGATAGTATACTGAACCAGTAGGAAGTAGCCTCAGTCTTAGTCTAGCTAAGTCTGGTGAGTTGGCCATTACCTAATAGACCTTGACTTTTATCATGTAGCTGTATAGAGAAAGAAAGAAAGAAACTATCTAAGGACTAGAGAATGCTAAGGTGATGGATGAAGTGATGAGGAATAGGAGCACATTAAATAAAATTAAATATATAAGGGTAACAAGCTTTCGGCCTTGGTCAGGGCCTTAAAACGATCATAAGATTCAATGTTCCTGGTTTCAGGGTCTAGATTGTTCCATAGCTTTGCTGGGTTTTTTTGTATACAATGTAAATCAAAGTTCACAGTATTAGGTCTTTGTGAAATTAAAATTGGTCCATCCCACTGTCTTGTCATTCTTCTTTCATTATCTAAAAATCTGTTCTTTTTGCTTCTTCTGAAGGCAAAGTTCAAAATATGTGCTTTTCTTCTGTCTTCAAGTTTGGGCACGTTGGCCAGTTTATGAATCAGCAGGGTATCAGTTAGAATAGGTAATTTTAAGGCAACTTTTATACACTTGTTATGAAGGATTTGGAGAGAATTCAATTCATGCATGTTACAACCACTATAAGTAATGTCACCATAGTCAAACAAAGGTAGAATGTGACTTTTAAAAATTCTCAGTAAAACAAACTGGGGTACCAGCCTTGAAATTCTTCTTAACAGATAAAGTTTATGACTTACTGACTTATGAGTTTGCCTAACTTGGGCAGAGAATTTTAATTGTGAATCAAGGGTTATTCCCAAGTATTTGTACTCTTCAACATTGTCTAGCTGTACGTTATTAATACAAATATTAGGTTTGACATTTGCAACTCTTGACCTTGGTCCTCTTAGATGCATACATTTAGTCTTAGTTACATTTAGAGTTAACTTGTTGCTCTGGCACCAATTCCAGAAATTTACAGTATCCTCTTGGACTTTGGTATTAAGTACAGTTAAGTTTTTATCATGACAATATATAACAGTATCATCAGCAAACAACTTAATTTTACAATGTTTGAGGCTATGCTCAGCATCATTAATATATATTAGAAACAATAATGGGCCAAGTATAGAGCCTTAAGGAACACCATAATTAATTTTTCTGATTGTTGAGGTAACATTATTACAAATAGTAACTTGGGTCCTTTCTGATAAATAATCTTTTAATAATGACAAAAGATTTCCTTTGACCCCATATTAGCTCAATTTAGAAAGTAGAATATTGTGGTTGACAGTGTCAAACGCTTTCTTTAGATCAAAAAATACAGCAAACGATGTATCACCATTATTCCTCTCATTAAGTATATCATCAGTTAGATCTGCTATGGTATCTATGGTAGATTTTCCCTTTCTATAACCATTTTGTTTATCAGAAATGACATGGTTATTTTCAAAAAATTCTATCAGTCTGCTATGTATTATTTTTTCCATGAGTTTTGCTTGTAAAGGTAATTGAGTGATGGGTCTATAGTTTGACATAATGGATCGATCACCACCTTTTGGAAGAGGAGTAACACTTCCATTTTTCCAAGATTGAGGTATACAGTTTGAGGAGAATACAAGATTGAAAATATGACACAAAACTGTAGGTATTGCCATAAAGACATCTCTAAACACTAGAGATTTTATATGTTTTATATTACTAGACTTATTCACATTTATTTCTCTGGAAATTTTTTGTATTTCTTCAGGAGTAGTGCTTACATTATCCAGGGAATTTGGGCAATCAAGGCCAATGAAGTTCCATTGTGCATTGATCTTCTCAGCTAGTGATTCACCTATTGATGCAAAGAATTCATTGAATTTAGTGGCTACTTCTGTTACTGGCACAGGTACATTAGAGGTGCTGTCTATTATATTTATCTCTTGGTCTTTATTTTTTGATTTCTTGGGTAATATATTGTCTACCAGTTTCCAAAACTTGTTGTCATCATCTATACATTCATTGCTTAATTGAGTTAAGTATTTTCTCTTAGCCTTTCTGCACAGTTTGGTTAAATTATTTCTAGCTTTTTTGGCATGTAACCAATCTTCACGTTTTTTAGATCTTTTAGCTTTCTTTAGAGCTTTATCTTTATCTCTAATCATAATTAGTAGGTCATCTGTTAGCCATTTCTCTCTTGGAGGAGTGATTTTTCTTTGTACAACAGGACATGTGTTGTTAAGGTTATCACTGATCATTATTATCAATTTTTCCCATGCTAGTTGTGGGTCATTCATTTCAATTATACAATTCCAATTTAAATATTTGACAGCAGTAATAAAATCATGTGAGTTATAGTTCTTGTAACTTCTGTATTCAACAACTTTACACATTTTTTTCTTTGGCTTTTGTTTTTTAAGAGTAATGAAGGTCATCAGATGGTCAGCAACCCAAATATCAATAACCCCACTAGAACTTACATAGTCTTCTTTACTAAAAATAAGGTCAATGCATGATTCAGAGATGTGGTCTCTGTCTCTCCTAATGTCAAAGCGTGTGGTCTCTTTTATGAGTTGTGTAAGCCCAAATTCATGAGTGATATCAGTGAGAGATGTAACATGCCTACATTCAGTATCAAACATGTTTATATTAAAGTCTCCTGCTACAACAATATCACAGTTGTTATGATTTAGCATTTGAGATGATAAAGTGCTGTGTATCTCTTGTAGAAATAAATGACAGTCACCATCTTATCTGGTGGTTTGTATATTCCTATCAAGTGTAAGTTTCTCTTGTTCTCAAATAAAATAGTACAGCAGATTAACTCAATATTTGGGTTTGATTTAGACATATTCTCTTGTATTTTAAAAGTAAGACCATTTTTGATGTAACATCCTATACCTCCACCTCCTTTAACTTGGCCATTCTCATATAACACTGCTCTGTCATTACGAATAATGTTATTATATCCTTGAATTTCGAAATCAATTGATCTGTCATAAGTTGTCAAGAATGTCTCTGTGCATAATACAATTTCAGGGGTAAACTGAGAGATCCCATTTTTTAGATTAAATAGATTAGTTTTGAGCCCTCTAACATTTACACTTATGATACTGAAACCATCTTTGTCAAAACCATGCTGGTCACCCATCAATGATAGTGTTAAGTTGAATCACCTTATGTGAACTCCTATAATGATGAGGGTGATAGAGATATAACTACTGGATGAGAAAAATCAGAGAGGAAATGTTTGTAGAGTGTTTTTCTTTTTTTTTTATGAATATATAGACTAGAACAATTAACATGCGATAATATTTACAAGACTAGAAGGATACATGTTTAGTATCTGTAAAACAATGAAGAAAATAATAAGATATCACCTCGCCGACATATAAATACTGTAGTTTATATAGCAGTTCTGTTGCTGCCAAGAAGTCATTCGCCGTACATATCATATAGCATAAGAATTAAACTAAACAACTTGCACCTGTGTCAGGTGTGAGCCCGGGACTGAACCACACAGTAATAGGATCCACCGTCGACATATTGGGGAAAAACTTTGACAAGTAGAGCAATTGGTTGGTGGTACTGGCCCCATAAAGTTTCAATAGGTTTCTGTCTAAAAGATGATTGCATGTATCAACTATGTAGCCACATCAACATTAAAGAAGTTAGAAGACTCGATAAAGTGAACATATTGCTCCGATAAAGAAAACTTAATTCACTTCTTCAGTGAATGGCAAAAGCCCAAGACTTAGTGGAGAGAAATGTTTGACTGAAAGGAAAGCCTATTGGTATAGGATGAGTCATAAATGATTTACTTTTTTATATCATGTTTATTAACTTTCAGGCCGTTTCACAATGGAGAAAGTATGTACTTTTTGATGTATAATGTTGAGCTATAAATTGACTATAAATTGACTATAAATTACACCTTTATATGTTGTCGCTGATTACGTAACATTGTTCATCATTACCCAATGTCATTAATTATTCATCTTCCTTATTATGTATGATAACCTACTTATCTTAAATCGTTGTTTTTGAACTGTGCGTTTGAGGTCAAGCTGCACTATGTAGGTCACGCCAAAGTGCGGTAACTGCGCGCCTCTCACTCAGTGTACACATTGGTGCAGGTGCAAGCTTATCATTTGGTGTACCTTCAGAGACCATTTAACTATGAGCCATCTTCTAAAGCCATCTTTTAGATGTGTTACTATTTCAAATACCTTTACGACTCCATTTCCATGTTTGTTTTTTTGATAAGACCCTCTTATAAAACGACCCAGATTTACGCATGGGCTAAGACTAGGCAGCCCTCCCTCCCTCCCTCTGCTCTGTTTCTCTCTCTCTCCCTCCCTCCCTCCAATGGACGGTCTGTGGTAATTACTGCGGTGCGTTCAGGCATTATTCTGTGCTGCAGGTTAATTGGTTTGAGGTGCGTTCATATATTAGAGAGGCTTCTATGTTAATGTTGGGTATTCATTAAAATACCTCATAATTGATAGAGAACCTCATAATTAACTAGAGAAAAGAGAATCTATTTAATCATGTTAAATATCATAGACAAACATTTTCTTTATTTCTTCAAAAATTAAGTTCAATGAGTTTACTCAGGAAAACCAATTTTCTCATTAACTCTTTGATACCTGATATTTTTTATCGAATTTTATCTCTAACTCAAAACAAGTAAAACATTATTTGATTAATTGACTTTAGATAAAGCTGTGATTACAAAATCAAATCAGTCAGCCTCATTTGTACCAAGATTAAATTACTCCTCAAATGCAATATTTTGGTGGGCCTGTTCAAAGGCCTGTTAGAGTAGGTAAAATTGGTCTAAATTCCTTGGGGCGAGCGGGCGAGCGTAAAATGGCGAGCCCTGCATTTGGTGCCCTTTTATTTACATTCCACCAATAAATATCATCAAAGTATTTTTTAATTTTTAGTTGGGTCAGGACTCCATCTGTAATAATACCCAACCTTTAACAAATGTGACATTTGTATTTCTACTAATAGATCCAACAAAAATATGCTCAATCTATATGATGTAATGGGTGATGTTTGCTTTCAGTGACTTGATACATTTACACAGATATTTATTCTGGTACAGCTGAAGTAGCTCGAAAATATTTTATTTGATCTCCAACAATAATGTTCTGTGACCTTCTCTCTCCTTTCTTATTTGCTAAACTAGAAATATTTTAAACTTAAGTTCTAATTATCATATTTTGATTTCAAATAGATTTGTCTCTCTCTCTCCTTTCTTATCTGCTTACTAATAATATTTTAAAATAGTCTTAAGTTCTGATTATTATATTTCGATTTCAAATAGATTTCCAGTGTTCATTTTTGCAAGTCTGGCCTTTTCTTAATAATAAAGATATTGTTACCATTTTTTTTTCAGGATATATTTAACGAGATTTTATAATTATACACCATGTAAATATTAATCTTTGCCTTTCGGTCTGTGGGCGGCTCAAGTGCCAAAGGCGCTTGTTAAACATTTATTGATACCTCACCTACACAGATGGGGGAGCCAGGGGTCAACCCACGGTCAGTCAGGTGTGATCTCACCCACTGACCACCCCCTTCAGGTCCCGGGCAGTGACCCAATTAACAACAACTGATTGGCTGACTAAATGAGGCACCAATAAGGTGATTGTTCAATGCTTACCATTGGCTAAGCATGTAAGGAGATGTAAATGTATACCACCTGATTTATGTTGATTGGTTACATGTTAATTAATGCACATGTGCAATGGATGTCATGGTCACATGACCAGTTGTATAAATAGAGTGAAATAAAGAATGTTCATTAGTCTAGAAATGAGACTACGTTGTTAGGCATTATTATTATTATTAATATTCATATAGGTTATCCTGTAGCCTGGCTTCACACGAACATACCTCAACTCTATCCTGACCGATAGTATATCGATCATATCAATATCATTGCCACCGTAACCTTTATACATCTAATTACCCTAGCGTCATTCACATACCTATATTGAGAATTTTTTCAGAATTTTACATTTCTCCATTTGATATTTTCACAATTTCATTTATACAATTTTACAACCTTTACAGCTTTTTGGTTTAGTGTTGGTACATATTCACTTATCAATTATGTTCTGACTTATTTTATTCTGGTCACATACACTGCGGCGCCCGCAACGTATTACAACCGTGTGTCATACGGTTGGTGGCTGGGGACCAGGGAGGTTTGAGCAACCGTATAAAACCGGGTGGCATCCGTGTGGGCACCTGGTGGCGCCCGTCGTCACGCCTGACTGACGCAACCGTGGTAGCGCGGAGGCTCACCGGCCTGTAGGCTAGTAGGCTGAGCCAGCTCTGCCGCCGAAATGGCCGCATTTTTTCGAGGGGGACGGTGGGGGAGTGATGGCCATTATTGACCAGGGGGCGGTGATGGTAAATATTAAATATTAGGTTTTCAATATCGTTCATTTATGTCCAATTGTGATGTGTTTCAGGAAACTGAGTCATAAGTCGCAAAAAATGGATTTTGAGATACCATTATATTTGAAAAGATGAGACCAAGTCGATTCTAATGATAGTAAACAGTCTAATAATCTTATAAGTATTTCCAGATTTTAATTTTGATATTTTTATTTTTGAAAAGAAAAGTTTGCAATATTTCTGGGGGACAATAACCAGTAAAGTAACTAAATATACTCCATCTGAGGACCTTTAAAACAATTAGATATATTTAATACATTGTCCTGAAATTTGATACATCGACTGATGTAACTATAGGTGATAAGCTCCATCAAAATCAGAACATTCCAATAAAGTGATCTTATAAAATAAACACTTTGAAAATATCATTTTTGCGACTTATGACTCATTTTCCTAAAACGGATCACAATTTTACATGGCAGTTACTGTGAAGAGGGGATTTATTGTCAGCAGATTTGAAGTACCGTAATAGAAAACAAGAGCAATGGTTACATTATGTACAGTTTACTCTTTTCAGTAATAAACAAGTCATGATGGCCTATACTTTGCTGCATTTGAATGTATTTCCTTTATTTCCACAGCTGAACATCTCATTATAAATCTTATATACATATCGTTTACATACAAACAAAATATTCATAAACATTCATGCCTTGTCTTATCCAGTATAATTTATTTTCTGGCCGATTCATACGCTGATTCTAGTACTTTTAAAACTTAAAATTAGACTAATTGGTTTTTAATACCATTGCAAACATGACTACCCTACTGATAAAAATTGCTATTTCTACTCGAAATAAATTGCCAAAAACATGAAATTCAGAAAGGGCATGCTTTTCTACCCCTAAATATGTGTTTAGGCCGATATCAAAGTCAGTTTTTTAAGTACGACATATATGAGCGAAACTTTTCAGTAGGCTAGGAAAACAAAAAGATTGCCACAAGTAGGCTGGATTATTGAGCCAGGATGTACGAAAATGTACAATTCGCCTGCACCATTCCACTCAGATTTAAGAAAGAAATGGGTTTCAAAATACAGTTTTACATAGCCAAGCAGATTCGTTCAATCAATGTAACACCAAATATACTGTAGTATAGCTAGTATTTTTCATGTTTCAGAGTAAATTAGCAAGATTTACCAAATGTGTAGAGCCGACGATTGTACATTTTCCGACGACCTGACCAGTATTGGGTTGTGGCAAGCACATCGCGGGGAAATTACGCTCCCGCGAAATTATAAAAAGCACTATTTTTACTCGAAATACATTGTCAAGATGTTTAAATTCTGAAAGAGCATGCTTTTCTACCCCTATATATTTAATTTCATGAACATTTGTATTTAAATAAGGAAGATATGAAGGAAAATACACTGTTACCATTAAACAATAATTTTCGGCCTTTCCCCTGCTGCTTGACAAGTAGGGGATTGACTCCACTGACAAAAATCTGATCGTCGTGCAAAACTGGGACTTTGTGTAGGCCAAATATCCTAACCCTGCCCATTGGAAAAAGGGAAATGTCTAAGCTTGCATTTGGTTAGAACCATATTTATATATCACATTGTTGATGCCGTGAGGGATCAATGCAAATTACTTTTTGTTGAAGGCCATTTACAGGAAGATGGGAAGGAATGCCGGCAAGGACGCAATAATTTGATATACCATACATTGTAACGTCTTCTAAGCTATGCAACGTTAGTAACACGCGTTGTACTTTTGAGTCCCTGACAACGCTTAACAAAAACATTCAAATTTTTAAAAAATGACCCTCATTACCTCTACAATATTCATATCCAAAAGCATCGGGGTGGCAACATTAGAAAATGGATTCCCAACCAAATGCACAATTTTTAAAATTAGTGTTCCCAATTTCTGTTATGAACCCTTCATTATATGTACTAGGATAGTGTGATGAGATCTTCATTTCTCTACCGTGTGCCACTCTCAAAGCTTTATTCCAGCTTCATAATATTTAGACAATTTAGATAATTCAACATTGGCCCCATCGACAACAAAAATATATCAATGATTACTCCAGTGCGCAACATAGTGCAGAGGCAGACGCCCAGTAACTGTTCATACTTTGGGAAGACTTCAAATTTACCACAAATTGTAGTTTTTGTCCTGCATATTGTAGCATAGTGTGTAGATGCTGAAATTGTAGTATTACTCCAGCAATATAATCAAAGTTGCACGTCATGATGTGGTGACAAACATCCTGATTTAGTGAAGAATAACATTGCTCCTTGGGGTAACAATTCCTCCCTTTGTTTCGTGTTTAGTGTCCAGACGTAGGGGTGATGCCGATGACTGTCCTGCAGATAAAATGTACCAGAAAATAATTTTAGTACTAGATAATTCAAGTATTGAATATAGAATTACAGGGCTACCACAATAGGGAGATGTCAAAATTCAACGACATTAATAAAAGTTAGTGTTTAATAACAATTTTGGTCAAATGGAGTTTTGGAGGGATTCAAACTGCCAAAACTTTTCAAATACTTGTCCAATTCGAATATAACTGGTGTCATTGACTGTGATCAACAAAATTTAAGTTTAAATTTAATTTTATGAAGGTATGTTCATTTGTAAATACTAATGCTATTGCTTCGGTATATTTCGGCCCTAGATTTAAGTTAAAACTTTGGGAGATGGTAATTTGGATCTGAAACTTGACGACAAAACTTTTAACTCAATATTGATGAAATAGTGATTTTCTGTCTTTGCATGGCCGTAGCTCGACATGGACTTGAGCGAGAAGTGCCTTTTTTTTGGGGTGTTCAGGTCACATATTCATTTTATTTTAAAAATAAAACAGCAAACCTACCCATTGATACAGCTCTCTCATGTACAGATTCAGAGTGATGATGGCCGGGAAGACTAGTAGTATGGTGACCAAGTTGAATATCACCAGAATGGCAACCTGTAAATTAAAAAAAAATGCAGGAAAATTAGAAATAGTTGTCATCATATTCATTATTTTTATTGCTATTTGGAGGAAAGGTTCTACAATGATATAGGTGAAATTGATTGACAATGTACTATTTGCTGTGCCCGATACTTTCAAATAAGATACAATTTAGGGGGTAAAATTTGGTTTAAGGTACAGTTCAACATAACCAAACAGATTTTTTAAAACAACCCGATATCAACCACCTTCTATTTATATTTTTTTAGTATAACTTATGCACTTGTCAATTACAACCCTCACCCACCATCCCCTGGGATGTGGGGGAATGTCCTGGGGCTTTGAGGAAATAGGACGAAATCCCCGACACCCCAGGGCAAGGATATTTTGTAAAACCCCAACCCCCTGGGACAGAGTGTAGCAACGATCATCTCATCTAAGGCAACTTAACTTAAATCTTTTAACAAGTGAAAATTTGCCAGAATTATTTCTTTAAAATGAAGAGCTTGTGTATTCTAAAGACATTCTTTGGGATGCTAACAACTTTATTTGTAAAAATTGAGCTAATTAGCCCCCTCCCCCTACAAACCAATAAACATAAATGACCTGAATGAGACCTGAATGCCCCCCCCCCTAGGGTCCACCTCCTGGATCCATCCCTAGCCAATGGTCCTGGGTTCCAATGTCATAAAAACCCAGGCTGGGGGTGGGGGTTTCATTTGACAAAGTGCATTAGCAGCATTAACTTAATTTGTAGAGATGTCGATACAGATTTGCTAGTCACGAAAGTTCATGAGTTTGTAAACTTTATTCATGCCCACGTTTTACTTTAACTTACCTTATCATTCAGGCTTGTCTCTAGGATCATTCCAAAAGTCTAGGCTTTACACCACCCTGCATGATCTGTTTGTTGTACTGGTAGACCTGGCTGGCATCAGGCATCCCATTAGCGTCCATTGTGCTATGTCCCCACATACTGAAGGAACCATGTACTGAAATAGTGAAGCAAGAGAAGGTTAATGTGGTGCAAACGTAATGGTGACTCATATTGCATAGTTATGATGTCTATATCACTGTACAATATTTAGGGGGGGGGGGGTATTTTTATTCAGGTTAATCAAATCAGATACACGCTCACAATATCATTGATTTTGCAAAAAGGAAATAACCAGCAGAACATTTGCATGGACCCCCAGTACCATTGGCACCCTACGTTTGACTAAACATGTGTAAACATTATATATTATAGGGTTACTGCCACAGTAAACAGGGCGATTCTAGGGCCAACATTTATCCATGAAATTTCAAAATCTAACTTTTATATGCTTGTAAAGTCAAAATAGTTGATAGTATAGTCAAGATAGTCAATTGTAAAGTCAGAAAATTTTATCCTAAATTCAAAATAGTAATTGTAAGGTCAGAATAGTCTATCGACAAGGTCAGAAAAGTTTATCGACAAGGTCAGAAAAGTCTATCAAAATGTATGGTTAGGTCAGAAAAGTCTATTGCTAGGTCAGAAAAGTCTAGTATTGTCAGGTCAGAAAAGTCTATCATCAGGTCAGAAAAGTCTATCACAGTCAGGTCAGAAAGGTCTATCGAAAGGTCAGAAAAGTCTATCAAAAAGTATCGTCAGGTCAGAGAAGTCTAAAAAAAGTCTATTGTCAGGTCAGAAAAGTCTATCGTCAGGTCAGAAAAGTCTATCGAAAAATAACATATTCTTAGTTAATAATCAGAGAGGAAAGGGAAAGGTTGGTATGTGGGAAGCCTTTTATTCCCCAAATCTCAGAAATAATTATTTGTATAACATTTCCTAAATTCTTTTTTTCAATAGGCAAAGCACTGGGATAAAACGCCCATTGTGGGGGGCAAAAAGCCCAGGGGGGGGGGGGGGACAAAAAGCCCACTGGGCATTTTGCCCCACCCCAGGATGGGCGTTTGCCCCATTGTTACTTTGTGAATAAATGTTCACTAAGCTAAATCATGATGATTTACCACTATCTGTTAAATGACAAGTTAACATCAATAGTTACTGATAAATGTTGGCATGGGTTATGGGATGTCAATGTAATCATTAGTATATGGTGCCCGATCTCCAAACCTCTAATTTTACTAAAAGGATGGCAAAATTTGAATTTTCCATATAGCAGCTGGAATAACATTCATTCTTCTCTCCCAACATAAGACATAGATTCCACTAGGGGGAAGCACTTATTGATGCAAAGGTTACAAGAAAAAATAGATCCTTCTATTTTAAGGGTGGGTGTTTTGCCCCACCCTACCCTACTTAGCTACTATTACAACTAGGCCTATTGCCCCATCCTACCATACTATTATATGGATAATAAACATGAGCCGTAAAAAGGACAATCTTTCTTGTTAGAAGCAAATATTTATGGTTCCATAATCTGCGTCAATCGGGCGCCCCCAATTTGAATGAAAACTGGAAGGCAAGCAAAATGGCTACGCAACTCTATTCAGTCCCGACACCCTGTGGAGTACTTACTGTGTTCCTAATATGTACACAAGAGGGTCGTCGGGAAGGCATTCCTGAATATAATTGACTGAGTTCTAAGAATGAATTAACTTACCTACATCGCCAATCTCTCTCTTACAATGTTGACTACTCCATGATGCGTTTGCAGAGGCAAAGACGTGTAAATAGGGTGGAAATATGAACAAACGATGCAAACCAATGCTTTCAAAACATCCGCCATTTTTAAATGCTTGTAGTGGTCCTAGGCGCATGCGTGTTGTCTCTCACAGTGCTGCGCCTGCCTCGGCATTCGGTAAGTGCGACGGACGCGTAGCCTAGACTAGGGCCTAGATATTACAGAGTCAGAGTGTGAAATTAGCACCCGCCCGCCGCCAAATGTGGGTAAACATTTTATGTTTCAAATGATTAGTCTGGTCACGAGGTACTGGAAATCGTTACAACTATAGTCCAGTGGTCGAAATGAGGAATAAAAATAGGTTGCTGAAACCTTTCCAAAAAGAATGATGACTGAATCTTGAGTTATAATCCGGTTATAATGCTAAATGTTAGGGCCTATAGGCTAAGTTCCGAATGTTTTGGAAATGTTTTGGAAATATGTTTTGGAAATAGGCTACGAACTGAGCAAATCGAGCTACGAAATATGGAGGTAATGCACTTATGATGAGTAGTTTCTCCTCAGAATGACCGCTATTTAACATTATGTCAGTGTGTGTCGTGAAATAAATGCATTCTGTTGTGACCTCTGGCTGTCTAAAAATCTCGTCAAATTTGGGCAAATGGAATCGTCTGTAGCAGGGAACTAATATTATAATTTCTAACATAAAATCGACCTTGATTCAAGGCATATCTGATGTTCCATATGATTACACTTATTCTGTAGGCCCTAGATCGATTCTGTAAAATATCCTCAAAATATCCTTGTATATAGGCCTAGATCTATATAGTATATAGAGGGAGGACTAGGCCTATAGATTTTTCAGTTTAACCAAGTCCTACTACCTATAACGACTTCAGATGTCGTCGTCACTAGTCATATTCTATAACTTCTACCCCTACAATTTAATTATATAGCATTTGGAACATGTTCTCACATCATTCTTCCCCAGTGCATTCACACATCATATATAGCCTCACACCTAGCATTCGCGCAAGGAGGGTGGTACTATAACTTATGGGTTGGGTGGTAGGCTACTCTGACTTTGGGTGGTACTTTGACCGTGGGCATTTTCAGATATCCTTTTCATATCAAGAGATGGATAATTAGGCCTAGTAAAAAACAAATTGATAAAAATGCAGGTCTCCCGCCATGTCAGAGCCCTAGGGAATAGATCTACGCAACACTTAGCTAGCCTACTCTTAGACTTCAGCGATTTTTCTTTCACTATTTTAAATCAAAAGTAGTTAGGGGGGGGGGGGGGACATTTCCCACCATATGGATGAAAAGATTGTTAATATATGTTAATTTTTGGCGTTTTCATGGCCCCAGAGACTTTCGATAGTAGGCCTAATTTAAGTCTATGCTAAGTGAGTGTATGCATGGTCAATGGAGCGTGGCATCCTTTTAGAAAGGCTGCAGCATGGCGAGCCTGACTGATTTTGACCTGTTACGTAATAGGGGAATGCGCCAACACCCGTTTTTTCTGTCGCACAGGCAGCCTACACCCGTAAATGCATCGCATCCGTTTGTTAGCGGATGTGGGCCATTTAAAAAAAAGCACCCGTCCCTACGCGGATGTTGGCAAAATATTTCTAGGTGGCAACCGTGTCCACCATTCTGAGATCGGCAGTGTAGATATTCATTGAACTCCGTGATATAAATTTGCCTGGGATACTTATGAAAGTCTTTTTTATCACGATCAGTTGGGTGCTATTTGGTAGCTGATTCCAGAGTATTGGCATTTCATAAAGATATGATTTTTTATATACTTCGTTTCTGGGTAGTGGTATTACCATTTTCCTACCCATAGTTAAACTTCTTAAAAAGACTTTTCTTCGGCCTAAAATGGAAGAAAATGAACACCGATACCTACCTAGTTGATAACTTTATGTGTTTTGGTGCTCGTTCCGCCCCAAGTTGTTTCGCCAGAATCACTGATGCTGTGACTAGGATCATGAGAAGAGAAGGTTTCGTCTGTTATTCATATTTAGACGACTTTCTTTTATGTGGTCCTACCTATGAAAAATGTCTTCAAGCCCAACTGTTTTTGATTAAATTATTGGGTGATCTAGGTTTCTATGTTGCTTGGGACAAAGTAACCCATCCGTGTCGTCAAAATAGATACCTTGGGGTGATCATTGATAGTCAGCAAATGTCTCTTAGTCTCCCAGATGACAAAGTGAATAAACTGAAGAAAGAATTAGATTTCTTTGATGAAAAGAAATATGGCTCGAGGAAACAGATAAGAAGACTGGCTGGCATATTGAATCATTGTGCTAAGGTGATCAAGGGCGGTCGTTTGTATTGCCATTTCGTCATAGAGCTGCTCAAACCTTTATGTCATCGCCGTCGTGTACGACTACAGCCATCATTTCACAACGATTTATCATGGTGGCGAGCTGCTATGATCAATTTCAATGGCACAAGGGATTTGTCCTTGAAATCCGAACTCAGTGAAGCAATAGTACTGGTGTGTGAGAAGAATTCGTTTGTTGCCGCATACAAGAATTATTCCTACAGTGGGGTGTTTCAGCCGGGTGACACGACTCTTGAGAATATCACCAGTTATTCTCATTATCGAGATTTTTCTGTGATTTATCTGAACCATGTGGTGGCATATACCCAGACGTTTAAGGCCCTTATGGCTTTGTCCGTGGTATTGCAACATTGGTTATGTTTCTACAGGAATTCTGGTATTTTCATCCTCACACATGACAAGAAACTAGCTCGTTGCCTATCTAGAGAAAGAGCTCCTGATGAGTTTTGTGCGAATATTATACGTTCCTTGTTCTGGTTATGTGATCAGCATAATTGTTACCTTGAACCAGCTCTTATATAATTTACAGATCTATCGGCTCTGGACGACAGGGTGGAGGCGATCCAGAAAAATGCCTTGGCAGCCAGTACCCAATCGGTTCGTGCATCACAATGGAAGAAATATTATTCCTTCTGTAAACTTCATCATATAAAACCTCACCCTGTGTGTCCTGAGAATGTCTGCCGTTTCTTGGTCTGGTGTGTGGGATCTCTCTCATATTCTTCTATGGAGAACTATACGTCAGCGATTAATCACCTGGCCAAACTAGAAGGGAACCTGTGTTTAAGGTCTGATTTTCATCTTAAACTGACCTTGATGGGTCTTAGGCGTTTATTGGGTGACAAAAAATCATCTAAGGACCCCCTGTTTCCTGAAGACCTTCTACTGATCTACAAAAAAGTTGACAAATCTTCTTCAAAAGAGCTGGCGACGTGGTTGGGCTTATTATTGTGCTTCCGTACCCTGTTGAGGAAATGTCACGTCTTTTCTTCAAGCTTCAACGATCATCTCTTGTCTAAATCGGATATTAAATGGCATGACTGGGGTTTTCTACTGACTGTCCCCTCTTCGAAAACTAACCAATACTCGACAAGAACACTGGAAATTCCTATTTACTTCACGAATAACGACTTGTGTATAGCCTCTCAGCTGCGTGATTGGTTCGTCAGCCATCCTGCTAGTGTCAGTTCATCTCCTCTGATATCTTATGATGATGACACGCCCGTTCA
The DNA here is from genome assembly GCA_942159475.1 of Sthenelais limicola. Lineage (NCBI taxonomy): Eukaryota > Metazoa > Annelida > Polychaeta > Phyllodocida > Sigalionidae > Sthenelais > Sthenelais limicola. The sequence continues at coordinate 15,266,022 of OW804098.1, forward strand.
ATATGATTTTGCTCTGAAAAAACTCAAAGAATGGTCGGTTTCATCAGGTATCTTGAAAGACATTGGGCTTCATAGCCTTAGACGTGGATCGGCTTCTTTCATGCATATGGCAGGCCTCAACTTATGTGACATAAAAATGGCTGGCGATTGGCAAAGTCTAGCTGTTTTGATTTACTTGAACACTACTACCACCTACAAACTTGATCTTGATCGAAAAATCGCCTTGGCTCTTTCTAGATATTAAAAAAAAAAATGACTTACTTTCTTCTACAACCTTCTTGGGCTTGGGCTTAATGAGCCTACTCGTCAGGTTTAATAAAATTCCTGAGAAGCCCTCCTGCCTTCGTGACTCATTTATATATTTATGTGTGATATTTATGTGTGATAAATGTGCGTATAAATATATTGTATTGCTGCCTGAATCGCATTGTTGACTCGTTGCTAGCGACAACCGCAACCAGAAACAGCCAGAAACAGCCAGGTCGTCGCACTGAGTGGAGGTAGAAAAAATTTTCTTTCTTGTTTGATTCTCTTGTGAGTTATTTTGGGGCTTAATGAGCCTACTCGTCAGGTTTAATAAAATTCCTGAGAAGCCCTCCTGCCTTCGTGACTCATTTATATATTTATATTTATGCTAGGCCATCATTGCGTGCATAACATTTTACCATACACCGACCTCTATACCACAGTGATCACCACTCCTCTTCCACTTTCACCCCACCTCACTTCTTGCCACCACTACTAACACACCTTTAAAAGAAATGTTATTTCAATTCATATAATAATTGTGTGGTAATAGATTAGTAACTCAAAGATCCATTCAAGGATAAATATAACATCTAATGAAAAAATTGTGATACAAACAGAGATGTCAGGGACGCCCTGGAAGACCTGCCAATGTAAATCCGCAGAAGGGAATGAGTTAAAATTGATGTTCATTTTCTGGAAGTGATGTAAATATAATCTGGAAATGAAACTATTACAACAACAACAACAACAACAACAACAACAACAACACCTAAATTTTCCACCCACCCAAACCAAACACTTCAAACCCAAACAAACCAAACCAAATTACTTCATTCTTCCTCAACACTAATCATTTATATTTATTACAAATTCAATTTTACTTCATCAAATGTACTCATTTCTTTATCAATGTAATTTTACCAATACTCTACCAATTTTATATAAATTTATAACTTTTAAAAATGTTATTATAAACCTGGATTCATTGAATTCTCAAAATTATATACAGACTTCCGACTAGAGCAAATATAGAGTAGTTGCATGTTGTAAAAAGACTGCTCCCCCTGGTGCATTATAGAAGATTGCATCTTTTACAGACTGGCCACCGAAGGGCTCTAAATCCGGAAAATATGGATTTAAAAACTATAAACACAAGAAACCTTGATGTAGGAAGGGAAATATTAATTCAGTCAACACCAAAATCAGAACTAATCAAAAACCAAAGTCGAATTCCAACTTCCTGGAATAGACTCCCAACGGTGGCCCACCGATCCCTAGATCCTAAGTTTTTTAAAAACCAGGCCAAGTCAGTGCATATGTGATGTATTTCAGGGAATTGAGTCACAAGTCGAAAAAAATGGTATTTTTCAAAGTGTTTATTTTACAAGATTACTTTATTGGAATTTCCTGATTTTTGGGAGTTTATCACTCATAGTCCCGATGTGCATTGGAAAATCCACCAGTGCATGTAGAAGTGCCACTGACCAGTCACATAAGTGCAATCCTCTCAAAAAAGCAGTTTTGCACCTGGTTTTGCACCTGATGCAATGTGCATCATCAGGTGCACTCCAAAATGCGTATCAAATTTATGTATATAAATTGGGTATCAATGCACTAACTACATGCAATGGAATTAATGGATGTCAGTCAGTCTAAAGGAATTTATACAATTCGTAAATTATAGTATCTTTTATTCTGACTCAAAAATATAATTATATTTCATAAGGCAACATGAAAAGCATTTATGGTGAATAGAGCGTTTTTTCAATGTAATTGTTAAAGCCCTATAAAGAATAAAATTCTTATAAATTAAGCCTCTACCTGAATGTCTTGTTTATTTGTATGAACAGTGATGAATGAAGGAATAACTTTTACTAAGTAATTCCCTCCCTCACCCCCACATAGCAATAGCAATGAGAGTGCTTCACTGAGTGCATTATAACTGTGTCTTTACACCTGGTCAGTAGCACATCGTTGGGAGCATCAGAACTGGTAAACACCCAAAATAGATTACATAACATGTTCCCATTCATGGTAGGTACATGCGTTCGGGACTGATGCTAGTATGGGCCAGAAGATCCCATATATGTGACACCTCTATCACAAATGATATTTCTAACCAAATCCGCGCCCACAACTACCATAAAATTATGTCATACAATGAAGCCACAAAAGGCCGCAATACCTGCCACTGCATACTCACCTGGCATTCACACTCATTGTCGCACATCTGACACTTGATTCTCTGACACTGATGCTCACTCCCTGACACCAAGTCAAAGAAACCCCTACAAGCATATCTAAACGATGCAAGCCTACCTCCATATTACCAAAATTATACTTCTCAGACTGATTTAATTTCTCCTTTTATAATTTGCACCCTGTTCTTCATCCGCAATTAAATACAACATAACAGGAAAACGTACAATACCCACCAGATTGTATGTTTCAATGGAGGAAAGAACATGCTTATTTCCAAATTTATACATGTTAAGATTATCTGAATATTATTTCTACTGATTTCCGTAATTGTTCCTAGTACAATATTGTAATTTATACTTGACAAGGGTATAGTAATCAACCTTTCGGTGAATTAATATTATTGTACCTGAAGGCATGAATACATATGCTATATATGTAAACTTCAAAATGTAATTTGATTGTTAGTATAGAAAGTAGAAATGTATAGTTGGGAAATAATGAATCAGTTCGGGAAAGTAGCACGAATCTCAATCATTCACAAAAAACGGCCGAAAAAAAAAATAGATATTTGTCTCTACATCTTGAAGTCATCACACTGATAATCATATGCATCGTATTAGGAATATTCAAGTATATAAAGCCTAATTGTTGTCTCCATGGGGTGCCTACGTCGGGTGGGGGCTGCCCACGTCGGGGTAAGGTTATCTGGCTATTTCTTCAAATATTTTCCCCATATAATATTGTTCATTTTCAGAATTTGAAGTCGTAAAATACACATTACTGAATGGGCACTAGGAGTTTAAAATATGATTAATAATTGAATGATTGAATAAATTGTACCCCGACATAGGCACATGCAGATTTTAGCCGAATTCAAATCTTTTCAAAAGAATTTGCCTGCCATAAAAGATTGAAGGGTCTGCCACCCGTTTACACAGTTTACGACCCCAACATAGGCACCCTGCGATTTTAGCCATTATTCTTAGGGAAATGGCAATGCCTATATTTTTACCAGAATTTAACAAAAAAACATTTAGTAGATGCTTGGACTGCTTCTGTGAAGTAAAAATTCCGACATAAATTTATCATTTTGAGTGCCTACGTTCATATTTTATTTCAGGTTTCTAAAAAGGCCTATTTTCACCTATATTTGACAATTTTATGTACAAAATGCACATTTTCTCATTAATGTATCATATATGGCTCGAAAGCTCAAATTGTGATCTAAATGATGTGAATGAAAAATAAACAAAAAAAAATGTAAGGTCAGTGATCCTTTGAATAAAGAATTTATGAGAATTGAGATGAGATTTCGTGAGAATTGACCATATATCACAGCATTCAACTAATCATCTGCTCCCGCCTCCTAGTACTAGTGCCATGGGGCATGACAAAGCATATCAAATAATGCTAAATTATTATAAGGCAGGCATAAAACAACATTCCATCTTAATACTAGACAATACTACCACTAATCATTTTTAATACAGGTTGCATCTCCCCATAGGCTTACCATTATGACACATGCTCTCACCAGGTGGCGATACTGTTCTCTCTCACCAGGTGGCGCAAATGGTAACTGGGGTGCAATTACAATTTCTTTTACAATGAAAGTGCTGCTAATACACTTGTGTGGCATTTATACCATTACAGATATTCCACATTATGTACATAGGAATGTTATAACTGATATACTTCTATAGTTTATTTATGTATTTTAATTGTTTGATGTGGAAAAATGTTTTGACCAAAACACCCCCCATCATTGCATACTTCATTAGCTCAGGTAGACTGGCCCACTAAGGTCTAGTGTACAACTGGAATAACCCTTCTGGGGGTGCTACTTGGCATTACGGCTGGCTAACAGGATGGAAATATTGATGAATTAATTGGTGTTTTACCATGCAAAGACATGGTAACATACCTTGGTATAAACTCTTTGTACTCTGTAGGGGTATGTTTTTTAGAAGAAATTACCAGCCTAAATACTGCTGATGTACAGAGGAATCAAACCGGCCTCCCCAAGTGCATTAGAAGTGCATTCAATAACCTGCTAAATAGTGTATCACTGGGAGCATCAGAATTGCATTTATGAACCTGGTCCATAGAGCATTGTTGAGAGCTTCATAAGTGCATTCAAAAACCTGCTCCATAGAGCATTAAAAAATACGTTATGAGCCTCACAACTGTTTACGATTTCCACTGGTAAAGCACCAGGTCAAAATCAGGTCAATATTTCCAGGTAAAAACTAGGTCAGAAATGCAATCATGCACATCGGGGTAATATCGATCGGTGTATCAAATGTCAGGACAATGTATGTAAAATATCCTTTCTTTTAAAGGTCCTCATATGGACTACATTTAGTAACTCTACTGTTTATTGCACCCCCCCCCCCCCCCCCCCCCCCACGAAATATTGGAAACTTTTTTTTTCAAAAATGAAAATATCAAACTTAAAATCTAGAAATACTTATCATTAGAGTATTAGACTGTTTACTATCATTGGAATCAACCTTTGAAATATAATGGTATCTCAAAATCTATTTTTTGTGACTTATGATTCATTTCCCTGAAACATATCACATATATGGAATGATGAACATTTTATTTGAATCCAATCCAAACCTCCTCTAATCTAATCTATTTGTTCTCCAATAACCATCTGATTACACTATGACTACCTGTTTTATTATACTATTCAAACCGACTTGTAAAAGTGTATCTCTTCAAGTGAACCGCATTGTCAAACCTAATATGGCAAGCCATTTGTGTAAGAATTAGACAAACACTGTTTGTCAACAGACAAACACTGTTTGTCAACAGACAAACACTGTTTGTCACAGACAAACACTGTTTGTCAGCAGAAAAACACTGTTTGTCTAATTCTTACACAAATGGCCTGCATTTGTCAGTGAAAAACACTGTTTCTCTCTGAAAAACATAATTATTAGAGAAAATTTTGTTTTTCTGCAAAAAAGCAATTTAGGTCACACTAAACTTGACAAACAGTGTTTGTCAGAATTTTGCTGACAAACGGTGTTTGTCAACAGACAAACGGTGTTTGTCAGGAAAATTCGGACAAACGGTGTTTGTCAAACAGACAAACAGTGTTTGTCAACAGACAAACGGTGTTTGTCAGAAAAAATTAGATAAACGGTGTTTGTCAACAGACAAACGGTGTTTGTCAGAAACATTCAGACAAACGGTGTTTGTCAGAAAAATTCAGACAAACGGTGTTTGTCAAAACAGACAAACGGTGTTTGTCAGAAAAATTCAGACAAACGGAGTTTGTCAAAACAGACAAACGGTGTTTGTCAAAACAGACAAACGGTGTTTGTCAGAAATATTCAGACAAACAGTGTTTGTCAGAAATATTCAGACAAACGGTGTTTGTCAAAACAGACAAACGGTGTTTGTCAGAAATATTCAGACAAACGGTGTTTGTCAAAACAGACAAACGGTGTTTGTCAGAAATATTCAGACAAACAGTGTTTGTCAAAACAGACAAACGGTGTTTGTCAAAAAAAGACAAACAGTGTTTGTCAAAATAGACAAACGGTGTTTGTCTACCTGGTGTTTCCCCTAACTGGATTGCCCTAAACTATTGTTGCCCACTGCCCACTATCATTCCCTCCTAGTGGTTGGCCCCCTACATTCAAGTTGCCCACTTCCCCTGGTTGCCCTATGGTTGGGTTTCCCACTACACCTGATTGCCCCATGCTCGGGTTGCCCGCCATACCTGGTTGCCCCATGCTTGGGTTGCCCGCCATACCTGGTTGCCCCATGCTTGGGTTGCCCGCCATACCTGGTTGCCCCATGCTCGGGTTGCCCGCCATACCTGGTTGCCCCATGCTCGGGTTGCCCGCCATACCTGGTTGCCCCATGCTCGGGTTGCCCGCCATACCTGGTTGCCCCATGCTCGGGTTGCCCGCCATACCCGGTTGCCCATGCTTGGGTTGCCCACCATACCTGGTTGCCCTATGGTTGAGTTGCCCACCATACCCGGTTGCCCATGCCTGGGTTACCCACCATACCCGGTTGCCCTACCAGCAGAGTTAGGAATCTGGACTAGGGCAACCATGTTAGTCAGGCAACCAAATTCGCCCAATTCACAAGTTTGGCAACCAGTCAAGTCAACAGGGAATGTGGGCAACCAGAATTGGTGTGCAACTGGGGAAATTGGGCAACAATTGAGTTTTGGAAGCCTGTCCAGGGTAGATGGGCAACCAAATTGGGAAGTGTAAGGTTGGGTAAGTTGGGCAACCACTTGTTGCCAAAGGTATGGTGGGTATGTGGGCAACACAGACTGAAGGCAACCAGGGGGCTATTGTTTGTCTGTTGAGAAACACTGTTTGTCTGAATTTTTCTGACAAACACCGTTTGTCTGAATTTTTCTGACAAACACCGTTTGTCTGAATTTTTCTGACAAACACCGTTTGTCTGTTTTGACAAACACCATTTGTCTGCTTTGACAAACACCGTTTGTCTGTTTTGACAAACACTGTTTGTCTGTTTTGACAAACACCGTTTGTCTGTTTTGACAAACACTGTTTGTCTGAATTTTTCTGACAAACACCGTTTGTCTGTTCTGACAAACACTGTTTGTCTGTTTTGACAAACACCGTTTGTCTGTTTTGACAAACACTGTTTGTCTGAATTTTTCTGACAAACACCGTTTGTCTGTTCTGACAAACACTGTTTGTCTGTTTTGACAAACACCGTTTGTCTGTTTTGACAAACACCGTTGGTCTGAATTTTTCTGACAAACACCGTTTGTCTGTTTTGACAAACACCGTTTGTTTGAATTTTTCTGACAAACACCGTTTGTCTGTTTTGACAAACACCGTTTGTCTGAATTTTTCTGACAAACACCGTTTGTCTGTTTTGACAAACACCGTTTGTCTGTTGACAAACATTGTTTGTCAGAATTTTTCTGACAAACACCGTTTGTCTGTTGACAAACAGTGTTTGTCAAAAATTTTCTGACAAACACTGTTTGTCAACAGAGAAACACTAAATTCTGACAAACACTGTTTGTCTGTGGACAAAAATCAGACAAACACCATTTGTCTGTTGACAAACACCGTTTGTCTGTTACAAACAATGTTTGTCAAACTCAAACCTTGTTTTTCTATAGACAAACAGTGTTTGTCACAGACAAACACCGTTTGTCAAGCTTTGAGTTTGACAAACAGTGTTTTTCTATCTTTTGGTTGATATCAGCTGACATCAGTAATTCTTTTTGACAAACAGTGTTTGTCTGTGACAAACAGTGTTTGTCTGTTGACAAACAGTGTTTGTCTGTTGACAAACAGTGTTTGTCTAATTCTTACACAAATGGCTTGCCATATCTGTGACAAACAGTGTTTGTCTGTTGACAAACAGTGTTTGTCTGTTGACAAACAGTGTTTGTCTGTGACAAACAGTGTTTGTCTGTTGACAAACAGTGTTTGTCTAATTCTTACACAAATGGCTTGCCATAACCTTATACAACTATGTTACAAACATCATCTGTTAATATGTACCTCTCATACAGCATGGGCAGCATAGCCACCATTTTGAATCTTGATTCGCATGGAAATATGGGAGTTATGGTCCAGTATATTATACAAATCTATAGAAAACATGTTATCTTCAGCATGGAATATTTATCAAAGATCTAATGTCAATATCCATGTGTTTTACATGACTCCATATCACAAACCTCCATCTTTTCAATCATGCATTTGGTGTTTATAGATCATTCATAAAGGCTATGTTATTGGTGAAAACAATCTTGCAATTTTCAATACAAATATTGGTATCTATTTGAATGTCAGATTTAAACTGAATCCATCCCAGCATGCACTCTAACAGACATGCGCAGTGAGACATGCAACTCCCCTATTGCACGCCTGTAGAGAATCATCGACAGTCAATGATATGTGATGTGTTTCAGGAAAATGAGTCATAAGTCGCAAAATTGATATTTTTCAAAGTGTTTTTTTCACAAGATCACATTATTGGAATGTTCTACTTTTTGGAGGGTATATAACTTATAGATATATCAATCGATGTATCAAATTTCAGGACAATCTATGTACTTTATCCTTTCGTTTTAAAGGTCTTCATGTGGACTTCATTTAGTAACTTTACTGTTTATTGATCCCCAGAAATATTGGAAACTTCTTTTTTTTCAAACGAAAATATCAAACTTAAAATCTAGAAATACTTATTAGATTATTAGACTGTTTACTAACATTGGAATCGGCTTGATCTCCTCTTTTCAAATATAATGGTATCTCAAAATCTATTTTTTGCGACTTATGACTCATTTTCCTGAAACACATCACATATTGTTACTCTACATCAGGAGAATGTAAGAAACAAACAAAGGATTGGAAACCTCCCAAATGGCTGCAGAAAACCCCTTTAAATGGCGGCAGCAATACATGTTTTTCAATTCAATTCAATAAACAAAATCGAAATAAAATGTTAATCTCCCAAGGTCTCCTTAAACACTCGTTATTTCCATCACCACCCCGTGATACAATAACAATGAGTGTTATCCTACCTGAGTTACAACTGATATTTGGCTGCTTTTTGTAGCTTATATGAACACACATTTATCAGGCCAATCGGCCGAGGGGAAACAGCCACAGCCACCATAGGAAATCAGTTCGAGCGGCCAGCAAAAATGAGGCCTTTTATGAGACCCTGTATATATAGTAAAAGCAGCCAGGCAAAATTATCCAAAATATTGATCAAATGTCTTTTATATGGCTTGAATGAAACAAAAACTAGAAAATCTTTATAGTTTGAGAGTTCCTTTATGTGGGGTCTGTAAATGTAACTATGTAAATAGTATAATTCCATTGCAAGGATGAATTCTACGCACAACCCGCCTTCAGGGCTGAGTCATATGTTGGCACTAGAAGTACATAAATAATGATCATAACTATGAAACCATCAGGTCCCCACAGGTGAAGTTCTAATCATATATACCTGAAGGTATCATATCACATAATTATTAAGATATTGGCTTCAGATTATTTTCCTTTAGGCTGGCCTAATGTTCCAGATTTGCTATATGCTGGTCGCCACATATATGGGTCAGGTTTTCAGAAAATGTACAATTCAGCTTCACCAATCCTCTCAAATAAATAACCCACATTACAGACGACAATAGAGTTCAAAATACAGTTCAACCTAACCAAACAGCTTGCTAGAATCAATGCAACGTCGAATGGACTCGGATTTACCTAGTATTAACCAAATTGCAGCATAATTTAAAAGAATTTACTAAATGTGTACAGCTGCCAATTGTACATTTTCTGAAAAATCTCACCCATGTAGAAACAAATTGGTTTCCAAGGTACCTGTAGATATTGGCAATCTGCCCAAAATGACCTAGTCTGGGAATATGTCTCATGTTTCTTATAGCAGAGGCTCTGAGCTTCAATTTCATACATGACCCTTGGTGTTATTATTCATGCGCGGTACATTATATTTTCTGCCGCATTGCTGCTCCACTAAATGAATGATCATTTTTATATTTGCTAAGGCATCTATTTGGCACTAGAAATACATAGGTAATGAACCATTGTAACCATATAAATAACAGGAAACTACGTCTAGCAAATCAGAAATAACTCAGCTGCATCCGATCAAGACTTACGAATACCAAACTGACACTGCCAGGTATCCTTTGCAAGGTGAGATTTATTTGAATTTTCCAAGATTGTGTTATGCAACAAAGATCTGTTTGCTTATATCATTAATTCTAGTGATAAAATTGATAAATTCGATTGAAGACATGATATTTTTCAATAATAAATAATCAATTACCAAATGATACTTTAGAATACCTGACAAATCCATATGATTTTTATTCCAGAATGGTTTCAAAACTTCTTCTCGCATTCTTGGTGATCTCCGTCTCCACTATGGGTTTAGGTAAGCATAAGATAGATAATACTTTATTCACTTAAAATTATTGCAATTAACTTACAGATGTGAATAACTAAAGGTTTAATGGTTGCTCATCATAAATACAGGTTAAATAACAAGTTGGTTGAAGGAGCGTAAATACAAGTTGAATTTCAGTGGTAATCTTATATTAGTGAATAAACCAGATTGGTTGTCATGACAATCCCACATAAGTCAATAGCCCATTTCACAAAATATTGTAGAGGTAACCGGACGTGCTAAGATACTCTCACTGCGCAGGTCATTACTGCTCATTAGACCAAGTTTGGTCAGATTCTGGGGTGTATTTTTTCACAACAGACCACGGCAATCACTTCCAGCAACTTCCGGTAAGAAATCGGGGTTATAGATGTCAAAAGAACTGGTAAATAAAAGTCAGTAAGTTTTAAATGACAGTTGAATCTGACCAAATCGGGTCTAAAAGCATTAATACCCGAGGTTTTGACGCCCCGAGAATTTCCACCAGGCAATAGACCACCCAGACCATCCAAAACCTCGGGTATTATTGCTATAGTGGTGGCTGGAATGCGGGCACCGTACAATGAGACAGGGGCAGCGGGCAAGGTGAGAGGGGCAGCGCACACCAGAGCACCAGTCTACCAGCTGGTCATTAGACTTGCACAGTCCCTCTCTCTATATATACAATGCACTGTACACTCACACTAGTTCTGAAGCCCTAGAGGCATACTGCAAGTCTATGCAGGGTCTCTGTGTCCCGCTCCTCTGCCTGCAAGAGGAATTGTCAAATTGAATTTAGGCAAAACTATTCTCAACATGTGATTTGATAATCCTGGAACAGCTATCAAGCCAAAGAGCAAATTATATTCGGAGAATAAGGAGGCAAAGTTTGACACCTATACTGAAGGTATTAGCTGACGGAGAAGGTGCCCGCACCTAAGCCTGCTCTCGGGGCATAGTCACCACTACTAAGTCTGTGTTCTACCTATTCGTGAAGTGGGCTATAGTGACATAATTATGCACTATGTGTAGCTCACTTTGGATGTTGTTTTCAGAGCAATATGTAGACATATTATGATAATAGTGAATATTTATTAAAGGTATATTCGGGTGTTCAATGACAAAAAGGTTGTCCACTGACATTTTCACAAAATTCTCAGGGATTATACCTTCTTACATAAGATATGTATACATCACCAACTTAGTTCTTATTTCCGACGCTGGAAAATAGCAGTGCTTTGATATAGAACTCTATGGGAAAATGTGGTATTTTCTCACGTTTTACTTTATAGAAAAAAATTGTTCACTGAATTTTCCCCCAAATTTTCTACACATATATATGAGGTCATATGCTACAAGTCTACACCGGCTTCAAAGAAAAGTTATGGTCATTTGAAGTTGACCACATCACCCAAATTTAGTAATCAATGAAAATCAATGAAAATGAATCTTAAAAATATGGCTCAAAACAGCTGTAATTGTACAGCTGTAAAAACCCAACTTATGATAACAAGGAAGTATTTCAAAGAAAAATAGGAGCCACTAGGTGGCGTGTGTGTTGACAACTGCATATATCCTCAAGAAGCAGTTATTACATTCAAAGGGCTGAACATAGAGATTTGTGAGTATCATATATGATAAACTTTTGCTTTATGAATATGTCCTGCCAACAAGTAATCCAATTATGACAAAATAGATTTAGAGACCACCTTGAATCCTTACAGTTGATGCACATTGCCAAACCTGTCGGAGTGGATGCCCAGGCAACCAATATTGCGATGGCAGTACATGTAAACCAAGGTAATGAAATGTGATGTGTTTCAGGAAAATGAGTCATAAGTTGCAAAATTGATATTTTTCAAAGTGATATATTCCCAAAATCTCTTTGTAGGAATTATCTCATTTTTGGTGTGACTAACGCTGGATGAAGTATGAATACATGTACCAAAATGCAAGACAGTGTATCAAATATTGTCATGCATTTATAGGGTCATCCAATAGAGTATATTTAGCTACTTTAATAGTAATTGTCCACCCAAAAATATTGAAACGTTTTTTTCATGAATAAAAATATCAAACTTAAAATATAGAAATACTTGTTAGATGCCCTTAATGCTTATATTCATTGGAATCCCCTCGATCTCATCTTTTCAAATATAATGATATCACGAAATCCAATTTTTGCGACTTATGACTCATTTTCCTGAAACACATCACAAATGTGTAACTTGCATCTTAACATGTCAGTGTATCTCGGCTGGATTCCAAGTTGTTTACACGTTTCCATGCAGTTTCCATGGTATATACTTGCCCATCTTCCTGATGGTACTTAATGGGTGAAATTTTCAGACAATGTACAATTGGCCTTCACCTATTCTCTCAAATAACCCAAATTTAGGACGAAAATCAGGTTCAAAATACAGTTCAACATAACCAGACAGATTTATTGAATGAATACAATCCAGAATACACTCAGATATACTCAGTATTCATCATTTTTCACTCTTATTTGGCAACATTTGAAAGATGTGTAGAACTGTAGATTGTGCACTTTCTGAGAATCTCACCCGAATATTACAAGAACTATATTTTCGACGCTACAATACTTTTTGAACTGGTGGGTATACATCCAAGCCTCATCCCAAACTCTGATGTTTGCAAGGTCGCAGTACTAGATCATTGCTGCCATCTGGGAGCAACTCCACAAACTAATTTGCCTCCTCTGGTCTCACCTGCACCTCTATATTCAGACCCTCTTTTACCCAACGGTTTTCTGATAGAGCACAACGCTATACCTATGTTTTTAACAAATGTTATGTGTTTCAGGAAAATGAGTCATAAATCGCAAAATTGATATTTTTCAAAGTGTTTTCTTCACAAGATCACATTATTGGAATATTCTCATTTTTAGAGAGTTTATCACTTATAGGTATATCAATCGATATATCAAATATCAGGACTATCTATATAATATATCCTTTCATTTTAAAGGTCCTCATATGGACTACATTTAGTTACTTTACTGTTTATTGACCCCCAGAAATATTGGAAACTTCTTTTTTCAAAAACGAAAATATCAAACTTAAATTCTAGAAATACTTATAAGATTATTAGGCTGTTTACTATCATTGGAATCGGCTTGATCTCGTCTTTTCAAATATAATGATATCTAAAAATCTATTTTTTGCGACTTATGACTCATTTTCCTGAAACACATCACAAATGTTTATATTCTTGGCATGCTATAAGTGCGTAGGTTTAAACCTGCAGTACTATTGTTCGCTTTGATATTATATGTCTGCCCGCAAATGGACATTTGGAGGCCTGTCTTATCGTGTCTGTGAAACATTGTCATTAATCAATTAACTATATTCCTTTAAGTGGTATATTGTTTAGATTATCTCTTTATATAAATCTTAACTTCTGCATTGTCATCTCGCAGAGTATGTTCTTGAATTAATTTGGTGTAACATCAGGCAAATCTGAGAATAGCATCAGTGATGTAATGTCCTTAGTCCTGAATAAAAATATTTCTCAAATCAAATCAAATCATTTCCACCCTCACTCTTTGTCTCTCTCTGATGCTTCATCTCTCTCACGTCTATATTTCTTTTTTTTTGTCCCTCTTCCTTGTCCTGATTATCGCTACATCAGTTGTCATGTTCTGAAAATGTGCTGCATCACAATATTAAATATAAAAGAAATTAATTATTGTTAGTAATAAATAGATATTTACTTTTAAGCTGCCCAGCCTCCTGTCCTGGTGGCACCCGGTGCATTGGTGGAAGTTGTGTGCGGAAGTAAGTAGTGTATGAGAATGATTTATATGTGATGTGTTTCAGGAAAATGAGTCATAAGTCGCAAAAATTGGATTTCGTGATATCATTAATATTATATTTGAAAAGATGAGATCGAGGGGATTCCAATGAATATAAGCATTAAGGGCATCTAACAAGTATTTCTATATTTTAAGTTTGATATTTTTATTCATGAAAAAAACGTTTCAATATTTTTGGGTGGACAATTACACGCTAAGAAAAATCCCTAGAACTAGTATGTAATAGCGTAGCGTGTCATGTGAATTGCGTAATTATAATATAATATAATTCTACTGCGGTATCAGGCATTGGGTTTACGCAATGCGTGGATTAGGCAATCACTCAAGCGCGCCCAAATGGGAGGGCTTGCCTAGCCATTGTCTGAAGTAACACCTCCCATAAGGCTTTCTCTGTGTATAACTAGGTGCGAATATGAATCTATATCCATCCAATATGAATCCATGAGAGATACTCAGGTCGGTAAAAACTTGTGGGCATCGTATACAGCCTTCTAGACACTGCTCTCATTAAATTCTATATATTAAAATTTTATGTTTAGATCGGAATTATTTTGAGGAAGCTATGAGCTATTAACCCTAACCTAACCTAACTAATAAACAGTGAATTAATTATGAAAATCGGAGAATATCCAACCAGAAATTAAATCTAATCATTTTATTGTTCTATATTCAATGATCGATATATTTATGTTGGACAATTACTAATAAACCTACTCTATACGATAACCTTAAAACACAAGGATATATTCAATGCAATGTGTTGAGATTTGGTACACCTATTTATATGACTAGGAGGAATAAACCCTTCAAAAATAGGAACATTTCAACAAAGAGATCTTGTGAATAAATCACTTTGATATTTTCAGCATTTCAATAAGAGATGTTCTTAATTATTTCAGATATAAATGACACTCACCTCCTAACATCTGTGCTTTGTTCTGAACTCACTAACCACTTTTCAGGGTTTGCATTTAGCTTTAAAACTGAGCCCACACTGTCATTGTGTGGGTGAGCGAAATGAGGTGTGAAAGTGAAGTGTTCCATGAGGTGTGTGCGACATTGAGGTTGAATAACACAAGTTATTATATTATTTATATCGTTTCGAATGACTTGATGCGGCCGACAGAAATAATTTGTTACGAAGGAACTAACTATCTGATTATAAATCTGAAAGCATGGCTTTCTTCCTGACATTCATGGGATTCTGGGATAATTTTTATATTCAGATCAGAAGCATTTTGAGGGAGTTATGAGCTATCTAAAGCGGAAAGCAATATTTTTTAGTTTTTTTAGACTTGTGACATATTTTCCTGTAACACATCACACATATACCTGGATATACTCAATATATATTCCTGAGAAAAAATATTCCCTGCTCTTCCTCTCCTTTCCCGCCCATCTCTTTCTTACTTTCTTTCAATTGCAATCTTCCTGTCTGCCTCTCCCCCTCTTTCTCTTTCTGTTTCTCTCTCTCTCTCCCTCTCTCTCACACACACTATTATCATCCAGACTGATTCCTTGAGGCCTTACTCACAGCTGGTTCTGTGGTGTAGTGGTTAGGATGCTCGCTTGTAAACCCCAAGGTTCTTAGATCAAACCCAAGCACGGGCAAGGTTTTTTCTCTGCTTTGGCATCAGTGGTTCTGCACTAATGGCCGTCATGCACTAATGGTTGCACCAGCTTGTCTGGGACTGGCGGCGGCGGCCTATAGGGGTCTTAGGGATTAGGAAACTTCTCCTAATCCTTTAGCTTTCTAAACATATGATTTACGAAGTTAGAAATAAGGAGAAATAAGGATTAGGCAATTTTTGAAGGGGAATTTCCAACGAAATCTCTTAAATCTAGGATATCCGCGTTTAGAGTGTACTATTAAAGTAGCTAAATATACTCTATGGGATGACCCTATAAATGCATGACAATATTTGATACACTGTCTTGCATTTTGGTACATGTATTCATACTTCATCCAGCGTTAGTCACACCAAAAATGAGATAATTCCTACAAAGAGATTTTGGGAATATATCACTTTGAAAAATATCAATTTTGCGACTTATGACTCATTTTCCTGAAACACATCACATATGATGATGTGGTGTGTCAAAGAATAACGAGCCACAAGTAGCAACATTTGGATTTTGAGATACCACCATATTTCGCATTAATTAGGACATCCAATAAGTACTTAGATCTTTGGTTATGCATAAACAAAATGTTAGTGGAAAACTTGTCGGAAAAACATATCGAAATTATCATTCTTTGCGACTTGTGACTCATTTTCCTGTGATACATCACATTGGAAGTAGGAAAGAAGTTTTTAGCTAAATTCAGATGAGAAAATACGAATGAGATATGTAGAATAAACGCAAAACCTTAGCAGATAAAATATACTCGAATTTACCTAGTATTGACAGAATTGCACCCTAATTTAGCAGAATTTACTGATGTGTACATCTGCGAATTGTACATTTTCTGAAGATCTGACCCATTTATAGTGGTTTGTTCATTCCAAACCCATCCAAAGGTCACCCGGATAGAGTATCAAAGTTTGTTAACCTTTTTTCAGCCTGACTCGTTATCAACTTCTTAAACCTTGGGAATCCTTTTGGAATAAAGAATCTAAGAGTAACACTGGCTAGATACGTATATGAAGAAGTCAACTCAAAATTATGAAAGTATTCCTGAAAAAGACATGCAAATTCATAAAGAACTCAGGAAGTTCGAAGAAATATAAATCTTTATTTATTTTATTAGTTAAATCTTCCAATCTACTCACGATAAAGGAAAGACAAAACTGAGAAAAATATTATTTCGGTCGCTTTAGCTGGGAATACAGCTTTAAAGCAATGCATTATTTTCTCTTCTAATAATTATCTGGTTATAACCTTCCGTGTAGATGTAGGACACTCATTCCATAATATACTAAGGCACAGTATAACCAGGCAAAAACTCTCGGCTGTATACTTCTCTGTATGGGTCAGATTTTCAGAAAATGTACAATTGGCAGCTGTACACATTTAGTAAATTCCGCTAAATTAGGCTGCAATTAGGCCAATACTATGTAAATTAGAGTATATTCGGCATTGCATTGAATCTAGCAATCTGTTTGGTTAGGTTGATATGTATTTCGAACTTTATTGTCGTCTGAAATTTCGGTTATTTGAGATGAGTGGTGAAGGTGAATTGTACATTTTCTGAAAATCTTACCCAATTGCAAAGAGAGTGACCAGCGTCTGTTTTTATTCAGTATAACATATAACAATACAACATTTCCATCCTAAAGTAAACAAATGTGAATTAATACAATCAAGAGATACACTTTCTGGTATGTTCTAATCTGTAATATTGTTGAAAGAATTTCTTTTTTTCTGTCATGAATATTAAGTAAGATTTATTGAATATCTATTGGTTTCCACTTGGCGAATAAATCATATGGTATTAATGTAAGATTTTCTCAAATGAAATCAGTTTAAAGAAAAGAAATATGTTGCTACAAATCTGAATGACAGATATTTGACCAATATTCCTGCTTTACTAATTGACAACTGATCAATTTTTCCTTGCACAGACCGGATGGCGCTTATAAATAGGAGGAACTGAAGTACAAACAGTAAGTGCACATATTTACCTTTTATTCCATGATTTGGCTGTGAGCGTACAATATAATCGATATACTTGCCGCTCACAAGGTGTACAATATAAACTCACTGTATTGTACAGTGACGTCACAACCGTTCGAGAGTATAAGGATAACATAGTTTGATGAAATTAATGCAAATAAAGTTGTTTTAGGTTAAGAATCATGGAATAAAAGCAAGAATAGCAAAGTATCGCGTCTTTGGGGGCCTATATTCTCCTCGTATGGCCGAAAAAACAACTCGGCTTACGGCCTCATTGTTTTCGGCCATACAAGGAGAATATAGCCCCCCTCATACGCGATACTATGCTGTTCTTGCTATAGTACTATTACTCATACATAATATTATCAATACTAATATTATCTTAACACTATTCTTTTTAATAACGCTGCATTCTCAGCATACATAACATTATGTGATGCTTTTTTGGAAAATGTGTCATAAGTTGCAAAAAAAAGATTTTGAGATATTATCATATTGGAAAAGAGGAGATCAAGTTGATTCCAATGATAGTAAGTACTAGGATTTTAAGAAGTATTTCTATATTTTATGTTTGATATTTTTAATTTAAGAAAAAAAGGTTTGCAATGTTTCTGGATAGGTAATTACGTGTAAAGTTACTAAACATACTCCATACGAAGGCCTTCAAAACGCTAAGATATATTTATTACAACGTCCCGACATTTGTTACATGGATTAATATGACTATAAGTGCTACACCCTAAATAATCAGAACATTTCAGTGAAGAGATCTTGTGGAAAAAACACTATGAAAAATATCAATTTTGCGACTTGTGACTTATTTTCCTGAAAGACATCACATTACAAAACATTGCATTATGTGTCAACATTGTTCTCAGTCATTCCTCAGTAATAATTTTACATTACTTTCTATCTTGTAGATCTAGAAATATTCAGACAACAATGTGTATTTAGTTTGAGTTAAATTATCATGATAATCTAGAGAAGATATATAAACAGTACACTGTAAAGAATTGCATTTAGGTGACCCCTTCCACCCAGCCAACCTAATTACTCTTCGCTGCTCTAAGGTAATCAGTGAGGAGGGGGCAAGGGGCAAGTGTGAAAGGGGGATAACCAGCTTGGATCTGAGAGTAAGGGAGGGGTGGGTGAGGTGAGGGAATCTTATCAGCCATGTAGACAACGCATGATCTTGGCAATTAGAATGGCAGTTTGTATCATATACCGAATAACAAAAGTACAAAATAAGTACCGAGGATGATTGTACCGAAAACATCAATGAAGATGGACAAACTATGTAAGAGTAAGAGGTTATAGTGTAGACGGTAAACCGAGAGAACATTTAGAGGTGCTGATATTCTATTTAATTATTGTTATATTCTAGGAGAAAATGATGTACCAAGGTATGTCAATCTTAGTGTTATGGGGACATAGTAGTTAGTAGTTCTTTATCAATATAAGTAAAAGTATCTCTAGGTTTCTTGGAAGAGCTGTGAGGGCACAGAAAATATATTATCCTTTTTCCTGTCTATTGTAACTGTTTATGGAGGAAATAAAAGCATTTATATATATTGTAGTGTTCTTCCAACACAACCCAGGTTCGGACTTAGCAAAGAACAACCAGAACACAAGCTTAACTTCATTCTTGGTTTATTCACACAACCCTCCGCCGGCCTCTTGCCTGAAACTAGGCTCAGAGGGCTCCTAGGTAGTTTAGCTCCCTAAGAGTTCATGGTGTTTAATGGAAACATACAGCATACATACACAATGATATGATGAAATAGTACATGTTGAGGGATGAAGCATAAATCACAGACACTTATACACATATTGACACATTATGGTAAATAGTATTGAACTCCATACCTAAGTCTTGATAGGTAATAGTTACAATGATCATGTAGATTGATCAGATATAAAAGCAATGGCTTTAGCAGTACATCAAATAGTAGTGACCTCTGTTGTTATTCAGCAGAACTAATCAACAGTACCAAATATAATGAAGAAATGCGGGCCATTCTTCGTAATAATTCAGGGTCAGTAGTTGGGCGAGAAATTAATCAACGCAACACACAGAGATGTATGCTTCAAATCAGTATGATCCTTAGAAAAGGTCGAACTAATGCTGTTGTTTATTCTTATACTAGACAGATTAGAATGAATACACTGGTCCTGCGCTGATTGGCTTAGGTCTCGTAGGTCCAATTAATTGACAGGTTAGATTAGAGATCCAATCAGCCACAGGATAACAATGACAGACAAATTATTAAAACGAGGCTCAGAGTGACCACTGCCACTCTGACCAATCTCTTTGGGTGGTGACCAGGTCTAGGGGTTATCTCCCCTCCCCTCTCCCTCCCACTCTTTAATCAGTATACCCCCCCTCCCCTGACCTGGCGGTCAGCCCCTCCCCTCCTTTTCCATGTGATCGACTTTGAGATAACGGTCAGACCTGGACCTCACCTGTACCTTTGGACTTTGGAATGATAAGAAATCCGCGAGCGTTGTGGCGGTAAGAAAGTGTGGGTAGCCTTCTGGCCGGTAGGGGCGCGACAAATGTCTGGCTGAATGAGACAACTTTAACTCAAAATTAGACAATTTAGGCTTGTCAATTTTACAATAAGATACAATGACACCTAGAGTATTGAATATCACTACAATATTATATATAATATTTCTGGGAATCATGTCTATGCATTAATTAAGAGTTTCTTAGGTTTCTCAGGCACTCTTAATTGATCTCTAACTTAATTCTTCATAATAGACTAAGACCGAATCTCCAGGCAAATTGCTCTGATATTTTACAACACAATGTTTCCATTTTCAGTGTCTCTTTTAATGGTTTGTTTATAATTACAGTAGCTAATTGAAGATGAAGAGAGCTTATATGCAACAACTGACAATTTCGAAATCTATATAAATCTTATAAATCTAATCGCTTGATCACTACATATTTTTCAGTGTACCATGAGATGAATAGGACAGGAGAACATTACCATACTGACGCCTGACAAGCCTGACACATATTTTATGTTGTATTGAAACACTATGGTGGAAAGTATATCCCACAAATATTACTTGTCATCTCAGAAAGCTTTATATATTTTATCTTTAACTATAATATTAACCACACTTTTATACACTGAATTTTCTTCATTGAGATATGAAGGACCAGTTTGGTACTGAAATTTGTACCCTAAACTTAAATTCATATTATAATCTCATTATTACATTTACAATAGTTAACCTCAAGTTAGCCTGTAGTTAACCTGTAGTTAACCTGTAGTTAACTTGTAGAACCTAAGTTCCTCTTGTACCTTAAGATTAGCAAGCTCATATACTTGAGCAGAGCTTGATTTCGTCCAGATGCCTGTCCACCGTTTTGTCACTCCTCATACATATAGCAAACAATTTTTCAATTTAATTCTATTCAACATTGGCCATCGTAAACGAAAAACTTACTAATTTTCTAAGTTTTCAATATATTAAAGCCAAAAAGAAGTATCATGTGTCACTGGAAAATAAGGTGAAAGTTGCAATAAAATGATATTTTTTTAATGTTTTTCAGCAACTTATATTCAACAACTGACTAGTGTTTCAGAACACTTGCCCAGATCGTTTTAATTGTTGGAGTTTTGGGGGGTTTTGCATGTCTAGTAGTATGAATAGATTGGTGTACCAAATCTCTGTATTGAATGTACCTATGCATATCTGAATTCATCCTATATATTTCGATGTAAATGAAAATGATTGTCTTAATTTCACTGCTCAGTCAAATGGTATTTATTTCCTATAGCTGCAAGCAGTTATGTGAAATAAACTAAAGAGTATAATTGATATATAAATTTTGTAGATTCCTTTTGATGTGTTTCATGTGAATATCAAGTTATCTGAAGTTGGACGCAATACAATTCTAGTACAAAGGAGTATATTTAACCAGGGAGGTATTATAGCAAGAACAGCATAGTATCGCGTATGAGGGGGGCTATATTCTCCGAGTATAGCCGAAAACTACGAGGCCGTAGGCCGAGTTGTTTTTCAGCCATACAAGGAGAATAAAGGCCCCCGAAGACGCGATACTGTGCTATTCTTGCTTTTATTCCATGATTCTTAACTTATTACAACTTTATTTGATTTATTTCATCAAATTGTGTTGTCCGCATAGCTCACCGATAGTCTCGAACGGTCGTGACGTCACTGTACAATACACAGAGTTTATACTGTCCACCTTGTGAGCGGCAAGTATATCAATTATATTGTACGCTCACGGCCAAATCATGGAATAAATACAGAGGGAGCAGAACCGAGGTTCAATGCGTGGTACCCCCAGAGTTAAGAATAATGCCACTACAGCTTGTGGCGCTAACTACAGTCATACAAATAGACACATAGAAATAGACAAATATTTCTATGCCACAGTGAATCAGGTCCACCCACCCCAACCCCCATCCAATAGCCAACAATAGTATAGCTATTTTTAAGTATGTGACTGTTATGGTGTTGCTTGGAAAAGGCAATCAAATTTACCTGGTACCAATGTGTCAAATATTATGTGTGCTGATAGAACAACTTAGCTGTTGTTTACTGATTTATGATTAAAGGATATAGCTAAAAGTGGTAGCAGGATGCTTTGGTCTAATTTCAGGGCTATTTTTAAAACCTGTATTCCTGACACAGTTCTACACAACCTTTATCTGTACTCATCTTCATTTCATATTGGTACTAATTTCAATTGAATACATTGATACACCCCCCTTCAGTCCCCCCCCCCCCCCCCATCCCTGTACAAACCCACACCCACTAACCCACCCCTGTGTGGAGCAGTTCCATACATATAGCCAGTTCAACAAATATCTCCTAGGTGGTACTAGTGCCAACAACAGCACCGCAGCGCCACCTGGGATACAATAGTGATAACACAACCCTGAGAAGGATCGTCCTGTGTGATCAGCCTGTGGCTTCCACTCCCTTGTATATACCTCCCTGATTTAACTACTTTACTATATTGAGTGACCATAAAGAATTATCTTTTCCTTCATGTATACAAAAATACAGAAGTACTTATTAGATGTTTTATTGTTTACCATCATTACAATGAGCTTGATCCAATCTTGTTAAATAAAAAGCTATCACAAGATCCATTTCATTCTACATTGCCTATTATTTACCTTTACTTATATTATGACTTATGACTTATAAGACTGGATTCATCAATTCTGCTGCTGTTATATAGGTCAGATGATTCTATACTTTTTTCCGCCAGTGCATTTCCCCCGCACCTTTTCGCACCACATGCTTTTTCCCGCTAAAGTGGAATCAGAGTGAATGTACCTATTTCCGCCACACTAAGACTGGTTTGTGCATTTTCGCTCCACCCCACTCCACTGAGATGTGTGGTGTGCACCACTCAACCAAGCCCGGGCCTTCGCCTCAACCCCCGTCAGTGTAACGCATTGTGTCGCGGAAAGAATTGCTCTACACGTTTCGGCGTTTATCTCAGAAACTATTCAAGATTTTTTCAAAAGAAAAACTGATTTACATAGCTACATATGTCCATTCAACACTTTGAAGGTGACATTATTATAGCACTATTTCTTCTACCTTTTTTCTCAATCATAGTGAAAGCGATTTTTCTTTTAATTAAACACAAACGTTTCAAATTATATTCTAAGATGGTTTTATCATATCTTATCAGTTACATTCTCAGCTGTGAACGATTGTCAAATTCAAATGAACAAAAATTGAATTTGAATTACCATTAGTATTGGCATGTTCATTATAACATGAAGCACAGCTAGGACTAACAATTGCAATAGGCTACACGCATTTTTAAACATCTAGGTATGAATATGTATACGGGTCAGATTTTCAGAAAATGTGCAATTGGTAGCTCTACACATTAAGGAAATTCTGCTAAATTAGGCTGAAAAATGAAGAATATCCGGTATATCTGAGTATATTTGGTATCGCATCGATTTAAGGTATCAGTTCTGTTATGTTAACTGCATTTTGAAGCTCATTTTTGTCTTAAATGTCGGCTATTTGAGAGGATTGGTAAAGGCGAATTGTACATTTTCTGAAAATCTGACCCGTATACACATGGGCCAAAGTAAAAAAAATGTACAAATGGATATATTTCACATGAAATTTTGACATTTTTTCAAACGCAATTTAGAACAGCATCCTTAGGTTTTCTGGATAGCCCACAGGTTCCTGCATTTGGGAAAAAATTGCCTCTTGATAGCTTAAACAGCTGAACTAGGAGAACGATTTGAATTTTGAGCTCTTCAGACCCTGTTTTTGAAATTCTGTATTGGAAAATTCTCGTGGAAGAATAATGATTAGATAGATATTATGGCACAAAATTGATATTTTTGACTTACAAGACAATTTACAATAGGATATAAACTACAACTGTATGCTCACTATCCTTTGTATAGACACAGTCAGCATTATGGAAATTATGCGTTACGGAAATTATGCGTTACGGAAGTTACGCACACCTTTGAGCCCCTGTGAAGGCAAAGGCCTTGAGCCAGGATTGTATATTTTTTCATGTGTATAGAAGATGTTAATATGTATACATGTGTGAAAGGATTTTGATGTATATCCTTAATTATGCATGCTATTGGCAAAAAATCGGCGTTACAAATTGCAAGGGGGTTCTAAAAATCGTTACAGCAATTACTGTCCAAATGGACAAAAAAAAACACAATGGGAAAAAATAGAAACATCAATAATGCAATTATGATACTTTTAGGAATAATACTTGAAGACACCCTTTCTTCATTGATTCCATTTTTATGAGATGAAAGTCATACTTTTGAAACAGGGGACATTGCCCCGAAAATAACTTTGTTTTTTTCCCTTTTTTTCCCCAAATTTGCCTTATTTTGGCTCATAGCATTATTTTTTTCTGCTAATACATAGCCAAAACCATATATTGCCCTTTTGCTTTCATCGAGCCCCATACACTGATAGCAAAAATGAGAAGAAAAACTTAAGATTAAAGAAATTAGGGCTTGGGAAAAGCAAAAAATCCGATTTGTACATTTGTTTTTACTTTGGCCCACATACGTATACATGTATACATATATAGCCTACATATAAATACGCAATCATTCATACATACATACATACACCAAGTATATGACAAACCTAAACATGTCTCTTAATTTCTGAAAATTCCGAACCGATTAAAAACATGTAATTAGCCAAAGAAGTGGTGCATTATTGATACGGTGAGCACCATATGGATGGCATTTGGATCGTCTCTCGCAATGCATGGGCGGTAAGTTTAAGATTCGCAATTGCAATATATGATTATTTTTTTATGTTTTTCATATAATTATTGATCAGGACCTACGTCAGAAATAGATAGGCTTGGTCTGTGCGCCTACAACTGCAGGATCTATCCCAACAAACAGCGACTAATGGCACATCACCCCATCTTTGATAAGGGTGGTATCTACCAGGGGCAACGCATTGGTGATAACCATTAGACCAATGCACAATTTGCAATTGTTGAAATACATAATTATTTATTTGATGTTTTTTTCATGAATTAAAAAGTTAGCTTTTAATGTCTCCTACATCGTCCACTTCGTTGTTTTCAGTTATTCTAGAAAATGGAATTCTTTTGGAAAAAATTAGAACATACTGGAATATACTAAAATTCATGTTATTATTTATGTAATACTTTTGCTAACAAAATGATATTGGACAGGTAAATAGCCCCACTAATATTGATGAAATGAAAGAGAAAATATACATATCATGGCTCTATATATGATATAGATCGCCGTTTCCGCTTATATATGACATATGGGTGCATTGGAGGGGGGGGTCATGTAAGGATATCAATATAAATATATATAATCATGCAATTGTTTAACATACTACAAAAATAAGCAGCATAGCTGTATAGCTTATAGGCTGAACCACACATATTCTTATATACTGCGACTCATGACCTCCACGAATCTGCTGTTCACTACACATAATATTAATATCAGACACACATATATTTAAGTAATTGCGAACCTTGTATTGGTCTAAAACTTATCACCCATGTGACGAGTCATGTTTTATAATTTAAGGTAACTTGTCGAACCTATTGATTTGATATAAGCAATTCTGAGATACATTTCGAAATACATCTATTTGCAAGTAAAATCAATCTAATGTATGAAGTACATGTGCCTAAAACTTAGAATTTATTCAAAACAATACAACATAGCCTGATAGTGAAGAAATGCCTAATATGCTATTTTGAAATAGGGACCTTGCACGTGAGAATTATTTCTTTTCTACAAATTAAACCAAAAATATATTTTGACTCAAGTGGAAATGATCTAATAAATAACAAGGATTCATAATTACTAATTATCAACATTCATAGATGATACCATATATAACAGATATAACATATATAACAGGACACAGAGTGTCCCACTATTCCCATCTGTCTTTCCCCCTCTCTTTTTCTCATACCTCTATCCCCATATATTCCCATAATGTGATATCGCACTCTAGGAATGCGATATGGCAATGTTAGGATGTTGATATCGCACAGCCACATGCAATATCGTATGCGACATCATAATAAATCTTTATAGTCATATTTGATCCTCCATAGTATTGGGAAACCCCTGGTCACATATATGCTGCACATATATCTTTACATTTCGGAATGAGGTGACGGAGGAGGAACAGGAGAAGGAGGGGGAGATGGCAATGGTAGCGGCGGGGCTAGCGACGTTGATGTTCGCGCAAAACTTGGTTGCGTAATATCGTTTTATTTCCATTTATCCTTAATTCAGTAACATCAACATATATATCATTCGAAAGGCAACTATTCAAGCTTCAAGTTGGTATAAAATATGTTCATGTACCACATTTATCAAAGGCATGAGACATCAAAGAAAAGTTTGTTTTGTTTGCGGCCGCTCACAGGTAAAATATGGAGCGTGCTAAATGTGGAGCGAATGTGTACAGGGAGAAACATGTGGTTGTGCAAACTGCAGGTGGAGCGAAAAGGGAAAGGGAGAAAGGGGAGAATGGGGAAAAGGTTCTGGAGTGGCAGTGTTCTGGAGGAAAAGTGATGGTCACCGGTCAGATCTTCAGAAAATGAACAATTAGCCTTCTACAATTCTCTCAAATAGCCCACGTTTAAGACGGAAATGAGCTTCAAAGTTTAACATAACAGAACTAATACTTTAAGTCAATGCGATACCAAATATACTGACATATACCCAGTATTATTCATTATTCAGCCTAATTTAGGAGACTTTCCTAAATGTGTTGATCTGCCAATTGTACATTTTCTGAAAATCTGACCCATATGTTTATACAAGAATTCGAAGGCTAATCGGCCAAAAGATAAGTAAGTGATAAGTGAAATCATCATCAGTCATCGGAAAGGATTCTGGTAGGTCCTCCAAATGAATTAAGCATGCTTTAGAAGCCCTATAGACAAAACGAAAAACGAAATCCTCCAAAACTCTGGTCCAATAGGAATGGAATAAAACGTTCTTGACTGAGGTTAACTGAGAGTGCAGCTTTAACGGGTTAGATTTTCAGTAAATGCACAATCTACAGTTCTACACATCTCTCAAATTCTGTTAAATTAGAGTAAAACATGATAAATACTGAGTATATCTAACTGTATTCTGTATTGTATTCAATCAACAAATCTGTCTGGTTATGATGAACTGTGTTTTGAACCTGATTTCTCTCTGAAATTCGGGTTATTTGAGAGGATTGTTGGAGGTGCATTGTACATTTTCTGGCGATTTAACCCTATTAAAGAAAGCTAATCATTAGGCATAGATCTAGGTTTATATGCAGTAAGCAGATTCTATGCAAAAAACAGGGATAAGCTGGGAACGTTTTTTTTTCTCAAAATAGCCATAGCAAAATGTGTAATACGGGAACTCCACTATGGGAAAAACTGCAAAAAACGGCTGCGACGAATTTTTTGTTGCCAACAAATGACCGATCATTTTATGTCGGCAACAAAAATGCAAGTGGAGGAGGATCTCATAATGTTGCAGCATTCTCTGGGAATTGTTGTATATGCATTGAGATTTGTTGCAGAGCCACTCTTCCACTATGCTGGAATGTGTTGCCGACATGTAGACTGTGTTGCCGACATAAATGAAATTGTTGTTAATGCTACTCCACTATAGCGAGTGTTTCCCATATTTTCTCATAGGACTCATAATCGCTGATCCTTTTTTCTAGAGCAGTTATCATTGATGTAATTAATAACTATTTATTCCATCTTAAACATGATAGAGATCAAAAAGGTTATCAGGTAAATATGAAAAGAAAATTCCTTCCCAATGCTAGAGTGAGTTACAGGTTTTTTTAAATGCTGGAATTACTTTTGGTACAAGTAAGCATCTTATGGTGAAACCCCAAGTCAATTTCTACACACCTGTATAGATTGTGTTATTTATTTTTTCATTGACTAGTTGATTTTCTTCCTATAGGCAGTTTTATTTTAATTTTATCAGGATTATTAGTACTCTATCCAACGATCATTACCCTGTAGATAAATCTACATTTGTTGCCATAATTGGCCATACAAATTGATTTAACTTTTCTATACAAAAACTTGCTTAAATGCTTAGATATTCAACAATATTCAAACGCACAATATTCGAAACAAATATAATAAAAACAAATGAAAAAACCCACTCAAACGCACATAAAAGAAAATCAGCAAAACAGATCTTTGCGAATTTTGGATATGTTATGCTACTTGGGATTTCGCTTCATTTGACACCAAGACCGGCCCTTTTTTCAGGGTAGGTGCACCGAAAAATAACAAATATTAAAATAACTATTTTAAAACATTTAAACGCATATAAAAGAATTTCCCTCAAGCGGATTATTGGGGATTTCGGATATGTTATTCTACATAGAATTACGCTTCATTTGACACCAAAACTGTGGGTGTAAATCTCACATTCACCCGCCAAGTTGGCAGGTGAAGAAAAAAGTTAATTTCACACACTGCCAACGCTTTGAATAAACTCAAAACAACAATACAATACATAGTTTGATAGTGAAAAATGACTAATTTGCTATTTCGAAATAGGGACCTTGCATGTGAGAAGTATCTCTGTTCTACATAATAAACCAAAAATATACTTTTACACAAGTGGAATGGATCTTAGATATAATGGATAGGTGCCTATGTGTCAGAAATCCATTTAAAACAACAGTAAAATGTAGTTTAATAGACCAAAATGTCTTAATTTGCTTCAACTGGCTGCCTATGCACCCACGTGCTAGTGTTGTGTTTTTGAAATATAGGTCATTCCTGTCTCCAAGGCTGTGATTGGCTGCGGGGCACGGTCATGCGGGTCAAGGTCAAGAATTTTGTTTGCGCGCGGAAAAATTTAGCTGCAACACTTTTTTACAGCTCCTCCACTAGCCAGGCGCAGCGCCGACAAATGGACCGTGGCAACAAATATCTAATCAAGTTAGATATTTTGTAATTGTCTGCAACAAATAAATTTGTTGCAGACAACCTATTTTACCCCTCTTCCACTAGTGATTTTTGCGCGCCGACGCCGGAAAAAAGTGTTGCAAACAATTTTTAGGAATGTCGGCGACACGTTTTGCCTGTTGGCGCCGTTTTTTTCTATAGTGGAGTTCCAGCATAAGGCTCGAGCTTAACTTGAATTTTACAGTGTTGAACAAGATACCTATAGCTGTATTCCAATTTGGAGTTTGATACACAATTTGTGATCCGTTTTAGGAAAATGAGTCATAAGTCGCAAAAAATGGAATTTGAGATATCACCATATTTGAAAAGATGAGATCAATCCGATTCCAATGATAGTAAACATGAAGGACATTTAAGAAGTATTTCTATACTTTAAGTTTGATATTTTCTTTTTGGAAAAAAAAGTTTGCAATGTTTCTGGATGGGTAATTATCAGTAAAGTAACTAGATATACTCCATATGAAGGCCATCAAAACGGAAGGATATATTTAATACAATGTCCTGAAATTTGATACATACATTCTTATGACTATGAGTGCTAAACCCTCTAAAAATCAGAACATTTCAATAAAGACATTTTGTAAATAAAACACCATGAAAAATATAAATTTTGCGACTTATGACTCATTTTCCTGGAACACATCACATTTGTTCCTATTTTCTAAAATTGAAATCTCTTATCTGCTAAGTGAAGTAATCCCTTTGAGTACTATGGAGGTATTTCTTTTTTGGCCTTATATTTCCTTACTACTGTTTTTGTCAATGATTATGGTAAAGAATACTAGTAGTTTTATATCAATTAGGGACGGCAGCCAAGCAAAATAAATCAACCCGACACAAACAGAGTTATGCTTCGAGTTCAATTCAATTCAATTCAAGAATTCTTTATTGCTGTAGATCTTTTTACAATAAGGTGGTCCAACATTCTAAATAAACAGTTGTTTAGATAGGTATTCTTAGGATAATGTGGTTAATCAGTATTACGTCATAATTGTGTAATATGTTATAACATCTACCACTATGAGGGTTGGTTAAAAGTGAGTATAGCTTATATAATCATAGAGTAACATAATAAGACTAAAATGACCAAGGGACAGAGCAGGAAGCTGTATCGTTCCGCGGCGAGGTATCCACCCAAGTGCGCGTATAGCGCAAGCGGGTGGATACCGAAGCCAAGGGACGATACGGGTTTCCCGCAAAGTCCCGTGTTTTTTTTTTGTATTTATTTCACCGTCTTTCTTTAACATGTAATTAAGCATAACAGATTCAGTGTAAACTTAAACTTGTTTTCGTTTGGTCGACAGCGACGTCTTTGTTTACATCATGACACCCGTCATGAGTACTGTCATGATGCAATTATGTTTCTACGCGCTGTTTTTCCCGACCCGCGGGGGTCGGGACTATATTTTAGAATGCAAAATTACTTAATCCTGTACTGTCATTTACGGTTTTTTGCTTTACTAATTTGCACTAAATTACTCTAAAAACATATTCAAGTATTTATTTTAATTTTGCGACTCACTTATAGGCGCTGATACTATAATCTTTAAAGAACTATATTTATTCCATATCAGCCTGAGGCCTGATACGGCCGTCGTATCAGCCTCAGGACTGAGTTGCACTCTCAGGGCTAAGTCAATGGGTCGTACCTATTGACCACACCCAAAGGTGAAATAATGTCACCTTCTCAACAATCTAACATGTAAATATAGTTAGTATACTCCAATACATTTCAACATATATTTTCACATGTTATTGGTCAGTCCAGACCCAACAAAACACAGGAGAACAGTACATAAACAGAAGGAGTACTCAAACAATAGGAATATGAAGTAGTGTAAGAGAGTGAATAATATTAAATATGAGTAGGCCCTATCACCAGGCATTATACAGACATATTTCTACTCCCAGCGATTACCATAACACAAGTATAGAAGCTTGCTAAGCTTAAGGTACAAGAGGAGCTTAAGTTCTACAAGTTGACTGCAGGTTAACTAAAGGTTAACTAACATAATGAAGAATGAGATTGTAATATGAATTTAAGGTATGGTACAAAGTTCAGTACAGAACTTGGTACAAAATTTAGTGTACAAAACTGGTCCTTCAGATCTCAACAAACAAAACTCATTGTATGAAATGACACTATCAAAGTGTGGTTAATATCATAGATAAAGATAAAATCTATAAAGCTTTTGGATGTAACAAGTAATATTTGTAGGATATATTTTCCACCTTAGTGTTTCAATTCAATTCAATTCAAATATCCTTTATTGCAAGATCTTGATTTACAAATGGACGAACAAGTCTGACACTGGAGCCTGCCAGTTCTTCCGGAGTTTGCCATATTTCGTATCTTAAGATTTGTTACAGTTAGGATGAACATGATAATCCCTTGCTAGGGTCAAACAACAAGTCGCTACTGTCGTAGACGTTAAAGGCCCCTTATAGGGGTGAATACAGAAATTAATAACTTAATCGGAGTGAGACAACAATTCACTAATATCAAAGTCATGAGATCCCTTATAGGGTTTTTGAGAGAAAGTAATCTAAACAACAACATTTTATGATATGATTAATAACAGATGAGAGGTAGGCAATATTACTAGCTTAAATGACAGGATTGAGAGATTATGGTTTATCCCTCGTAATTAATAACAATATACATTTTGTTGGCCTCTGGCCTGGGTGCAGTTTGAATTGATAAAGTACAAAGATAGATATTACGCTAAATTAGCGACTAGCGTCAGCGTGACACTGAAGGTGGATTGGGTGTTTAATAGGTGAACACACAGTATTTTTGGCAGAGTTTATGAATTGGTAAGGCGACGCAGTAAGACTCTAACCAGTGAGACTCTGACCTAGAAGATATAATAAAACACGATAATTTAGCCAATATTCTTGAAGATGTAAAAGCAGAGTGGTTCTAAAATGGGGTTAGGAGTTGCTGTGTATACAACGTAAGATATGTGACAGGCTTGTCAGGCGTCAGTATGGTAATGTTCTCCTGTCCTGTCCTGTCATCTCATTGTACACTGAAAAATATGTGATGATCAAGCGATTAGATTTTTAAATATTCAGTTGTTGAATATCAGTTTTCTTCATGTTCAATTAGATCCTGTAATTATACCCCAAACCAATAAAAGACACAATGAAATGGAAACATTGTGACCCCGACCTCTGTAACCGACCTCGGTACCGACCTCGGTATAACCCATTGCGGTCTTCCATCTTGAATATATGTCTCCTGGAACAGAGATTGGAAAAGAGTTTGCATGGTACATCACCAAAATATTCATGTTAATTGTATTTAGGAATAATATTGCATGTTGTTCTCAATTAATCGCTAATTTTGCTTTGACATTCACAAACAGTCCTTTTTATAAGTTTTTAAAAGTGTGATATTAGCAGCATCCCTTGCACAATTACATGAATCACTTATCTAATGTTGTATACCTTTCCCCAAATTTAGGTGGCGTTTCCTGTCTTTTGGGAGAGACATTCACCGCTGCTGACATCGCCCTGGCGGTATGTGTGCACAGGTTGTACATTACTGGGTATGCTCACAAACTCTGGTCCACACGACCACACATCACAGCCTACAGAGAACCTCTTCTTGCAGAAAAATCCGTCTTTGTGCAAGTCTGCGTTGGTATGTAGCCTATAATGCGCGCACAACTCCAACTGACTTTCAAAAAGACGTCACCAGTTCTACCAATTTTCGCGGCCATAGGAGTCGCATATTGGTTTTCCAAGAGAGGTCACTGACTTTGTCCTTGGGTAACGTTTTTTTTATGTTTCATACAATGCCAAATGCATATAATATTATTATATCTACTCTATTATTCTATGTATAGATAGTATGCATGTATATGTCGTTTCTGAGTTCATGAATAAAACGTTTTGCATTAGTTTTGAGGTGATGAAGGTGGATTCTGAGAGGACTAACAAAACAATTGAATATACTGTTTTTTCATAACCTAGATATGAGGATGTAATTCGTTTCATAAGTCAAATCTAAATCTGCAAAATACTTTCCTTTGAACAATTGTGGGAGTGAATTATATTGTGAGTTATGATCTTTTTTATTCTGATACGATTTTGTAATAAATTGGATAAACACCCTGACTAGATTGTATTAGTTTCACTTGAAAATTAACAACAATTAAAGAACTTGGCTTATTTCTATATTAAATTTTCCAGAATTGCAAGTGTTTAAGAGCCGGTATTTATATTTTATAATTTTATTCTTTGTTTCCACATTTCCCAAAGTTACACTAGGCAAAAAAAATAGGGTGTTTCCGATTTATCTGACTGAAAAACTAGGTAGCGGGGGTGGTAACTCTTTTTTTTAAAAACCACCTCCCAGGAACTGACAAAAATGTCTATTTCATAACAATAATTGTTTTAAACATGGGAAAATTTACTTTTTGACAGTTTTGGGTAAGGAAAACTCGTTTTCCTGCTATCATAAGCTTCTTTTGTCAAAAAATACAAAAAAAAAAGGTAAGATATGATGAAAAAAAAATCAGGTATGGCAAACATTTTTTTTAGGTAGGGTAAGGTTTTTCTAGGTAGGAGGGGGGGGGGGAGTAAATCGGAAACACATCTATTATCTGGGGGGCCTTATTATGGGGACAGCTTTGGTTGTATTTCTGGTGATTTGTCTTAATAATGTTATTACTTCTTTGATTTTTCCATGCATGAACAAATGGGTGATTTAGTTTTTTTTTCGCTGCAAATATCAGTGAATAAATCATTGGTAGGTACTCAGGAAACTAATATGGAACAACACCCATAATAGATGTAATAACATTCTCCTTTCCTAGATAGAGGGCAGCAGGTATTTATTATACGTGTTCATATTAACCGATAGGGAAATATGCCTATAATTGTCTGTATACAGTACCGCCACCTGGTGGACTACTATTAAAGTACTGGCACCTGTGTGCTGACCAGGCACTTGCTGCAGTGGTCATCTCTGGATCAGTCGCTTGAAAATTTGTGTGTGACTTACCTTCAATATGTCGAATCTATGTACCAGCTGCAATCGGGAACATGCCCGTCCTAGAGGCTTGACTGTATGCAGATACAGGTTGAATGCATTCAGGAAATGCAGAGAACTAGGACTCGATCCGGAGAAAGACTTTATGGTTTATGTGGAAGACTTGGAAGATGCTGATATTATTCCAATGGCGTCCATAGCAACGGGTGGCGCGAATCCATTGCCTCCCCCACTACACGCAAGTCCTTTACAGAGTCAAATGAGTCCAGTTGTGCAAGCTCTATTGGATACAAACAGTAAGCAGCAACAACAGATCCAGATACTTCTGGATAAATTTGCCTCCATGTCGATTAACACTAGGGTGCCTGTGTCGAATGCTAGCTCTATTGTTCAGTCGCCATTACAACCGGTGGTAGCTGTCACGCCACCCTCACAACCTTTGTCACAGCCGCTGTCACAGCCTTTGTCACACCCTATGTCCACTACAGCCGTCCCGCCGCAAGCCCTGTCCTCCTCACCCCTCGCCCAAGGTGCCGGGCCGGGGGTGTCATTGCCAGCCTCGGACGCGGTGTCCGGCCCTTTGACATCGGCTATGATCCAACTGTCACAAGCCATCGATCCTTCAGCCATGGTTAAATCCAAAGGTATGTTACTTTGCCCTGAATAATACAGCCTGGGGATTGATAAGGGCCAACCGCTGAAATCGATGGATCATACTAAACTCGGCATTTTGGACTTATGGTATGGCCAAACCAAAGTTATGAAATTCCTGCTTCAAAACAAAGGGGACATAGCCGCCTATCTGGAACACATGAGCTATGTCGCCGGGCTTGCTAGAATCAAATCGTTTCAAGACTCTGCCATTGTTAATTATGATTATGATTTGTGTGCGATCAAGTGATTCTGGGCGAGACTGACACCTTTGTTGCTGGGAACCCTCTCGCCGTAGCTGTGAATCTCCATTCTGCGGCCATTTTCCACAAGGAGGAAGATACTGACACCTCCGCTTCCGGGAATAATCGCCGCAAGAAAAAGCAGAAGTCTAAACAGAAATACAGTTCTGCTAATCCCCCTGATGGTTTTCCAGCAAACATCTGCTATGACTGGAATTACCATAAATGTTCTGGTTCTTGCTCTAAGGATCACCACTGCCGTATTTGTCGCAATACTGGTCATCGCGTGCCAGGTTGTCCCAACAAAGATTGACCCAATGGGGGCCGCCATCTTGTCGCGGTGCATCATGGCCTTGCCCCGCAGGAAGAGACTGCCTGTCATGGTGGCCATAACACAGCTCAGCCCTTTGACGCACCTTTACACTTGTGTATATCTGATAGCACCACCGATTTTGATTATGTTTTTGGATTTTGTATGTACTGACGCTGTTGTTACCAATGATTGTAACTATGTTTTTGATGAATTCCCCTTTTCTGAAACTGGTTTTGATGCTGATGTTGGTATTATCGCCCACGGTACCTGTTCCTCAAGCGATAGCGTGTGTATTACCGAGTGTGTTGCTAACTTTGATTGTCTCGAGCGAGACTATTGCGCCTTTGATGATTTTGCTGATGGCTTGTATGCTTTTGATATTGAACCTATGTATGACTGTATCGCCCCAACTTGTGACTCTACTGTACTCACACAACCTGGTTCCTCTGAGTGGATTGTTCCAAAACCTTGCATTGCTAATCCTGGTGTTTATGATTACCCCTATACAGATCGAGCTTGTTTGTGTCACTGGGTGGGGGGCCTTAGGTCGCAAATGAATTTGGACACTTGGAAACATGAGCTACAGTGGGAAGACAACGCTACACTACGTCTTTTTCTGAGAGATGGTATTGAGAATGGCTTCCGTATTGTTGATGATGATTGTTCTATTGAACCTTATGAGGCCAGTAATTATAGCAGTGTTTTGGATTCAGGAGCTCATGAATTTGTATCTGACCTCCTGCGTACTGAGGTGTCAGAAGGGAAATATGTTATATCGGACTGTAAACCTGTATGTGTACATGCCCTGGGCGCTGTCCCTAAACCTGATGGCTCTCACCACCCCATAACAGATTGCAAACATCCCTTGTATAAGAGTGTGAATAGTTACATGTCCACTACAGCCTTGCCTTTCTCTTTTTGCCACATCAACACTGTAACTGAGATGTTGTTACCAGATGATTATATGGCTGTAACAGACATCTCTGCTGCCTATCAGTCAGTATGGATTCACCCTGACCATCGAAAGTTTCAGGGAATCTCTTGGGATTTTGGTCTAGGTCCCAACTACTACACTGACTGTAGGCTTTGCTTTGGTATAAGCTGTGCTCCCTTCATTTTTACCGCCCTCACTAACTTTGTGTGCAAGTGCATGTTCAGGAGAGGATATAGTAGAGTTGTCTCTTATATCGACGACTTCATCACCATTGGCTCTACACAGGAAGATTGCCTTCAAGCTCAGGTGGCTCTCATGAAGCTATTGGGCTGCCTTGGTTTTCGGGTATCCTGGAAGAAGTGTAACTCTGCAAGCCAGATTATAAAATATCTGGGTATACTGATTGACACTGAAGGTATGACGCTCTCCCTACCTCCAGACAAACTTCAGAAGCTCTTTTCAGAGCTCTGTTTCTTCGAAGGAAAATCCAAAGCTACCAAAAGACAACTACAGAGACTGTGTGGTACCTTGTGCTATTGTGCCAAGGTTGTATGTGGCGGTAGGATTTTTTCGCACTACATGGTAGACTTACTGAAAGGCCTCCCTGATGGTAATCCATCCGTAACACTGTCCTCCCGTTTCATGTTAGACCTAGACTGGTGGCGTAGATTCGCCTCTTGGTTTAATGGTTCTGCCACCATTGTGAAATTTAATTATGGTCAGGGGCCTACCTTCTACAGCGACGCAAGTTTAGCCGGCTATGGTTTCTTCTGTGACTCTGATTGGCAGGCTGGCTACTTCAATCTGGACCTGCTCCCAGCTCATGTTGAATGCTTGGAATCCGCTCATGGTCACTGGGAATTTTTCATCCCTGGGAATCTTTCATCCATATAAAACGACTGTGCCCCCTGTACCCTGGCTGTCATGTCATTGGGTTTACCGATAACATGCAGGCCATGTCCATCGTTAACAAGGGTTCTACCACTAGTAATGCGTGCACGTCTGTTCTGAGGAATATCTTCTGGGCCTGTATCCTGAATGACTGTGTGGTTTCCATGAATTATATCCCAACTCATGAAAACGTCATTGTGGACATGCTCTTACGCATCACCTCTACTAATTCACTTGAATGTATATCTTGCTCTCCTCTATGTTGCAGTGAACTTAGATGAACTGGATGCATCGGTATCGTCGATGATCTCTGCGGGCTGGGCTAAGTCAACCTTGAATGTCAAGAACTCTCAATGGAAGCGTTTTATTCTCTTCTGCTCTGGAATTAATGCTACCCCAGTTCCCTGTACCACTAGAACTGTTATGAGATTTTTAGTCCATCTGTCTGAAACCTGTACCTACACAACTGTTAACAACTACCTGTTGGCCATAACCGTTCTACAGAAATTCTATGGACATGAAGCGGATTTCAGATCTCAGTTCTCTCTTAGACTTTTGATGTCTGGCATCAAGAATGTAATTGGTGCTCCACCTCTACAGAAGTTGCCCCGATCCAGCTTAGCCAGATGTTCTACTGTATGCCAATCTCCGAGCTCAATATGTCCTTATGGGGCTTGACCATTTTGGCCTTCAGATCTCTTCTACGGAAATCCAACCTAGTACCTGACAGCTGTGTTGATTCTCATGTTCTGAACAGAGCTTGTGTGGAAAGATGTGACCAAGGCGTTATTCTCACCGTCTCTTCTTCCAAGACCCTGAGGTCTACTGACCAACCGGTTAGGATACCAATTTACTTTACCAGCAACAAGGTGTTGTGTGCTGCTACTATGCTTCTTGATCACATGGAAAACTTCCCTGCTTCTCCTTTGTCGTCACTCTACCTTAAGAGGAAAGGTTCCTCCTTAGTACCTATCACCTATAGTGACTTTCTGGAATTTATCAAGGACCGTATGTCTTCAATTGGGATGGATCCCAAATATGCCGGCACTCACTCCCTTCGCCGTAGTGGTGCCGCCTATCTACATTCCTTGGGTATCCCATTGCAAGATATTAAGTGTTGTGGCAATTGGCGTAGCTTGGCTGTGTTGGTATATCTCACTACTCCGTTTTCAAGGAAGTGCGACCTGGAGTTGCTGGTCGCGGACTCACTTTCATAATTTTTTGTGTTTGTTTTTTATGTTGGGTTTTGGAGTTATCTCGCCGGCTCAAGGCACTACTTGTGTTACTTAGTTTGTTTACCAACCATTATATGTTCATATTAACCGATAGGCGAATATGCCTATAATTGTCTGTATACGGTACTGCCACCTGGTGGACTACTATTAAAGTACTGGCACCTGTGTGCTGACCAGTCATTTGCTGCAGTGGTCGTCTCCGGATCAGTCGCTTGAAAATTTTTGCTTCTTATTTTAATAAAGGAGTTATCTCGCCGGCTCAAGGCACTACTTGTGTTACCTAGTTTGTTTACCAACCATTATATAAAGGATGTAATGAATAATAACTATCAATTCATATCGATTTAGGGAAATAAACACCAAAACCATAAGAAAGACGATGCAAATTAATGTTGCTTGAGTTCTTTTATTATTTGTTCGACCAACGTTTCCGAGAACAGCATATCAATTTATATCCCTAGCCCAGTTGAAAGAGGAATATAATACCAGAACGAATTTTGTCGAACGTTTGCAGCTTGACCACGCGATCCCAAAGAAGTGGTATAGGTTAATAAACCATATCGCTAATGAAGGGGAAGATCGCCAAGAAGTTTTTGTAATGGTAGGAGCAGAGAGGATTAATATTATAGGTGCGAAGGCCAAAATCCTTTACAAAGCTTTTATGAAAAGTAAAAAGAAATAAAAATAAAAAAGCTGGCTAAATGGTCAAAAATATTGATAAACAATCTGTAATCATAAGAGAATAATTTTACAATGATATCAAATCCAACGTTAGACACTTTTATTTGTATACATTCTAGTGACAGCGAAATTATGTACAATTGCCATAGACAACATACCACTCCTTAACACAGTCATTTACACATTGGCCGTCACGGTAGCAGTCACCCTCCGTTCTGTACTTGTTGCACCAGCCATTCAGCCAGTCTATGTTGCTCTTGTCACATTGCAGTTCGACGCAGCATTGCCAGTCCCACTGGCAAACATTGCCTTCAAGTACACAGTCCACGCAATAACCATCCTTGAAATCAAACAAGTATGTGTGATCATTAGATTAGATTAGAGTATTCTTTATTTGCCTCTGTCCTGATACATTTGACAACAAGAAATTTTGTTGTGGACTAAGGAAAGGATGGTTCCCCCCAAGCCCACCCCGCGGGAAAAAGCATTGTCAAGGACGCGTTACTAACATCCAAATTAGAAAACGCGGCCAGGCCAAAGTAGACCTACATTAATATTTTGCGTCGTCACCGGCATGAGCATCAATATACAGTAGAATTTCCTCCATATCTTCCTTATTTAAATACTCACGATGATATAACTACATATATGGGAGTAGAAAAGCATGCTTTTTCAGAATTTAAACACATTGGCAATGTATTTCGAGTAGAAATAGCGTTTTTTATTACTTCGCGGGAGCGTAATTTCCCCGCGATATGCCGGCTACGACGTTATGATGTACTTTTGCAACAAACCTAGTTGGCATTTGTCTTTCATGACTGATATCTAGGCTATATCGAAAACTATTCTGTTTCTATTATAGGGCCTATATGCCTAAACAAAAAATGCCCGCCCCCTTTTCCTCCGATACTCTGTGCAGGAAAATGTTTATTATGCGTTGTCCAGGACTCTAGTTATCATGGTGCGTTACTAGTGTTGTGAAAATGTGACCCAACACCCCAAAAACAGGCTCTTCTCCATGTTGAGCTACAGCCATGCAAAGGCAGAAAATCACTATTTCATCAATATTGAGTTAAGAGTTTTGCCATCAAGTTTCATATCTAAATTACCATCTCCCAAAGTTTCAACTTTAAAATAGTTCTAGAAATGTTATAAATGTTCATTTCAAAATTAGTTAACTAATTATCTTCATGCACAAGTGGATTCAATTAAGGGAAAATCAACCAAACGTATTATAGATGTAACATTGCCATTATGAAGGACCATCTTTGTAGTCATTTTTCTCAGTTTTGATACCGGTGACAGCTTCTGACATTTCTGGTCATAACTTTTGAACTAATAAACATAGGCTCAAAATCCAAACGACATTGTACAGCTAAAGCTGCCCTCTTCTTGAATATTAAGATATCTAGGAATTTTCAAAAATCGAGAAGAGCCTGGTTTTGGGGTGTTGGGTCACAAATTATAAGACATCACTAGTATATTATTGCGTCGTTGGCGACATTGGCATCAATAGGCCTATACTTTCCCTATGAACTTCTTTCCTTCCCATGTTCCTTATGTATCCACCAATTCCAATGAAAATAAAGAATATGGAAGGAAGGGCTCACGTTTCCTAGTGTATTTGGATGCATTACTAGTGCAAATAGCGTTTTTCACTGCATTTCTGCTGATCAGCTCAGACAAGTAGGACTATCTTGTCTGAGCTGACAATGGCTCTGGCCTGGCCTGGGAGGTCGTCGGGAAGGCTATTTCTTCATTTAATGACCAAATTTGGTAAGACTACCTATTTTGGGGTAGAAAAGTATGCACTTTCAGCATTTCAACATCTTAGCAATGTATTTTGAGGAGAAATAACTTTTTTCATTGTTTCGCTGGAGAGTAATTTCCCTGCGATGTGTCTGCCACAACCTATTATATAGTACAGCGGCCAGAGGCTAAATTTGGGAGGGAACCCCTACCCACCGTATAACAAGCTAAATTTGAGGTATTTTGTGAAGAATTTCATGAATTTTCTGAATCTGAGGGAAAAAAATTGCCCAAAAGGTGGCGAACATTATCAAAATGGCCTGTTTCCATGGAAACTTGTGATTTTTTTGTATTTTAGCAAAAAATAGGTTTTTAGTGTCCCATTTCTACACTTTTATCAGTATTGTGACCAAACTTGGGAATAACAATGTTGTATCTAAGGGTTATCATTTCCTTTCAAATCAATGACCTTGCTCAAGGTCAAGGTCACCAAATATGACCTTGATATGTAAAAATAGCAAAATTCTGGGATGTGACATCCTATTTTCTCTAACCCATTTTTGGTATCATCGGAATGTCTGTTGCCATGGTAATCAAGCCTAACTTTTCATTCTATGCCAAATTTTGTGTAAATCTAAATGACATACTGCAGTCTATATCTTTTGAACAATTTATTTCAAAGCTACACAATTTATACATGTGAAAGGGATCCAAGAGTACTTTCATAATATATCTTTTAATTGACCTTTGTCAAGGTCAAGGTCACCATTTTCAAGGTCAAACATCAAATTTTGGTTCAAATTTGAGTATTATGTATGTATCTTTGGAACTATTAATCTCTTGTGTATACAATTTATGCATGTGATAGAACACTAGCAACACTTCCATCGGACATCTTGTCAATGACCTTGGTCAAGGTCAAGGTCACCACACCAAGGTCAAACATCAAATTTTGGTTTAAGTTTCAGTAATAGATATGTGTATCTCTGTAACAATTTATTTCCAGGCTACATACTTAAAGCATGTAATAGGGCTCTAAGTGCCCTTCCATGAGACATCTTGTCAATGTCATATGTCAAGGTTAAGGTCACAATTTTCAAGGTCAAACATACAATTTTGGTACTAATTGAAGTTTTTGGTATTTATCTCTGGAACTATTTATCTGTAGGGTGCATAATTTAATCATGTGATAGGGCTCTGAGAGGCCTTCCATTAGATATATTGACAATGACCTTGGTCAAGGTCAGGGTCATAATTTTCAAGGTCAAACATGAAATTTGGGTCCAAATTGTGGTATTAAGTAAGTATCTCCAGAACTATTTGTCTCTAGATTACACAATTTAATCATATGACAGGGCTCTAAAAGGCCTCTCGTTAAATACCCTGTCAATAACCTTAGTCAAGGTCAAGGTAACCATTTCCAAGGTCAAACCTGAAATTTAGGTCTAATTTTTACTACTAGGCATGTTTCAGTTGGCACTGTATCTTCAGATGCCATGAATTGAATATGACTTACTCGATATTGTTCCCTTAATCAAGAGCTCTGTATTGGTAACAATATGGAGGGTATCATAGTATATTTATGGACCATAAAGCAACATAGATAGTATAGCAGGGGGATTGGGGGGGGGGGGGTATTCATGTGGTACTATAGCACTTCCCATGAGGCTGCCAGTGGCATCTCCTTAGTGGACACTGGGTCTAATAGTACTCATGGAGCAACATAATGGGGTCAGCATAGAGGGTATTAAGGGGGTCATGGAGTAAGATGGAGGGTAAACTGATGGTCATGGAGCAGTGTAAAAGGTATAATGGGGCCCATGGAGCAGCGTAAGGGCTCTAATGGGGGTCAAAGTGTAACATGAAGGTTAAAATGATGGTCATGGAGCAGTGTAGAAGGTGTAATGGGGGCCATGGGGCAGCATAGAGGTATAATGGGGGTCATGGAATAACATGGAGGGTAAAATGATG
This sequence comes from Sthenelais limicola, assembly GCA_942159475.1. Classification (NCBI taxonomy): domain Eukaryota; kingdom Metazoa; phylum Annelida; class Polychaeta; order Phyllodocida; family Sigalionidae; genus Sthenelais; species Sthenelais limicola. The sequence goes on from OW804098.1 coordinate 15,309,045, forward strand.
ATCATGGAACAACATAGAGGATATAATGGGGGTCATGGAGCAACATAGAGGGTATAATGGGGGTCATGGAGCAACATAGGGGATATAATGGGAGTCAAGGAGTAACATAGAGAGCATCGTAGAGGGTATAATAGGGGTCATGGAGCAATAGAAAAGGTATGATAGGGGTCATTGAATAACATAGAAGGTATAATGGGGGTCATGGAGCAGCATAGGGGTTATGAATGGGGGTCATGTGGTAAAATGGAGGGTATAATGGGGGTCATGGAGCACTATAGCGGGTATAATTGGGGCTATGGAGCCCTCTAGAGGATATCATGGGGGCCATGGAATAACATATATGGAGTAACATAGAGAGGGCATAATGGTGGTCATGGAGCAGCACAGAGGGCATAATGGGTGACATGGAGCCCTATAGAGGGTATGATGGTGGTAATGGAGCACTATTAGGTGGTTAGAGGATGAGGTTATGGTGATGAGGATTGATTATGGCTGCCGTGAACCAGAACGAGGCGAAGCCGAGTTCTGGTTCCGGCAGCCATAATCAATCCGAAGCACCATAACCGAATGCTCTAATGCCTTTAGTCCCCTTTTGTTGGGCTGTTACTATCATTTCTTTAACACCAACAAATGATCCGAATATACTAGGCCGTCCCAAAAGCTGCGGTCCCGCGAATCTCATGCGTGGCCAGACCCGTCTGCTGCCCTCGTCAGGTGGCGGCACCATCGCCACTGCTAGCAAAAACAACTTCCTCCTTAGACGTCCCTCTAAGGCTCTCCATTCCTCCCCGCCAGACCAACAAACGGGGACTAAAGAGGGTATGGTTTGTTCTGTAATTATTATATGGAATAATTATATATATAATTATGGGGGGGGTCATGGAGGGTATAATGATGGTGATGGAGCAGCATAGATGGTATAATGGGGGTCATGGGGCAGCACAGTAGGTATGATGGTGGTCATAGAGCATCATAGTGGGTATAATTGGGGCTACGGAACCCTATAGAGGGTATGATATGGTGGCCATGGAGCACTATAGAGGATATAATGTTGGTCATAGAGCATCATAGAGGATATAATTGGGGCTATGGAGCCCTATAGAGGGTATGATGGGGGCTATGGAGCACAATAGAGGATATAATGGTGGCTATAGAGCATCATAGAGGGTATAATTGGGGCTATGGAACCCTATAAAGGGTATGATGGGGGTCATGGAGCATCGTAGAGGGTATAATGTTGGTCATGGAGCAGCATAGAGGGTATAATAGGGGTCATGGAGCATCGTAGAGGGTATAATGTTGGTCATGGAGCAGCATAGAGCGTATAATGGGGGTCATGGAGCATCGTAGAGGGTATAATGGGGGTCATGGAGCAGCATAGAGGGTATAATATGGGTCATGAAGTAACATAGAGGGTATGATGGTGGTCATGGAGCAATATAACAGGTATTATGGGGGTCATGGAATAACATAGAGGGTATGATTGGGGCCATAGAGCAGCATAGAGGGTATGGTTATGGTTATGGGGCAGCATAGAGGGTATGATGGAGGTTATGGAGTAACATGGCGGGTATAATGGTGGCCATGCAGTAACATAGTGGGAATGATAGGGATCATGGAGGACTATAGACAGTACAATAGGCGTCACGGAGCATTATAGCGTGTAAAATGGGTGTCTAGGAGGAGTATAGAGGGTATGATGGGAGCCATGGAGTACTATAGAGGATATAATGCTGTCTATAGAGCTTCATAGAGGGTGAATGGTGGTTATGGAGCAGCATAGAGGGTATAATGGTGGTCATGGAGCAGCATAGATGGTATAATATAGCGCATGGGGCGTCGCCTCGGCGTTGGATTGTTCTCTCACTAAAACCATCTCAACCAGTCAGGCTTGAAATCCTCCCACCTATGGGGAGCTTAGTTCCGCTGACGTCCATTTCTTAATGTTTGGCAATAAAAGTTACAACAACAAATAATTGGGGTCATGGAGCAGCATAGATGGTATATAATTGGGGTCATCCATGGAGCAGCCTAGAGGGTATAATTGGGGTCATCCATGGAGCAGCCTAGAGGGTATAATTGGGGTCATCCATGGAGCAGCATAGAGGGTATAATGGTGGTCCTGGAGCAGCCTAGAGGGTGTCATTGGGGTCATAGAGTAAGTTAGAGGGTATGATTGGGGCCATGGAGCAGCCTAGAGGGTGTCATTGGGGTCATGGGACAGCATAGAGGGTGTCATTGGGGTCATGGAGCAGCATAGAGGGTATAATGGTGGTCACGGAGCAGCATAGATGGTATAATTGGGGTCATGGAGCATCATAGATGGTATAATTGGGGTCATGGAGCATCATAGAGGGTATAATGGTGGTCATATGGAGCAGCATAGAGGGTATAATGGTGGTCATGGAGCAGCATAGAGGGCATAATGGTGATCATGGAGCAGCATAGAGGGTGTCTTGGGGTCATAGAGTAACTTAGAGGGTATAATGGGGGCCATGGAGCATTATAGAGGGTATAATGGGGTCATGGAGCATCGTAGAGGGTATTATAGGGGTCATGGAGCAATATAAAAGGTATAATAGGGGTCATGGAATAATATAGAAGGTATAATGGGGGTCATGGAGCAGCATAGGGGTTATGAATGGGGGTCATGTAGTAACATGGAGGGTATAATTCGGGGCATGAAGCCCTCTAGAGGATGTGATGGGGGCCATGGAGCACTATATAGAGGATATAATGGTGGTCATGAAATAACATAGAGGGTATAATGGGTGGTATAGAGGAGCATAGAGAGGGCATAATGGTGGTCATGGAGCAGCACAGAGGGTATAATGGGTGCCATGGAGCCCTATAGAGGGTATGAGGGGGGGCCATGGAGCATTATAGGGAGTAAAATGGTTGTTATTTAGCAGCATAAAAGGTATAGAGATCATCATGGAGCAACATTGAATTATGATGGAGGTCATGGAGCAGCATAGAGGGTATAACAATGGTCAATGAGCAACATCTAGAGGATGTAATATTGGTCAATGAGCAAAATTTGCGTCAAAGAATGTGTCAGATTACTCAATTGAGTGTAATATCTATGCACAATATTGGTTATACTCCGGCCAAGATCTAGGTTTGAAGCCACAACAGGCTTACAGGTGAAGACTCGCCTAGCAGTCATACTTACTCACTTGACACCCCTTACTCATAGAATCCCCCTATGCTATACTATGTCATTAAAATGAGTGTCATTGATGGTCATTGAATAGATCCATGCAGCCAATCAAATTAGTGAAGTAAATTCAATGCATTTGAAAAGCTGATTCCTCTACTGAAATCTATCCATGCAAATGCCATAGGCAAAACTGGCCCTCTTTTTGTGGATATGCACACCTATCATGGCTTAAATACATCTTCTATTCACAGCTCTTGTGTGTTAGATGATTATTAGGGATTATAAGGGATTATTATTAAAAATTCAGATAGAAATCTTACCTTTGTCCTTGATAATTGTGACCTTATCCTTCATTGATGAAGGTTATTGACAACATGACTTATGAAAATGCTGTTAGAACCCTGTCGCATATTTTAATTGTGTACCCCAAGGAGAATAGTTCCAGAGAAACCTAATACAAGAATTTGGACCAAAACTTGACCTTTGACCTTGAAATGTTGACCTTGACCATGACATAGGTCATTGACAAGACACCTAATGCCTGTACTCCCAGAACCCTATCAGATGTTCATATTGGGTAACCTAGGGATAAATAATTCCAGAGATACATATACCTAAATCTAAAATCAAGAAAAAATGTTATGTTTGACCTTGGATATGGTGACCTTGACCTTACCAAAGGTCATTCATATGATGTCTCATGTAAGTGATGTTAGTGTCCTATCACATGCATAAATTGTGTACGCCAGTGATAAATAGTTCCTAAGATACATACATAATACTCAAATTTGAACCAAAATTTGATGTTTGACCTTGAAAATGGTGATCTTGACCTTGACAAAGGTCAATTAAAAGATATATTATGAAAGTACTCTTGGATCCCTTTCACATGTATAAATTGTGTAGCTTTGAAATAAATTGTTCAAAAGATATGCAGTATGTTATTTAGATTTACACAAAATTTAGCATAGAACGAAAAGTGAGGCTTGGTTACCATGGCAACAGACATTCCAATGATACCAAAAATGGGTTATTTTTCTTTCCCCTAATGTCAGTTATTATTTTTATGCATTAGGTTACCATTTTCTTCTGTTGCCATATTTTTATAAGAGAAAATAGGATGTCACATCCCAGAATTTTGCTATTTTTACATATCAAGGTCATATTTGGTGACCTTGACCATGAGCAAGGTCACTGATTCAAATGGAGATGATAACCCTTAGATACATCAGTATTATTCTCAAGTTTGGTCACAATACTGATAAAAGTGCAGAAATGGGACACTAAAAACCTATTTTTTGCTAAAATACAAAAAAATCACTAGTTTCCATGGAAACAGGCCATTTTGACAATGTTCGCCACCTTTCCGGCAATTTTTTTCTTCAGATTCGGAAAATTCATGAAATTCTACACAAAATACCTCAAATTTAGCTTGTTATACGGTGGGTAGGGGTAACTTCTTAAATAATGGCTTTTTTGGCCCTTGGCCGCTGGCCTAATAGGGTCAGTTCATCAGAAAATGTACAATCGTCGGCTCATATATGCCTTATTTAAAAACTGACCTTGAAATAAACACATATTTAGGGGTAGAAAAGCATGCTCTTTCTGAATTTCATGTGTTTGGCAATTTATTTCGAGTGGAAATAGCGATTTTTTAGCAATACGCGTGAGCGTAAAATCACTGCAATGTGTATGCAAGTGCGTCGGAAATTCAGGTGGGAAAAGGTGGAATCGGGTTTTCCTCATAAAGGGGCGACGCGGATGCACAAAGAACAGGCAAAAACTGGAACCTGTATAAGGTTTCCCAATATGAGCGCCTAAGGCGCTCGTACAGCCTTTGGCGAGGGAAACCTTAAAAAAATGGTTGTTAAAGGTTGTGGTCTTCCTAAAGGGGGTGGGGGATTGGGTCGATCTAGGAGGTACAGGCTAAACACCTTTATTCTTAGGAGAGAGAGAGCAGTATCAAAGGGAGAGCTAAAGACTTCTTTCCTCCTCCCTAGTTTGTGGCCAGGTGGCAGGTGGAGTAAACACTGATCAATTCCATCATAAAGACAGGCGGATCAGGTTATTACCATAATTGATGTGTTTCAGGAAAATGAGTCATAAGTAGCAAAATGGTTATTATTCAAAGTGATTTATTCATAAGATATATTTGTTGGAATATTCTAATTGTTGGGGTACTTAATGCTTGAAATTTCAATGCAATGTATTAAATAGTCATAAGTAGCAAAATGGTTATTATTCAAAGTGATTTATTCATAAGATATCTTTGTTGGAATATTCTAATTGTTGGGGTACTTAATGCTTGAAATTTCAATGCAATGTATTAAATATATCCATACATTTCTAAAGTCATTTTATGGAGTATATCTAGGTACTTTATTAGTAATTATCCACCCAAAAATATCAATATTCTTTTTTTACAAGCTAAAGATATCAAACGTATAATATAGAAACACTACTTAGCTCCCCTAGATGTTTACTACCATTAAAATCGGCTTGAGCTCATCTGTTCAAATATGATAATATCTCAAAATCCATTTTTTGCGACTTATGACTCATTTTCCTGAAACACATCACATATTCCAGAATATTCTATTAACAAATTTATTTTGATCAGGATGAATTCAAACTAAACCAACAAAACTCTAGCCCATAAAAATAGGGCAATAAAAAAGAGATTGGAAGTGTGTATTCGAGTTTATCTGTCAAAATGTTTCCCTGAATAAAAATACTGTTAAATACAATAAAATAATCCTTCGATTTCCTCATGCGACTAAAATACTTATAATCTTGTTGTATATGGCCAGAGAGGGAAGGAGACACTAGCAATAATAGTGTCCTTATAATTTTAAAATGTTTGTTATTGCCAAATGATACAATTTATCTGGCTCTCACTTTTTGAGGTTGTCTTTCAAAATGTACGTAAGGATTAGTGTGTGTGCATTAAATAAGAGTTATTATATATCACGGGGTAATTTCATCCAAATGTAAAGGAAATATTTGTTGAGTCATGAACTAGAGTATAAGTATAGTGATTGTTTGTAACGTCCAAGCATATTTATAATAATTAACAGGCAAATGCAAATCTGCAGCCCCACTCCATCCCCGCCCCACCCCCATCCCACTCCAGCCATGCATACCTGCAGTATGCTGTATCCATCAAGCCAGTAACACTGAAGAGTCCCACAGCACGAATTGATTGGCAAAGCGTTGCATCCTTCCTCTTTTTTCTTGCATTCAGTCCCTCTGTGGATAAAAGAATAACACGTAAAATACAGTACTTTGATTTCAACCATGCTTGAATAATACTGGAGGTTTGATGTCTTAAAATTACACTTCAACTTTTGTGACATTGCAGAAAAAATAAATGCATTTTAAACCCACATCCCACTTAATTTCGAAAACCGAATTATTTCGAAACCTAGTGTACATGGGGCAGTTGGTTTCAAAAATTAAAAAACATAAGCATACCTTCTGAGTCTGCTGAGGAGGTCTGATGCCCTTTTCAGCTCTCCACGTTCCTCCTCCTTGTAAGCCCCTGGAAAGATACCAATACTTATTAAAGAATTCTATATTTCACCTTAACATACCCCTAAACCATGGGATGTGTGTCTATATCAATGCAAATCCATATGGCCAGCTGCATGGTTAATCTTGGTTCTTTTTTTATCTCCTGCACCATCTCCTCTACCGGCCAAACCATGTTATATCGATGATTGGCAACAAGCTGTATATGCCTTTCTCTGTTCTGTTATATGCTAAACACACAAGGGACAGCATCATTCGACCAAGTGTAAAAAAATACAGTTAAAATACATGTGGGTACTACTGGGGATAGCTCTGGCACAAACAGACTAAATAATCATGTGATCTATTTGGATGATTTAACTAATAATCATGGCAAAGGTACATATAAATAATAAATGATATGGAGATTGATCAGGAATAATAGCAATAATATAAGAAAAGTCTCACAAATAAATCCAGTTTTGTCACAGAAGTACAGGAGTCTGTATAGCCTGAATGCAGTGATATGTGATGTGTTTCAAGAAAATGAGTCATAAGTCGCAAAATTGATATTTTTCAAAGTGTTTTTTTCATTATTGGAATGTTCTGATTTTTGGGTCGTTATCACTTATAGGTATGTCAATCGATGTCTCAATCTATGCAATATATCCTTTCGTTTTGAAGGTCCTCATATGGACTACATTTAGTTATTTTACTGTTTATTAACCCCCAGAAATATTGGAAACCTTTTTTTCAAAAACGAAAATATCTAACTTAAAATCTAGAAATACTTATTATTTTATTATACTGTTTACTATCATTGGAATCGGCTTGATCTCCTCTTTTCAAATATAGTGATATCTCAAAATCCATTTTTTGCGACTTATGACTTATTTTCCTAAAACGGATCACATATGTTGAATGCAGGAGATGCTCTTTAGGACATTTTCCTGTCAGGACTGGTAACACCTATATACTTTACTTCACAGAAATAACCATCATCACTAAAGGAAAACTACATTGGACATCATTGTAACTGAAACTGTTTTAACCATAATGTACTAGCAAATACCCATGCTACGCATGAGATTTGCTAGTGGGACAATGGGGCCCACATCCTCATCTCTCCTTGGTCCCTCTCCCACTATTTTTCTCTTTCAAGTTGTCTCTATAACTTAGTATCTTCATACCGCAAATGGAACCCTGTTTTTTTTGGTCACTGTTCGGTGTTGTGCTGCTGTTGTGTTGCCTGTCCCTGTCCCTGTTCCAATCCTTCTCCCACTCCCTCTCCCATTCTCTGTTTCATTGTGAGGTAATTAGTGGGCGGGTAAATTTCTGTGTAGGTGGGCCTTGTCCTTGTCCTTTCCCTCTCCCACTTGTTCTTCCTCTGTGATTTCACCTGCCAACGTAGCGGGTAAAGAAAAAACGTTAATTTCGCACACTGTACACAGAGTGCTGAAGACTGAGGCAAAGATACAACTCTGATGACGCTCCGTTCGGTGGAAATATATCAACTCCAGTCCTGTAGTGAAGCAATGATGTGCCTGTCCATGACGTCATGCGTCGGGTGACCCAGAACCCTGGTGTAGGGGCACTGGTAGGTTTGTTTTCAGGCAGCGCTGGGAGCCCTGGATAGGGGTGCTCAATGTAAACCCATTTTAAACCCCTTTCCAACCCTAATTTGTTAATGAAACATAGTGGAATGGCTCGGCACCATTTTCGGCAATGTGTATGTGAAATATAATGGAGATCTGGCCAGCGGTCTCAGAAAAGATAGGGGTTTAAGGCTCAAAACCCTTATTTTATTAATATAGAGATTGATTTATAATAAAACGGTTAAAACGAATATCGCGCTCTTCAACCAACTCATTATGTATACAGCGTTTCGCCTCAGCAGCTTGTATATATATGGTCAGTTCTCACGAAATGGGGTCACATGGGGGTAAAAAATTAAATTCATTTGAACTACTAATCCTTCATATGACCGATTGTACACATGTTTAACGATCCACATCTAAATTTGGGAACACTAATATTAAAATCTCTGCCTGTGGGAGCCAAAAGAAGAGAAGCATACATTGTCTTGTGTTGCGTTCCAACGCCCATATGTATGCCCTTGCAACGCCCTTGAATAAAATTCTAAATTTTCTGTTTAATATTGTACCATTAAAAATAGCTGCTAAACTAAGTATTCAGCTGAAAATTCAGTTTAAAAATACTGTTTGGTCCATATTTCATGGAGATATAAATTTCATGTTTTTGGGGGGCGTTGGAACGAGGGTTGGAGTGCCATAATTGGTGTTGGTTTATTATCATTGTTTTCTGGCACTTCTGTGTTAATCTCTTGTATTTCTTTGACCAGTAAATGTCAGGTAAGGGTGTATTATCATTATTATCACTCAAATAATCTATTTGGGAGGGAAATGGTCTCAGCATTACAACCATCTTTCAGAGGGTGTTGGAACGCAACAGGGCGTTGGAACACAACGTTTGCACTTTGATTCAGTCTAAAGAAGTTCTAAAGTATCCCTGAACAAAATTCTTAAAGACATGGCATAAAGCAATATATAGATGCCTTAAGTGTTGAATTATCATTTACTAATCTATATATTTGTAGACACTGTATTGCAAATGAAGGGCGTTGGAACACAACTTTAGGAATTCCCCAACTGGGATTTTCTTCACTCATTTGGGTCGGGCATAAACACTGTTCTTTTTAGTTTCTTTTTTAACATTTTAATCCAAAGTCAAACTCTTGAGGACCGATTTGGGCATGAAAGTAATAACTAAATATTTATTTTTCATAACTAGACAAGCTCATCAAAAGGGCGTTGGAACGCAACACACAAAATTCACAAAAAAAAAAATGTAAATAGGAGAAGTAGTAAATATTTCATGAACATATATTTTGGTCTTGGTACATAGACAATAGATTGGGGCATAATTACAAACAAAAAATGGAATTATTGGGAGTAATGTATGACTTGGTGCTAATCGTTTTCATAAGATTTTGTTTATCTTCTTGAAAAATGGCCGATTTTAGCATGTTTATTGCCCATAAAATATTTATTATTCATTCTAGATATAGATTGATCGTATTGTTATTATAGCAAATTGTACAATATATGTGGAGTAATAATGAGGAAACTTATGTTTATGTAATACAACTTTCAGGGAAAGAATTGTTAACCTGCACCGACATATAATAAACTTTAAGTAGCACTGTCTGGATGCAACAAAAATCACTCCTTGGAGTGAGAGTGACCAGGCACCTTCTGAATAAAAGCTTTTCCAAAACAAAAATTGATTGATTCATCCTCCTCTTTTGCTCAGGACCAAAATATACACATTTTTTTTTCAGTCTATCAACAAAGAACGCATTCTTCACGGGGTTATTTACAAAAACAATTACATCGGACCCCAAAACATACACACTTGTTGCATTGATTGTTTTAGATAAGATAAGATAAGTTGTTTTTTATTTGCCACTTTCATAGAGTACAGAGGTATGTAGGAATGTCTAGCTCTCCATGCTTCTCTGGATTTGGCCCATATGACGTTTTGGGATTGTGATAATGGACTATGTGTATTGTAAATTCACTTTCTTTATTTGCATTGCTTCCAGGCAATGACCACAAATAGTCAGAGGTATTGCATATTGTGTCACTGCTAGATTTAATCCCCTCATTTTTGCCAGTTGATTTATTTTCTGTCGCTCTAATTAAATCTATTTATACCATATTGGCTGAACTAACCTGCATTGCTCATAGTAAATGTCTATAATTACCAAGACTCCATTGATGTACATCCTGTGTTTATAGTTCATGCATATATGTTTGGTACTAGAAATACTTAGATAATGATTATTACTAAGACAACATAATATCCCCTTAGGTGAAATCTATGGCATATAATTATGCAGCTGAAGCTATCATCTATCACATATCTAAACTTTGCTTTAGACTAATCTCCTCCGGGTTCAAAACCTAAAGTTGAGGTATTGCTATGGTGATCACCATATAAATATAGCAAAAATTGTATTCTAAATGTAGCTGTAACTATTGGCAATCTGCCCAAAATGGCCTAATCTTGAAAGATCTCATGTTCCAGATCCTTACAGCAGAGGCTCTGAGCTTCGATTTGATATATGACCCTTGGTGTTATGTGTTCATGTGCAGTACATCATATTTTTTGTCCCTTTGTTAGTCCACTAAATGCGCAGTTGTATCTAGATCTATATAGTGACAGCAAACTGCGTCTTGCAACTCAGAAATAACTTAGCTGCATCAGATCAAGACCTACCAACTTCATACGGCAGACTCTACAGGTATCCTTTCCAAGGTGAGATTTATTTGAATTTTCTAATATTTTCTTATGCAACACAAATCAGTTTTGATTATATCATTCAATTGAGAAAATCTACAATCTTGAGTGAAGATTGAGGAACTCCCTGATAATACTTGTGAACTAATATTTCAGTGGCAAAATGGATTCAAAAGTTCTCCTGGCATTCTTGGTGATCGCCATCGCCAGTATAGGTTTAGGTAAGCATCAAATAATATGTCACAACACCAAACATAAAATGTACAAATTGTTATATTATGAGTATGTAATTTCTCATTTCTTTTAGAGTGATCACCCCACCCTATGTAAATGTATTTAAAGTACAGTCATAGTTGTGGCCCTATTGTCCTCTCTGCCTTAACGATAAATACCAGCGTTGTCAGCACTGCAGCAGGCGGGAATTCAACTTATCTAATCTTATCTTATCTTATCTAAAACAATCAATGCAACAAGTGTGTATGTTTTGGGGTCTGATGTAATTGTTTTTGTAAATAACCCCATGAAGAATGCGTTCTTTGTTGATAGACTGAATAAAAAATGTGTATATTTTGGTACTGAGCAAAAGAGGAGGATGAATCAATCAATTTTTGTTTTGGAAAAGCTTTTATTCAGAAGGTGCCTGGTCACTCTCACTCCAAGGAGTGATTTTGGTTGCATCCAGACAGTGCTACTTAAAGTTTATTATATGTTGGTGCAGGTTAACAATTCTTTCCCTGAAAGTTGTATTACATAAACATAAGTTTCCTGATTATTACTCCACATATATTGTACAATTTGCTATAATAACAATACGATCAATCTATATTACATAAGTTAGGATGATAGAATAAATGAGGAGATGATATGAGATGATGTGGTGAAAGGTTACTGGCTAATGGAATCAATAATGTTTTATCCGTTGTTAGGATTTGGTTATGAACATTCAATCTGATGAAGTCAATTAATCTAGTACTAGCAAATACCCTTGCTATGCACAGGATTTGCTAGTGGGACAGTGGGGCCCACATCCTCATCTCTCCTTGTTCCCTCTCCCACTATCTTTCTCTTTCAAGTTGTCTCTATAACTTAGTATCTTCATACCACAAATGCTTTTTTTGGTCACTGTTCAGTGTTGTGCTGTTGTTGTGTTGCCTGTCCCTGTCCCTGTCCCAATGCCTCTCCCACTCCCTCTCCTGTTCCCTGCTTCATTGTGATGTAATTAGTGGGCTGGTAAATTTCTGTGTAGGTGGGCCTTGTCCTTGTCTCTGTCCTGTTCCCTCTCCCACTCGTTCTTCCTCTGTTGTTCCCTCCCCCTCTCCCATTCCCTCTCCCACTCCCTCTTTCATTTTCAGGTAATCTAAATTAGTGGGCAAACAAATTTCTGTGTGGGCGGGTCAATCTCTGATTTCGCCCGTCAATGTAGCGGGCAAAGAAAAAAAGTTAATTTCAAACACTGTACACAGAGTGCTGAAGACTGAGGCAAAGAAAGAAAAAAGGAGAGACAGACAGAGAGACACAGACAGAGAGACACCAAAAACCATCAAAACAATAGTTTATGAACTGATTCAACTCTGACGATGCTCCTTTCGGTGGAAATATATCAACTCCCGTCCAGTAGTGAAGCAATGATGTGCCCATCCATGACGTCATGCTTTGGGTGACCAAGAAACATGGTGTAGGGGCACTGATAGGTTTGTTTTCAGGCCGCACTGGGGGCCCTGGATGGGGGTGTTCAATGTAAACCCATTTTTAACCCCTTTCCAACCCTAATTTATTAATGAAACATAGTGGAATGGCTCCGCACCATTTTTGGCAATGTGTATGTGAAATATAATGGAGATCTGGCCAGCGTTCTCAGAGAAGATAGCGGTTTAAGGCTCAAAATGCTTATTTTATTGATATATAGATGATACAATACAGTAAGATATGCTAACATTGAATAGAATCGTCTGAGATAGATTTGGCTCTGAAGAGTAATAAGAAGCTTTGTTTCACGCAAACTATTTTCCCAACACTTTCAATGGGGAAATAGTTAGCGAGAAACGGAGCAACGGGCCCTGGTGGAAGTGTCATGTCGGGATTGGATCAGGCAGAAATAACTGTGGGTTCCTGCCTCATTTTGAATTATCAATTATGTTAACCTGTTGCTGATTGGATCCTGAATATGTTAATATGGGGACTCACGTTCACTCGCTTATCTCAACTTCTAGATTCTTGGACTTGTGAAGTTATTCTTATTATTATTTTCATCTCACCTCTAATTTTATTGGCTTTGGTGAACTTGACTACATTATAAGTTCAAGCCAATGAAAATCAGATACTAATTTCTGTCTCTTCTGACTTGTTTGTTCACATCAATGATATCCATATAATTTACAAGTAGAGAGGCTTTTTTGTGCTCTATGTTCTTGGAATTGTGATGTTACCAACCACCTTTCTGCTCAGTACAGTTCTGTTGACCTTTTCTTTGTTTTGACCTACCTGCTTCCCAGGCTATAAATAGAGTGTGGATATTCACTCCAGATACCTTAACAAACCACATGTCCACAGAAGGTCAATGGACCTGTACAGACCAAAATAACAGATGGGGACATCCCAGATTCTTCTAGAGCTTTATATATATTAGATACGGCTGGGTCCTATCAGGCATGATATGTTTGCATTGGTAGAATTAATATATAATATGATAATTGCCCTTGTCTCTCTGTCAGTCAGAGAGCCCCGCTAATTCATCACCGGTGACCAGCCGGTCCGGTCCCGATCTCTAGTTACCAGAGTTCGATCATTTTTAAGGTTTCGCTATGCATTTTGTATGACAATGTTAGTTACTTACTATACTGGGTCAGGTCTTTTTTACCTTGTGACTGGGTCAGGGCCGGTTCGGACGGACCGGTATTGGAAGCCTGAGTTTGGTATTACGCATTCTGGTCTTCCATACTATACCGGGTTGGGTCTTTTACCTTGTGACCTGGTTCGGGCAGGGCCGGACCGGACCAGACCAGACCAGTATATGAAGCCCGAGTTGGGTATTACCCATTCCGGTCTTCCATAGAAATTGTATGGGGAAGTTAAGTTTGGGGTTCGGTATCGGTTTGGGGTTCAGTTTGGATTTTTCAGTACGGTTTCGGGCATCGGATGTCGGATATCTGACATTGGTATGTACCAAATTGGCTTTCCATAGTTATTTTCTCTCTAGCCTTGTGCATTAAACTTCCCGCGTTGAGTAAAGGAGACATCAATTGAGGATTAGTCTTCAACCTGCTGTAACCATGAGACAACATGTATTTCTCCTCTTGTCCTTGGCTCTGCTGCTCTGTCTCTTCTTGTCCCATACAGGTATGAATTTTTTTATGCTTATTCAAACATTGGACATTTATTTGTTTAATGTACCTATGAATTAATGTATATTGTTCCTCCTGTCTGCTATCAATTATTTTATTGCATGATGTATATATTTATTTCACGTAAACAGAGAATACATGCGTATATCAAGTAGAGTTTTTCACATAGGTTCATAATCCAATGTTAGATTTGCAGGAATATTTTGGGGTAGTGGCTAAAAGATCATTCAAATGCCAGCTTGATGTGTGGGGTAGTTAAATGCATTATCGTACGCACACCTATTATCTATCCTCCCAATTAAGAGGCTATAGAATAAGAGATTTGTCCATGTAGAAAATTACCGGCCAAGATTTTGGAGATTTGTATACAGAAACAGCTTTCTCAATACTTAGAGGGAAATAACATGTTGTGTGATTGTCAGTTTGGCTTTAGGGGGGCAGATCTATAAACAACGCTTTGGATCAATTACTAGGTAGAGTTTACTCAAATTTGAATGATAAAAAAGCAACTGATTTAATATTTTTGGACTTTCAAAAAGCATTTGATACGGTTAATCACAGTATTTTATTATCAAAATTAAAGAAATATGGGGTTACAGAAAATGCCCATAGGTGGTTTACTAATTATCTTAATAAGAGAACACAGAGGGTTTTAGTTGGAAATAATTTGTCCTCCCTAAGGTCAGTGACCTGTGGGGTACCTCAGGGTACCAGTTTGGGGCCGCTGTTATTTATTGTTTATATCAATGATTTATATAGAGTAGTAGAGAAGTGTCATATACAGCTGTTCACCGATGACACAGTTTTATACAGAGAAAGATCACTAGGAGGAAATAAAAGTGAAGAGTTACAAGAGGATTTAAATAATATTATACAATGGTGTGCTGTAAATAAAATTTCTTTGAATACTAAAAAATGTAAGAATCTAACAATTAGATCAAAGAAGGACGTTAATAATATAGTGAGTTACCATATTGGGGATCAGGAATTGGGGAATGTAACCGAATACAAGTTCCTTGGGATGGAAATTGATGAGAGAGTAGATTTTAATGTGTTTCTTAGAAAGAAAATGTTTACTGTCAAGTCGAAGATTCATGCTTTATCCAAATTATATAATGTGTGCGACAGAAATACCCTCCTCTTATTGTATAAAACGATGATTCTTCCCATTATTGATTATGGGGACTTATTCTATGGTTCATCCACACAGGCACAGTTACAAAAGATACAAACTTTACAAAATTCGGCTTTTAAGATCATCCTAAAGTTACCTAAATTATCGAATACAAAGGAAATTCACAAAACATTAAACCTCCCATCCCTGTCAACGAGGAGGGATAGTCATGTATTGGAGCTTGCTTAAAAATTATGAGGACGAGGAGTGAAGAAAATTTAGATACGAGAAAAGTTAATCTTAGAAGGTTGGCTGGAGGTAAAAAACTAATTGTGCCAAAACCTAAGAATGAGTTATTTAAAAGATCCTATGTGTACGTCTTAACAAATCTCTGGAACAGCTTACCTGATGAAGTACAAAATACGAATACCAGAATTAAGTTTAGACAATACCTTTGAACTGTTTATTTGAGTGAGTATGATGAGTATCTGTCCACTGAATGAAATGATGAAATGATGTTGAAATAAATACATTAGAGGTAGATAATAGAGAAATGTAGGTTTATATTGCATAGTAAACTAACATAGTTATAAAAGGCATCCTCTTCTGGAATGATGTAGTATAAAAATTCAGAATAAAACTACGATATATATATATACAAGCTGCTGAGGCGAAACGCTGTATACATAATGAGTTGGTTGAAGAGCGCGATATTCGTTTTAACCGTTTTATTATAAATCAATCTCTATATTAATAAAATAAGGGTTTTGAGCCTTAAACCCCTATCTTTTCTGAGACCGCTGGCCAGATCTCCATTATATTTCACATACACATTGCCGAAAATGGTGCCGAGCCATTCCACTATGTTTCATTAACAAATTAGGGTTGGAAAGGGGTTTAAAATGGGTTTACATTGAGCACCCCTATCCAGGGCTCCCAGCGCTGCCTGAAAACAAACCTATCAGTGCCCCTACACCAGGGTTCTGGGTCACCCAACGCATGACGTCATGGACAAGCACATCATTGCTTCACTACGGGACGGGAGTTGATGTATTTCCACCGAACGGAGCATCATCAGAGTTGTATCTTTGCCCCAGTCTTCAGCACTCTGTGTACAGTGTGCGAAATTAACTTTTTTTCTTTACCCGCTACGTTGGCAGGTGAAATCACAGAGGAAGAACAAGTGGGAGAGGGAAAGGACAAGGACAAGGCCCACCTACACAGAAATTTACCCGCCCACTAATTACCTCACAATGAAACGGGGAATGGGAGAGGGAGTGGGAGAGGGATTGGAACAGGGACAGGGACAGGCAACACAACAACAGCACAACACTGAACAGTGACCCAAAAAAACAGGGTTCCATTTGCGGTATGAAGATACTAAGTTATAGAGACAACTTGAAAGAGAAAGATAGTGGGAGAGGGACCAAGGGGAGATGAGGATGTGGGCCCCATTGTCCCACTAGCAAATCTCATGCACGGGTATTTGCTAGTACATTATGGTTAAAACAGTTTCAGTTACAATGATGCAGTCATATCACAATTGTATATGACCGATTTTCATAAAAAGTAGTCATTTGCATGAAATGCAGTTGAAAAAACGTCAAAATTAGAATTTATCACATATATTGCTGATTTTTCTCATACATAGAGAGAATGGGAAGAGCCAGCAATAATCCAAGATTTATTGGATGAGATTCGTCCACATGAGTATGATGCTGTGGGCAGAGTGCTTATGTGGATGAATCAAGTCCAATAAGTTTTTGATTATTGCCGGCAAGTTCCATTCTATATTTATTATGTGCATAAAACTTGATCATATGTCATAAGATATCACTGAAAAAATATTAAAGAAGTCTCAGAGAGCCCAGCTGCCTTGCTGACAGCCCCACTGACAGCCCCACTGACAGCCCCACTGACAGCCCCACTGACAGCCCCACTGACAGCCCCGCTGACAGCCCCGTTAGTAGGCCTACAATGGTGCCCACTGTGTGATCATGCAGTATTTAGGCCTACTGATATTGTTGAATTAAAACGTTCATATTGCAACAATTTTTTTAGCTACATTAATAAATCGTATCTCATTCGATAGAGAATTTAATGCTCTATTCAATGATGTGGTTTTTGTTATGTATTTCTATAATCATAGTGCCAGAATCACTGGTGGAAACTATTTTATAACAAAGCTATTTTTAGACAACTGGAATTTTATAGTATGCGTACTATATGAATATTTTTATAGCACCCCATTTATAGCACCTCTCATATAGCATGCAGCTATAATGAATATTACAATGATACGCAGTTGTAATTCTCTGAAATTTGGCAGCTTATAATATCTAATAATTAGCCTTCGGCGGCCTGGCAAAGTTTTCCTCTTCTACCCAGCATTAATAACTCAGAGTGACATAATGATGATGC
This sequence comes from Sthenelais limicola, assembly GCA_942159475.1. NCBI lineage: Eukaryota > Metazoa > Annelida > Polychaeta > Phyllodocida > Sigalionidae > Sthenelais > Sthenelais limicola. The sequence continues at coordinate 15,326,917 of OW804098.1, forward strand.
GTGACGCAAAATGAGAATAGCATCTATCAAACATATCCCACGGTCAGTAAAATGTATAAAAATGTAGTGGATCGGAGGGTATAACTAGCCCTCCGCGTCAAGTGTGTGTTGATGATCAAATGTCCTTGACATTTCCATGCCTCGGTAACGCTCCACTGAGCACAGATTGAGCTCTCGGATTTGTGCTAATTGCAAGACAATTGTGTTTTATTATTATCACCCATTTACAGGATTCTTATAATATTGTATTCAACTACAGCAGAATGTGTATTGTGTATAAAATAGCGTATCCACTTACACATTGGTTGGAACCACCGTCAAGAGTGGCCAGAGGGGACGGTCAAATGGTGACCACAGATGGCCATCTTTGACCATCGCTGTTGACCGTCCCCGGTATTCACTTGCACATCAAAAAAGCCCACATAATCACCATTGGACGGTCTCCTAGGGACCACTAGACATTTGATTTATTACTGTATGGACATTTCTGGTCATATTTCTACATATATATTAGCAAAGCATCGATCTTCCGACTCTGCCAAACTCTCCTTGATATTACTAGATATATTAATTTGAAATGTATATTTTAAAAATAGGCTTGGCAAATCGAGCCATGTTCACTGCCTCGTGTTATGGGACTGAATTTTCAGCTGCTAGAGAGAGTGGGCTAGTGAGACTTCTGATATTATTTGTATTGTTCCTGATCGATCTGCATATTATGTAATATTGATATGTACCTTCACAATGATTATTATTTAAATCATTAATCAATTCAAATTCTAAATTAATTGTTTTTTCTGTGTTTATTTTGCCTCTTGTTCATTCCTGTTCACTTATGTGAAGTTAAGAGTATATTTGTACATTTTATTTTTTTCGTTTGAATCGATTTATATAGAATTATCGCCATTATTTCCTGAATATTTTGATTTGTGCATGGTTTACGGGTCCCTGATTTTGGTGAATAGTTTGAAGTTAATTTGTACATCAATTTTTAGAATTTCTATTATTCATTATAATTATTTATTGGTATTTAGTGGAGAAAATCAAAATTGTTGCTGCTTAGACCTACCAGACCCCCACCCCATATTACCTTTTCAGAAATTCATCGTTTTTAGCGTTTTCAGACATAAGAGCGGCTGTCTCAGTCAACTAGTGGCTCTATAGGTATATTATTTATTTATTTTACCACTTTTATTCAATAAACGTATACATAATGTAAATCAAGAAGAGGGACATAGCTCCTTCTCCACTGGATTTCTTCCAGGTAACCCTTAAACTAAACATTGACGTGAGTTAATGTGAGATTAGAAATAAATGTACATAAAAGATTAATCGGGTATAGTCAGTGTGAATGTCTGCCATATATTGGGATGTCCAATGTAGTTTTCCTTTAGTGATGATGGTTATTTCTGTGAAGTAAAGTATATAGGTGTTACCAGTCCTGACAGGAAAATGTCCTAAAGAGCATCTCCTGCATTCAACATATGTGATCCGTTTTAGGAAGTCATAAGTCGCAAAAAATGGATTTTGAGATATCACCATATTTGAAAAGAGGAGATCAAGCCGATTCCAATGATAGTAAACAGTATAATAAAATAAAAAGTATTTCTAGATTTTAAGTTAGATATTTTCGTTTTTGAAAAAAAGGTTTCCAATATTTCTGGGGGTTAATAAACAGTAAAATAACTAAAATTAATGTAGTCCATATGAGGACCTTTAAAACGAAAGAATATATATGGCATAGATTGTCCTGAAATTTTAGACATCGAGTGACATACCTATAAGTGATAAACTCCCCAAAAATCAGAACATTCCAATAATGTGATCTTGTGAAAAAAACACTATGAAAAATATCAATTTTGCGACTTATGACTCATTTTCTTGAAACACATCACATATCACTGCATTCAGGCTATACAGACTCCTGTACTTTTGTGACAAAACTGGATTTATTTGTGAGACTTTTCTTATATTATTGCTATTATTCCTGATCAATCTCCATATCATTTATTATTTATATGTACCTTTGCCATGATTATTAGTTAAATCATCCAAATAGATCACATGATTATTTAGTCTGTTTGTGCCAGAGCTATCCCCGGTAGTACCCACATGTATTTTAACTGTATTTTTTGACACTTGGTCGAATGATGCTGTCCCTTGTGTGTTTAGCATATAACAGAACAGAGAAAGGCATATGTGGGTCAGATTTTCAGAAAATGTACAATTGGCAGCTGTACACATTTAGGAAATTCTCCTCAATTAGGCTGAAAAATGAAGAATACAGGGTACATCTTAGTATATTTGGTATCGCATTGATTTCAAGTATCAGTTGTGTTATGTTAAACTGCATTTTAAAGCACATTTTTGTCTTAAATGTGGATTATTTGAGAGGATTGGTGAAGGTGAATTGTACATTTTCTGAAAATCTGACCCATGTATGAACAGCTTGTTGCCAATCATTAATATAACATAATGGGGAGTTTTCACTACTAACTGGTAAAGTAGAGGGGCCACGTGAACGTTTGGTAGACTGTGGAAGAATGACGATTTGAAATAATATAACATGGTTTGGCCGACAGAGGAGATGGTGCAGGAGATAAAAAAAGAACCAAGATTAACCATGCAGCTGGCCATATAGATTTGCATTGATATAGACACACATCCTATGGTTTAGGGGTATGTTAAGGTGAAATATAGAATTCTTTAATAAGTATTGGTATCTTTCCAGGGGCTTACAAGGAGGAGGAACGTGGAGAGCTGAAAAGGGCATCAGACCTCCTCAGCAGACTCAGAAGGTATGCTTATGTTTTTTAATTTTTGAAACAAACTCAATGCGGTTTTTCTCAAGGCCCTGTGTACACTAGGTTTCAAAATAATTCTGATTTAGAAATTAAGTGGGATGTGGGTTTAAAATGCATTTATTTTTTCTGCAATGTCACAAAAGTTGAAGTACAATTTTAAGACATCAAACCTACAGTATTATTCAAGCATGGTTGAAATCAAAGTACTGTATTCTACGTGTTATTCTTTTATCCACAGAGGGACTGAATGCAAGAAAAAATGGGAAGGATGCAACTATTTGCCAATCAATTGGTGCTGTGGGACTCTTCAGTGTTACTGGCCTGATGGATACAGCATACTGCAGGTATGCATGGCTGGAGTGGGGTGGGGGTGGGGCGGGGATGGAGTGGGGCTGCAGATTTGCATTTGCCTGTTAATTATTATAAATATGCTTGGACGTTACAAACAAACACTATACTTATACTCTAGTTCATGACTCAACAAATATTTCTTTTACATTTGGATGAAATTACCCCGTGATATATAACAACTCTTATTTAATGCAAACACACTAATCCTTACGTACATTTTGAAAGACAACCTCAAAAAGTGAGCCAGATAAATTGTATCATTTGGCAATAACAAACATTTTAAAATTATAAGGACACTATTATTGCTAGTCTCTCCTTCCCTCTCTAGCCATATACAACAAGATTATAAGTATTTTAATCGCATGAGGAAAACGAAGGATTATTTTATTGTATTTAACAGTATTTTTATTCAGGGAAACATTTTGACAGATAAACTCGCATACTCACTTCCAATCTCTTTTTTATTGCCCTATTTTAATGGGCTAGAGTTTTGTTGGTTTAGTTTCAATTCATCCTGATCAAAATAAATTTGTTAATAGAATATTCTGGAATATGTGATGTGTTTCAGGAAAATGAGTCATAAGTCGCAAAAAATGGATTTTGAGATATTATTATATTTGAACAGATGAGCTCAAGCCGATTTTAATGGTAGTAAACATCAAGGAGATCTAAGTAGTGTTTCTATATTATACGTTTGATATCTTTAGCTTGTAAAAATAGAATATTGATATTTTTGGGTGGATAATTACTAATAAAGTACCTAGATATACTCCATAAAATGACTTTAGAAATGTATGGATATATTTAATACATTGCATTGAAATTTCAAGCATTAAGTACCCCAACAATTAGAATATTCCAACAAATATATCTTATGAATAAATCACTTTGAATAATAACCATTTTGCTACTTATGACTCATTTTCCTGAAACACATCAATTATGGTAATAACCTGATCCGCCTGTCTTTATGATGGAATTGATCAGTGTTTACTCCACCTGCCACCTGGCCACAAACTAGGGAGGAGGAAAGAAGTCTTTAGCTCTCCCTTTGATACTGCTCTCTCTCTCCTAAGAATAAAGGTGTTTAGCCTGTACCTCCTAGATCGACCCAATCCCCCACCCCCTTTAGGAAGACCATAACCTTTAACGACCATTTTTTTAAGGTTTCCCTCGCCGAAGGCTGTACGAGCGCCTTAGGCCCTCATATTGGGAAACCTTATACAGGTTCCAGTTTTTGCCTGTTCTTTGTGCATCCGCGTCGCCCCTTTATGAGGAAAACCCGATTCCACCTTTTCCCACCTGAATTTCCGACGCACTTGCATACACATTGCAGTGATTTTACGCTCACGCGTATTGCTAAAAAATCGCTATTTCCACTCGAAATAAATTGCCAAACACATGAAATTCAGAAAGAGCATGCTTTTCTACCCCTAAATATGTGTTTATTTCAAGGTCAGTTTTTAAATAAGGCATATATGAGCCGACGATTGTACATTTTCTGATGACCTGACCCTATAATAGGTTGTGGCAGACACATCGCAGGGAAATTACTCTCCAGCGAAACAATGAAAAAAGTTATTTCTCCTCAAAATACATTGCTAAGATGTTGAAATGCTGAAATTACATACTTTTCTACCCCAAAATAGGTAGTCTTACCAAATTTGGTCATTAAATGAAGAAATAGCCTTCCCGACGACCTCCCAGGCCAGGCCAGAGCCATTGTCAGCTCAGACAAGATAGTCCTACTTGTCTGAGCTGATCAGCAGAAATGCAGTGAAAAACGCTATTTGCACTAGTAATGCATCCAAATACACTAGGAAACGTGAGCCCTTCCTTCCATATTCTTTATTTTCATTGGAATTGGTGGATACATAAGGAACATGGGAAGGAAAGAAGTTCATAGGGAAAGTATAGGCCTATTGATGCCAATGTCGCCAACGACGCAATAATATACTAGTGATGTCTTATAATTTTCACAACACTAGTAACGCACCTGGACAACGCATAATAAACATTTTCCTGAACAGAGTATCGGAGGAAAAGGGGGGGGGCATTTTTTGTTTAGGCATATAGGCCCTATAATAGAAACAGAATAGTTTTCGATATAGCCTAGATATCAGTCATGAAAGACAAATGCCAACTAGGTTTGTTGCAAAAGTACATCATAACGTCGTAGCCGGCATATCGCGGGGAAATTACGCTCCCGCGAAGTAATAAAAAACGCTATTTCTACTCGAAATACATTGCCAATGTGTTTAAATTCTGAAAGAGCATGCTTTTCTACTCCCATATATGTAGTTATATCATCGTGAGTATTTAAATAAGGAAGATATGGAGGAAATTCTACTGTATATCGATGCTCATGCCGGTGACGACGCAAAATATTAATGTAGGTCTACTTTGGCCTGGCCGCGTTTTCTAATTTGGATGTTAGTAACGCGTCCTTGACAATGCTTTTTCCCGCGTGGGGTGGGCTTGGGGGGAACCATCCTTTCCTTAGTCCACAACAAAATTTCTTGTTGTCAAATGTATCAGGACAGAGGCAAATAAAGAATACTCTAATCTAATCTAATGATCACACATACTTGTTTGATTTCAAGCATGGTTATTGCGTGGACTGTGTACTTGAAGGCAATGTTTGCCAGCAGGACTGGCAATGCTGCGTCGAACTGCAATGTGACAAGAGCAACATAACCTGGCTGAATGGCTGGTGCAACAAGTACAGAACGGAGGGTGACTGCTACCGTGACGGCCAATGTGTAAATGACTGTGTTAAGGAGTGGTATGTTGTCTATGGCAATTGTACATAATTTCGCTGTCACTAGAATGTATACAAATAAAAGTGTCTAACGTTGGATTCGATATCATTGTAAAATTATTCTCTCATGATTACAGATTGTTTATCAATATTTTTGACCATTTAGCCAACTTTTTTATTTTTATTTCTTTTTACTTTTCATAAAAGCTTTGTAAAGGATTTTGGCCTTCGCACCTATAATATTAATCCTCTCTGCTCCTACCATTACAAAAACTTCTTGACGATCTTCCCCTTCATTAGCGATATGGTTTATTAACCTATACCACTTCTTTGGGATCGCGTGGTTAAGCTGCAAACGTTCGACAAAATTTGTTCCGGTATTATATTCCTCTTTCAACTGGGCTAGGGATATAAATTGATATGCTGTTCTCGGAAACGTTGGTCGAACAAATAATAAAAGAACTCAAGCAACATTAATTTGCATCGTCTTTCTTATGGTTTTGGTGTTTATTTCCCTAAATCGATATGAATTGATAGTTATTATTCATTACATCCTTTATATAATGGTTGGTAAACAAACTAGGTAACACAAGTAGTGCCTTGAGCCGGCGAGATAACTCCTTTATTAAAATAAGAAGCAAAAATTTTCAAGCGACTGATCCGGAGATGACCACTGCAGCAAATGACTGGTCAGCACACAGGTGCCAGTACTTTAATAGTAGTCCACCAGGTGGCAGTACCGTATACAGACAATTATAGGCATATTCGCCTATCGGTTAATATGAACATATAATGGTTGGTAAACAAACTAGGTAACACAAGTAGTGCCAAAACCCAACATAAAAAACAAACACAAAAAATTATGAAAGTGAGTCCGCGACCAGCAACTCCAGGTCGCACTTCCTTGAAAACGGAGTAGTGAGATATACCAACACAGCCAAGCTACGCCAATTGCCACAACACTTAATATCTTGCAATGGGACACCCAAGGAATGTAGATAGGCGGCACCACTACGGCGAAGGGAGTGAGTGCCGGCGTATTTGGGATCCATCCCAATTGAAGACATACGGTCCTTGATAAATTCCAGAAAGTCACTATAGGTGATAGGTACTAAGGAGGAACCTTTCCTCTTAAGGTAGAGTGACGACAAAGGAGAAGCAGGGAAGTTTTCCATGTGATCAAGAAGCATAGTAGCAGCACACAACACCTTGTTGCTGGTAAAGTAAATTGGTATCCTAACCGGTTGGTCAGTAGACCTCAGGGTCTTGGAAGAAGAGACGGTGAGAATAACGCCTTGGTCACATCTTTCCACACAAGCTCTGTTCAGAACATGAGAATCAACACAGCCGTCAGGTACTAGGTTGGATTTCCGTAGAAGAGATCTGAAGGCCAAAATGGTCAAGCCCCATAAGGACATATTGAGCTGGGAGATTGGCATACAGTAGAACATCTGGCTAAGCTGGATCGGGGTAACAGCCAACTTCTGTAGAGGTGGAGCACCAATTACATTCTTGATGCCAGACATCAAAAGTCTAAGAGAGAACTGAGATCTGAAATCCGCTTCATGTCCATAGAATTTCTGTAGAACGGTTATGGCCGACAGGTAGTTGTTAACAGTTGTGTAGGTACAGGTTTCAGACAGATGGACTAAAAATCTCATAACAGTTCTAGTGGTACAGGGAACTGGGGTAGCATTAATTCCAGAGCAGAAGAGAATAAAACGCTTCCATTGAGAGTTCCTGACATTCAAGGTTGACTTAGCCCAGCCCGCAGAGATGATCGACGATACCGATGCATCCAGTTCATCTAAGTTCACTGCAACATAGAGGAGAGCAAGATATACATTCAAGTGAATTAGTAGAGGTGATGCGTGAGAGCATGTCCGCAATGACGTTTTCATAAGTTGGGATATAATTCATGGAAACCACACAGTCATTCAGGATACAGGCCCAGAAGATATTCCTCAGAACAGACATGCACGCATTACTAGTGGTAGAACCCTTGTTAACGATGGACATGGCCTGCATGTTATCGGTAAACCCAACGACATGACAGCCAGGGTACAGGGGGCACAGTCGTTTTATATGGATGAAAGATTCCCAGGGATGAAAGATTCCCAGTGACCATGAGCGGATTCCAAGCATTCAACAAGAGCTGGGAGCAGGTCCAGATTGAAGTAGCCAGCCTGCCAATCAGAGTCACAGAAGAAACCATAGCCGGCTAAACTTGCGTCGCTGTAGAAGGTAGGCCCCTGACCATAATTAAATTTCACAATGGTGGAAGAACCATTAAACCAAGAGGCAAATCTACGCCACAAGTCTAGGTCTAACATGAAGCGGGAGGACAGTGTTACGGATGGATTACCATCAGGGAGGCCTTTCAGTAAGTCTACCTCGTAGTGTGAAAAAATCCTACCGCCACGTACAACCTTGGCACAATGGCACAAGGTACCACACAGTCTCTGTAGTTGTCTTTTGGTAGCTTTGGATTTTCCTTCGAAGAAACAGAGCTCGGAAAAGAGCTTCTGAAGTTTGTCTGGAGGTAGGGAGAGCGTCATACCTTCAGTGTCAATCAGTATACCCAGATATCTTATAATCCGGCTTGCAGAGTTACACTTCTTCCAGGATACCCGAAAACCAAGGCAGCCCAATAGCTTCAAGAGAGCCACCTGAGCTTGAAGGCAATCTTCCTGTGTAGAGCCAATGGTGATGAAGTCGTCGATATAAGAGACAACTCTACTATATCCTCTCCTGAACATGCACTTGCACACAAAGTTAGTGAGGGCGGTAAAAATGAAGGGAGCACAGCTTATACCAAAGCAAAGCCTACAGTCAGTGTAGTAGTTGGGACCTAGACCAAAATCCCAAGAGATTCCCTGAAACTTTTGATGGTCAGGGTGAATCCATACTGACTGATAGGCAGCAGAGATGTCTGTTACAGCCATATAATCATCTGTTAACAACATTTCTGTTACAGTGTTGATGTGGCAAAAAGAGAAAGGCAAGGCTGTAGTGGACATGTAATTATTCACACTCTTATACAAGGGATGTTTGCAATCTGTTATGGGGTGGTGAGAGCCATCAGGTTTAGGGACAGCGCCCAGGGCATGTACACATACAGGTTTACAGTCCGATATAACATATTTCCCTTCTGACACCTCAGTACACAGGAGGTCAGATACAAATTCATGAGCTCCTGAATCCAAAACACTGCTATAATTACTGGCCTCATAAGGTTCAATAGAACAATCATCATCAACAATACGGAAGCCATTCTCAATACCATCTCTCAGAAAAAGACGTAGTGTAGCGTTGTCTTCCCACTGTAGCAATTATAGGCATATTTCCCTATCGGTTAATATGAACACATATAATAAATACCTGCTGCCCTCTATCTAGGAAAGGAGAATGTTATTACATCTATTATGGGTGTTGTTCCATATTAGTTTCCTGAGTACCTACCAATGATTTATTCACTGATATTTGCAGCGAAAAAAAAACTAAATCACCCATTTGTTCATGCATGGAAAAATCAAAGAAGTAATAACATTATTAAGACAAATCACCAGAAATACAACCAAAGCTGTCACCATAATAAGGACCCCCAGATATTAGATGTGTTTCCGATTTACTCCCCCCCCCCTCCTACCTAGAAAAACCTTACCCTACCTAAAAAAATGTTTGCCATACCTGATTTTTTTTTCATCATATCTTACCTTTTTTCTCTTTTTTTTTGACAAAAGAAGCTTATGATAGCAGGAAAACGAGTATTCCTAACCCAAAACTGTCAAAAAGCAAATTTTCCCATGTTTAAAACAACTATTGTTATGAAATAGACATTTTTGTCAGTTCCTGGGAGGTGGTTTTAAAAAAAAAGAGTTACCACCCCCGCTACCTAGTTTTTCAATCAGATTAATCGGAAACACCCTATTTTTTTTTGCCTAGTGTAACTTTGGGAAATGTGGAAACAAAGAATAAAATTATAAAATATAAATACCGGCTCTTAAACACTTGCAATTCTGGAAAATTTAATATAGAAATAAGCCAAGTTCTTTAATTGTTGTTAATTTTCAAGTGAAACTAATACAATCTAGTTAGGGTGTTTATCCAATTTATTACAAAATCGTATCAGAATAAAAAAGATCATAACTCACGATATGATTCACTCCGACAATTGTTCAACGGAAAGTATTTTGCAGATTTAGATTTGACTTATGAAACGAATTACATCCTCATATCTAGGTTATGAAAAAACAGTATATTCAATTGTTTTGTTAGTCCTCTCAGAATCCACCTTCATCACCTCAAAACTAATGCAAAACGTTTTATTCATGAACTCAGAAACGACATATACATGCATATTGTAGTGATATTCAATACTCTAGGTGTCATTGTATCTTATATTTGGTACTGTTGATTAGTTCCACTGAATAACAACAGAGGTCACTACTATTTGTAGTACTGCTAAAGCCATTGCTTTTATATCTCATCAATCTACATGATCAATGTAACTATTACCTATCTAGACTTAGGTATGGAGTTCAATACTATTTACCATAATGTGTCAATATGTGTATAAGTGTCTGTGATTTATGCTTCATCCCTCAACATGTGCTATTTCATCATATCATTGTGTATGTATGCTGTATGTTTCCATTAAACACCATGAACTCTTAGGGAGCTAAACTACCTAGGAGCCCTCTGAGCCTAGTTTCAGGCAAGAGGCCGGAGGAGGGTTGTGTGAATAAACCAAGAATGAAGTTAAGCTTGTGTTCTGGTTGTTCTTTGCTAAGTCCGAACCTGGATTGTGTTGGAAGAACACTACACATACTATCTATACATAGAATAATAGAGTAGATATATATGCATTTGGCATTGTATGAAACATAAAAAAAATGTTACCCATGGACAAAGTCAGTGACCTCTCTTGGAAAACCAATAAGCGACTCCTATGGCCACGAAAATTGCTAGAACTGGTAACGTCTTTTTGAAAGTCAGTTGGAGTTGTGCGCGCATTTTAGGCTACATACCAACTCAGACTTGCACAAAGACAGGTTTTTCTGCAAGAAGACGTTCTCTGTAGGCTGTGATGTGTGGTCGTGTGGACCAGAGTTTGTGAGCGTACCCAGTAATGTACAACCTGTGCACACATACCGCCAGGGCGATGTCAGCAGCGGTGAATGTCTCTCCCAAAAGACAGGAAACGCCACCTAAATTTGGGGAAAGGTATACAAAATTTGATAAGTGATTCATGTAATTGTGCAAGGGATGCTGCTAATATCACACTTTTAAAAACTTATAAAAAGGACTGTTTGTGAATGTCAAAGCAAAATTAGTGATTAATTGAGAACAACATGCAATATTATTCCTAAATACAATTAACATGAATATTTTGGTGATGTACCATGCAAACTCTTTTCCAATCTCTGTTCCAGGAGACATATATTCAAGATGGAAGACCGCAATGGGTTATACCGAGGTCGGTACCGAGGTCGGTTACAGAGGTCGGGGTCACAATGTTTCCATTTCATTGTGTCTTTTATTGGTTTGGGGTATAATTACAGGATCTAATTGAACATGAAGAAAACTGATATTCAACAACTGAATATTTAAAAATCGAATCGCTTGATCATTACATATTTTTCAGTGTACAATGAGATAGGACAAGAGAACATTACCATACTGACGCCTGACAAGCCTGTCACATATCTTACGTTGTATTGAAACACTAAGGTGGAAAGTATATCCTACAAATATTACTTGTTACATCCGAAAGCTTTATAGATTTTATCTTTATCTATGATATTAACCACACTTTGATAGTGTCATTTCATACAATGAGTTTTGTTTGTTGAGATCTGAAGGACCAGTTTTGTACACTAAATTTTGTACCAAGTTCTGTACTGAACTTTGTACCATAACTTAAATTAATATTACAAACTCATTCTTCATTTATGTTAGTTAACCTGCAGTTAACCTGCAGTCAACTTGTAGAACTTAAGCTCCTCTTGTACCTTAAGCCTAGCACGCTTCTATACTTGGGTCAGATTTTCAGAAAATGTACAATTCGCCTTCACCAATCTTCTCAAATAACCCACATTTAAGACAGAAATGAGCTTCAAAATGCTTTTTAACATAACAGAACTGATGCTTTAAATCAATGCGATACCAAATATATTCAGATTTACCCTGTATTCATCATTTGTTAGCCTAATTTAGCAAAGTTTTCTAAATTTGTACAGCTGCTAATTGTACATTTTCCGAAAATCCTACCTACTTGTGTTATGGTAATCGCTGGCATCCAGCTGCCTCTCCGCCATTTTGTCACTCCTTATATATGTAAATCCTCTGACTAATAAACAATTTTTCAATTCAATTACACATGTTCAAGATCGACTGGACTACGATTTTACAAACAAAAAGTCTATAAAAGGGCAATTTTAAATGTTCTTATATCCATCAGGAACAAGCTATAGAAGACATCAGGAAATCCTGTTTATTAAGTTTATTATCTAGTATTCAATTCATGTATGAGACAGATTGTATGGAACCAAAGGAAACATCCCGAAGAACAGAATGGATTATACCACCAAGTCAAATATATTCCTTTACCTTATTCTTTACATGATTTGAGATATATATTGGGGCATAATTACTGAGAAAAAATGTTTGATTAGTTGAAAATCAGGTAATCTTCTATTTAAGGAATAATTTCCGAGGTTTTTTCTGCTCACGGTGTCTATAGCGTCAGGGAAGTTCGAGGGCGAAGCCCGAGAACTTCACTGACGCTATAGACACCGCGAGCAGAAAAATCCGAGGAAATTATTGCTTTTAGAAGAGAATTGATGAGATTCCCTTGATTTGATGATATTCCCTTAATGTTAGAGCAAAAAAGATAGACAAACCTTCTTTATTCCGTCCAAAAACATCCAAAAACATCCGAAATATACCATGCGAGTCGTCAGCCTTTCTATGAGACCGGAAGTGATTTTGAAAACGATGCCTTGGATAGCAAGCAGCGGAACCTTGTGAAAACACGCCGGCTGGGTGAACGTAAACATTAGCGAATACGCACCTCTGATTGGCTGTTTCTCCGCTAAGCCCCGCCCACTTCACTTGGCCAGCCGTCGTGGCATCATACGGTTTCCGACTAACGCGGCAAGCATCGGACACTTCCTGTTCTCGAATGCCGTGTTGCGTGTGTCTAGGGACTTAAAAAAGAAATAAATAAAAGATTTGAATCGGTAGAAATGAATTAAATAGTGTTTGAGCCTGATAGCGAAGATTTAGTCGACGGGAATCAAGCAATAAATGAATGGCGAGTTCAGAACCTATATGTGCACACTCACTTGGCGTTGCATTGTGTACGGTGGCCTATATAGCGCACGGAGGATTTCATTCGAAAGTGACCCGCACGTCAACAAACGAAGCATCTACGAATGCCGTGTCCGTGTGTCTAGGGACTTAAAAAAGAAATAAATAAAAGATTTGAATCGGTAGAAATGTTTTAAATAGTGTTTGAGCCCGATAGCGAAGATTTAGTCGACGGGAATCAAGTAATAAGTAAAAGCCATACGTGTGCTTACGTTACGTAGACCGGAAGAGATTTGAAGCAAAATTCAGCAGCGATGCCTCCACCAGCTTCATAGGGTAGTGGTTAGACTGCTCGACTTCGGCGGAGAACGTCAAGGGTTCGAGCCTCATCAGGTCCCTTGGCTTTTTTTTCATTCTATAGGCCTACTTGACTGGGTTGGGTTGATCTATGGAGACGGAACTCTTGAGACTTGATCTATGGAACTCTTGAGACTTGATCTATGGAGACGGAAGTCTTGATCTATGGAGACGGAAGTCTTGAGTCTTGATCTATGGAGACGGAAGTCTTGATCTATGGAGACGGAAGTCTTGATACTGATCTATAGGGAGTCTTGAGACTGAACTATAGGCTTGATACTGATCTATAGGGACTGATCTATGGGGACGGAAGTGGTTTAGAGGGAATCTATAGAGAAAAAAACCCTCCCAGAATCTCATCAGATCGATTCTAAGATAAAATAAACAATCCTACTAAGTTAGATACATTGGAAGAGCTTGGTATTTAGTTGGTTACAAAAATTGTAACTCTAGTGAACTACTGATTTGTAAGCCACTTAAGTTGTGAAATTGATGAAATAACAACAAACAAAGGGCGAATTTATTTATCTGTGTGTATTGACGCTGAAGCACAATAGCAAAGCAATCTTGGTAAAGCTGATTTTAACAATGGTAATATTCTTTAATAATCTAATAAGTCTTTCTAGATTTTAAATTTGATATTTTCATTTTTGAAAAAAAAGCTTCCACTATTTCCAGGGGTCAATAATTAGTAAGTTAACTAAATATAGTCCATAGGAGGATCTTTAAAACGAAAGAATACATCAAGTAGATTGTCCTGAAATTTGATACATCGATTGATATAGCTATAAGTGATAAATTCTCCAAAAATCAGAACATTTTAATAATGTGATCCTGTGAAAAAAAACTTTGAAAAATATCAATTTTGCGACTTATGACTCTTTTTCCTGAAACACATCACAAATGTGGTACTCGGGGCACTATTACACTGTCCTCGAAGTTTTTTTTTTTCATAACCCACTCACCTATCGGCTTGTGGGCCATGAAAAAACAAACATCTTGGACAGTGTAATAGTGCCCCGAGTACCACATTCTCATCAGGTTCTATCTATGTTCTGTGGGGTCGCACAAGTCAGTAGTTTCAGGAAAAAACAGACACCTCTTGTGAAGCACTCCGCCTACAGTCCATAGGAGGGTGTCTGAAGTGATGATTTGATGAGTGTTAAAGGTTCAGGGAACACTTGGGGCTTTCCCAAATGTTTATTTGTTTTGGTTCCATTATTGCAGTTCCATTATTGAGGTTGGTTAGCATATGTTTTCCGTTCCATTATTGAGGGTGATTAGCATTTTGTTTTCCATTCCATTATTTCCGTTACATTATTGAGGTCCCATTATTAAGGTTCCATTGAGGTTTGGTTAGCATACATTGCAGGATTTCTTGCAATTGATTTGCATGTAACCTTGGTAGTTGCACTGACCAGTCCTCGCCCAGTAGCCACAATTCTCATGTTTATCGTCACAACCTGGATCTGAATATAAAACATTATTAGGGTCAGATTTTCAGAAAATGTACAATTGGCAGCTGTACACATTTAGTAAATTCTGCTAATTTAGACTGCAATTTGGTCAATACTAGGTAAATTCGAGTATATTTGGCATTGCATTGATTTTAGCAATCTGTTTGGTTAGGTTAAACTGTGTTTTAAACTATATTTTCGTCTAGAATTTGTGTTATTTGAGAGAATTGGTGAAGACGAATTGTACATTTTCTAAAAATCTGACCCATTACTCATGATCTGCACATGGATATGTGTGACAAGTGGAGTGTAATAAACCTTTGGCTTTTCTTTTAGCTTTTAGATACTTTATAATAATTCTATACAAAAAACAAAGTTATATATTTCAATAGTCTTATGTGCTAAGGGCACATCATAATTAGGTACTAGTAATTGAATACTTAAGAGAGTATAGTATGGACTTTGAAGTTGAAAATAATGAGAAATAGTTGTGGTAGAATGAATGTGGTAGACTGAATATTGATAGTTGTATATTGATAGTAAATGAATATTTATTGGACTCAATTGTTGTGCTAATACACATTCAATTACTAGCACCTAGTTCCTTTCTCTTATATGGGTCAGATTTTCAGAAAATGTACAATTGGCAGCTGTACACTTTCAGTAAATTCTGCTAATTTAGACTGCAATTTGGTTAATACTAGGTAAATTCGAGTATATTTGGCATTGCATTGATTTTAGCAATCTGTTTGGTTAGGTTGAACTGTATTTTGAACTTTATTTTCGTCTGAAATTTGGGTTATTTGAGAGGATTGGTGAAGGTGAATTGTACATTTTCTGACAACTTGATGAGATGAGATACAGGCAAATGAGTCATGAGGTACTTCTCATTTTATGCATGAAAAAGAAGTTTCTTGATAGTTAATCACTTGTAAAGTAGTTACATATACTCCCCAAATGTGCATAGATATATTAAATATACAGCCACTAAATTTAACTGATTTAACACTCCAGACACCAAAAGATCGCTACAGAGGGATTTGGGACTTCAGTCTCATTTTCCTGCGACACATCACATTTGTGATGTGTTCCAGGAAAATGAGTCATAAGTCGCAAAAAATAGATTGTGAGATTATATTTGAGAAGATTAGATGAAGCCGATTCCAATGATAGTAAACAGTCTGATAAAATAATAAGTATTTCTAGATTTTAAGTTTGATATTTTCGTTTTTGAAAAAAAGGTTTCCAATATTTCTGGGAGTCACTAAACAATAAAGTAACTAAATTTAGTCCATATGAGGACCTTTAAAACCAAAGGATATTTTATATAGATTGTCCTGAAATTTGATACGGCGATTGACATAACCATAAGTGACACACTCTCCAAACATCAGAACATTCCAATAATGTGATCTTGTGAAAAAAAACACTTATAAATATATCAATTTTGCGACTTATGACTCATTTTCCTGAAACACATCACATTTGGTTTCCAAACCAAACCAGTGCAGAAATGTTGAGAGTATGAGAAAATATATACTAACTTATTTTACCGCACAATCCACAGGTTTTGCGGCACTTCTTTTTCATATTGGACTTGCAGGAGTAATATCTGCAGTATTTACTGAGATCCACACATCCTGTCGAACTGCTGCATTCCTGTTAAATTGAATGTGTATTAATTTGAAAACTACATTCTAATGCATCAAAGGATTTCTTCTTGCCAACAGGTAATCGAATCTCGTCCGATATCATTATAATATCGACAGAACAAAGTATAAAGTAGATCAGATAAAGTATATTATCTGACTACCATAGACATTGAATATTTTTGTATGTATATCTCACCTGCTATATTTACTCTCATTTATGTTAATTAATTAGTTCTATCAAAATTAAAGGTAACTGTCGGTAGAGATGGAACAAGCCAGTTTCATATAGACATGTAGACCTATTTGTCTCTTCTTTATGTACCACTCATATTATTCATTCCTTAGACAAATAAAAGATTATCTTATCTTATCTTATCTTAATACACAACGTGTAAAAGAAAAAGGAACCTTAAGTTGAACAGAATGGACATTTTAAAAAGATGAGATTAAGTAGATTATGCCTACCATAGTGGCAACATTAAGGACATCTAAATGGAATTTCTGTATTTTCTGCTGGACTTTTTCAAATTTATCAAATTTTTCAAATTTATTTTGATTTTCATTGAATTCTCGAAATAAAAAAGGACCCCACTACCCAGGTTGCGCAGATGCACTTAGGATGCGCAGCCCTTGCACGGCCGCGGACTACATCCGGACTCAGGGAAAAGTGCAGCCAGTGTAAGCCAGCCTTGCACATCCGGCTGCACTTTGGCTGCACTTTTGCTTGGCTGCACTTTGGCTGCACTTTTTTTCCACATCCGGCTGCACTTTGGCTGCACCTTTTTGCACATCCGGCTACACTTTTTTTGCACATCCGGCTGCACTTTGGTTGCACATCCGGCTGCACTTTGGTTGCACATTTTAGTATACCTGGGGTAGGGTATTGCAGGTGGGGCTCAGATTACTTGGGATCAACTTAAATATTTGCTTATGATTTGCACTAAAGTAATGAATATATCCATTATGGGGGCAGAAGTTGTGTTCAATTGTTCTTTTCAGTCTATGCTACATTTACTTGATGAAGGCAAGAAGGCAGAAACAACATTATAACCAGTCATTGTATATGTACATTTATTTTATTTATTCCTTTGTTACATCAATAGTGTATCATGGTGAAGATGAAGGTTACCACAAACCATCCTCGGAAATAGACGTTTGTTGCAATAATGATGGTTCTAGAGTGTCTAGACTATTAACAAATGACAAATTGCGTTGACAAAAACAACAGTGAAGCTCATGGTCACACTACAAACATGTTCTTCATGAAGAATACATGTTACTTATTAACCAAGAATAAGAAGGGAGATAACAAATGTTTTTCCTTCCTAGTTTGATGGATACATGTTTAAATTCTTCAAACTCTTGAGACCATTACTTTAAGTTCATTTAACTCTTGGAACAACTACAGTAAGCACAGTTTTATAACATACAGCTAACAGCTCTTTACAGCAATTCTTTAACCTTTTTGGGTGAGGGTACGAGAAGGGGTGAGTGGAGGGGTGGAGGGGCAAGATGGGGTAAGATTATGAGAGGTGAGGAGGGACAAGGTGGGGTGAGAGGAGTGGATAAGGGGAGGGTGAGATGGGGTAAGGGATGAGTGGAGAAATGGAGGGGCAAGATGGGAGTGAGGGTATGAGAAGGGGTGAGTGGAGGGGTGGAGGGGCAAGATGGGAGTGAGGGTATAAGAGGGGATGAGTGGATGAGGGGAGGGGCAAGTTAGGGTGAGGGGAGGGGCGAGATGGGATGAGTGGATGAGGGGAGGAGCGAGATAGGCTGAGGATATGAGAGGAGGGGAGGGATAAGTTGGGGCGAGAGAGGGGACTGGTATGACAGGGGAGAAGGAGAGAGTGGGGCGGCGAGATAGGGTGAGTGCATGCAAAGTATTTATATCAATAACCACACAATTAATGTGTACAAATTAGGTGTGGAGGTGAGGTGAGGTGAGGTGCAGAAGTGGAGATCAGATCTGCTCTAGTGATATGATGTACCATCTAGTTGACAGTGTCATCCTCCTTCACTGGATTTTGAACCATTTTAGGTGTAGATTGAGATGAATGGCCATATATAGTCTGTTGTGATTGTTGAGTTGGAGTTTTGCTTTATCACGACACCATCCCCTGACATCATGAATTACATTGCTGTTTAGCGTCGAAGTTCCTAAAATGATAAGAGCATGAACTTTATCATATTGTATTGTTTTAAATATTTTTATAAAGTTCTTATTTCGAATACTATGATCTATATGACCATATGTATGTACTGACATAATGTTCTATTGCTGAATTAAAATCTTAAATACCAATACTTGCAATTATATATTTTAAAGGATATCATATAAAACTTGAATATGGTAGCATACTCAAGGCACATCCTCTTTAATAACCATAATCATTCAAAATGTGTAATTATTTAAACCACTTTTAAAGCAATGAGTCGATCTAGAAATTTTCTTGAAAGTGCCAAATTCATATATCACTCTTATAAGCTTCACATACGTTTCCAACAAAAATACCTATCCCATGCATATGCATGAATATGCATACCATGCGCATGCATTGGATGAAAGAGAAATTTGGATTGAAAATAAATATCTAGTTTGTGTACTTAACAGAAAATTATATCCCATAGTGCTGATGCTAAAATCGTCATCCATAGAACTATATAGGCCTACTCTTATCAACAATTTTTTTTGCGTCATATTTCATGAGGACTAGTGAAAACCTAGGAGGACTAGTGGGAAATAAATGTCACGTCTGGAGGATTAGTGAGAATTTTTGGTTAGCCTGAACCCCTGCTATACTACCAATACACAAAAGGGTCGTCAGGAAGGCTACTATATAATATAGGCAAGTTTATTCTTCTTCTAACTTTTAAACCCAATAATAAACTGTCATGAAGTATAGTGGCAGCTGATATCCGAAATATGAGGTTTTAGAGGGTTTTCGTTGCCCTTTATAAAGGATTAGGATTTAGGACGGATCCTACGAAAAATCCGGAAAACTCCTAGGATCCTATGTTAGTACAACACACCTATCCTACGTAGGATGATCCCATTCTATCCTACATGATCCTGTATTTTTTATTCTCCTACCTCCTTTGATCATAATTATGTATCACACACCCCATAAATCGAATGCCAAAACCAAAAATGGATGTTAATTGGATTGGTAAAGATCGGTATTGATATGTACTGGTCAACTAGTAGCCTAAAGATCTCAAAGCACATTGATATTCTATTATTTTCCCTCTAAATTTTATTTTGATTGTACTAGCATGACATCTCTTGAAGTGATTAATTAAACACTCACTCAATGTCATTGTAGTGTACCCTACTATTCGAAACACACCCTAGTCGTCGTTAGACATCTACTCTATTATACATATTTATATAAATCATAACCTATTCCAGCCAGGGTAACAGCAGGAAGATCTGTGTTGATAATTATCGACACATAGGCATGTCGACCCATTTGTCATTTTCATTGTAATTAACTAAAGACAAATAAAAGAGTTTCTATTCTATTCTATCCTAAATTCCTATCCTATGACGTTAGTAATAGGCCTACGCCGAGGTGGCCGCCGTTTTGTGTTTGAAGAAGTAAACATTGAAGTGAGTGTTTGCAACAAAATACATGACTACACCGTATCATCTAACAAAGTACTATGTATCTAGTTAGTGCGAGTCTAACTCTAGTATGGTGATCTATCCACGATCATTGATCATGAGTAGAGGCAGGTTCGACTGATTATGTGTCCGGGCTATGTGTATCATGAACGCGACATAACGGGTTACTTATTACATGAGGCCTACACAACAGGGTCGTCGGGAAGGAAGGAATATAATTGACTGAGTTTAACGAATGAATTAACTTACCTACATCGCCAATCTCTCTGGTACAATGTTGACAACTCCATGATGCTTTTGTAGAGGTAAAGATGTGTAAATCGGGTGGAAATATGAACAACGATGCAATCCAACACTTTCAAAACATCCGCCATTTTTAAATGTAGTGGTCCGAGGCGCATGCGCGCTGTCTCTCACAGCCCCATTCGGCATTTGGTAAACTTGTGCGCCGCTAGTTCCTTGGGTTCATGAATTAGTTGTTCTAGGTAGCCTATAGACCTAGGCCAATTTGATACTTGATGGTACATTTATGTCATCAATTCTAATCAAACTATTTCAAATATTATGGTGTGTACAGTCCCCCCCTCCCCCCCCCCCCCCCCCCCCACCTGCGCAAAAACACATGTAGTGTGGCTGTACAAAAAAAGCCAGCACAGCCGCCATGCAGGCGCACTAGACCAGCTAAATATAGGCCTACACTCTAAGAAGAAAGGGTTCTAACAAGAACCCTTAAGGGTTCTTCGGCTTGTCGACATGGCAGAACCCCTAATGGTTCTTGTTAGAACCCTTTTTTGAGGGTTCTAAGTAGAACCCCCGTTTCGGGAATAGGCAGGGTTCTACATAGAACCCTGGATTTGAAGAACCCTCTGGCCAAAATAGGTAGGGTTCTACATAGAACCCCTGATTTGAAGAACCCTGAAAATGTCCGGGGTTCTTGATAGAACCTACAGTTGATTTTATTATTGTTTTTATTGTTGAAGTAACATCACTTTTCATCAAATTATTCAACATATTCCATTTCATGGTGTGGATAGTATTTTCCCTTATTCTTCAGTGAGTATTCCAGTCGATACTTCCTTTCTTCCTTCCATTCTTATCTCCTAGAAAAAAGTTTGACAATATTAAGTAAAGATGTACATGTACTGAATTTTAACAAAATATGAAGAAAAATCATTAAATGAGAGATAAACATTTCACTATTAAACCAGTATGTTATGTACTCTCCCGTCCCTCCCCCTTAATACCCTGCCCCTCCCCTTTTAACTTTACATACTATGTGGCCAAGAAATCTCCAGATTTCTGAAAGTCAATAGAATTACATTTGATTCTTAAAACGCAGGGCAGAGCTTGATAGAAAAAGAAAATGAGATAATTTATTTAGATTATCAATAAATTTATATAATCAAAGCTGTACAGTACTGTCTTTTCGTTTTTATCTTCCTTCTAAGGCGCCATTTTCTTATGTACCGAATTCTATACTTCTCAAATTTCCGTTTAGACATGTTTAGACAAGGTAGGTGACAGCTATCCCTATGAAAGACATAAATAGAATAGAGTAGGTAAAAAGCGTCTAAATTCCCCCCAAATTTCCACTCGCTCACAGGATCAGTAGCCTTACCAATTTCGTGAACCCTGTAGATTAAAAATCTACGCCAAAATCAACGTCTCAGAGTAACTGGAGAGAGGATGGTCCATTCCCGCATAAATGACTATTATTTGGACCTAGAGGCTTTTGCCTTTTGGCCATTCTGTCCCGATATTTTTGTCCATTGAGTCCCACCACCTACCACACAGGTGTTAACGCTCGCCGGGGTGACAGTCCCCTGTAGGCGGGGAAAGGTGTAAAAACTTTTGGCATAGCGACTTGGCAGTTTTTGGCCATACAGGTTTTTGTCCATTCAGTCCCGACACTGCTTCAAATATATCCCACCGTCCTTGGTCTGTCTGGCTGAACACAGAATATGAGCATATATCCTGGGAATAAGTAAAACATAATTAATGAATACAAAAGTGAAGTTATACTACTTAGGAATATGAAGGTAAATTAGTGTATAGAGCTGATGTGAGAACAAACGTAGTAGTAATTTATAAACTTACCTTGACTCCCATACAAAGTGTGCCTCTCTTCTGGCCATTATAAGTCAATGCAAGCCACAAACCCTAGGCTCTCTCCCGTCACACATCAGTGCCCGCCCAGGCTTGACTGGGCTTACCTGGCTCGTGAGCCCAGTATGTAGGTCAAGGTGGGGTTAACACGGGCCTGCTTGCACCTTCGCCTCACGCCAAGTTTTACCATTTCCGTCATCGTCATGGTGACCATAGATTATAATGTGAGCGGGGCATTGGGCATTGGGGTGTGACGGATTCCCGGCCCCTGCACTCTAAGAGGTTTCATAGCCTAAGCACACTAAGAGGTTTCATAGCCTAACCAATGTTAATCTTCAACAAGCTAACTTACTGAGCGACCATTCTCAAGCTTTCTCTAGGCCATTCTCTGGCTTTCTCTGTCGCCCAGGGTGTCACCACTTACATTACTTGTTATAGCACATATCAAGCTAAACTGGCATTTACTATAGCATCTGTTAACAAACCACTTAAAGTTTGCTTAATCATGATGAAAGCGATTTTTCTTTTAATTAAACATAAACGTTTCAAATTATATTCTAAGATAGTTTTATCATTTTACTTGTTATTTTGTCATCGTGGGTTAATATAAACATGTATGGGTCTAGAAATACTGAAATCGTGAAACTAAAACTTACTCACTATACTAGAAATCGGCTAGAAATCCTTGAATGTTTAGCTCCACTTTGAGCTAAAGAACCCTTCAAGTCCACAAAGAACCCTTAAATCGCTGAAGAACCCCTATGGTTCTAGATGGAACCCCCGGTGGTCCCGAAGAACCCTTTTAGGTGTCGAAGAACCCTAGGGTTCTTCGTAGAACCATGGGGTTCTATCTAGAACCCAAAAGAACCCTTTTTTCTTAGAGTGTAGGCTATAGAATTTTTTAGTAGGCCCTACATTTTGAATAAAGCTCTATAAGATGGCCGGGTAAATGACTCAGCATTTTTTTTTCAGGGCAGGGAATTATTTGGGCCCTGGCGTTCTATTGAAATACGGTAATTAATTGAAGCTGTTTGATCAAAGATAGGCCTATGTCAGTGACATTAACTACGGCACTGTAGCGCGTTGTCATGCCGACACAAGGTTGCCGACGCAAGTTTGCCGGTGCCAGTAATTTAAATGTAACACTAAATGAAAAGTACCGTATTTCACCGATAGAATGCCCAGGCTTTTATTTTTTTAAATTAATTGAAACTGCTTGTGTCAAAGCCAGAGGGCCGCTCAACTGCGCGGGAGGAGCAAGAGGAGTTGCGCGAATCAGGACGCACTTCCTGGACGCGCGGGGGTATGCACAAGAGTGGACGCACAATTTATGAATCTTAACACTGTAAATGTGTAAATAAAAATAGAAAATGTAGGCTAATCATTTGAATTATGTTATGACCTGGTGGTGATCGTTTTCATAATTTGTATATTTTCTGTAAAAAATGAGCGATTTTAGCATGTTTATTGCCCATAAAATATTAATGAAGAAATAATCCGGCGGAAGTTTGCCCAAAATGAAACAATTCAAAAAAAGCTCTCCTCACTAAAGTCAACTAAAATGTACGAAATGACGGCGGACCGGAAATGGGCCACTGGCTCAAACCTACCGAGAATCAAAGACAGCAAAGGGCAGCGATCAACTCTTAAATCAAGTGACTTTAATGGAAATAACATTTGCGGCAAAATCCTGGAAAAATTAAAGCGGAGATTCTTCAAATCTAGCTACTCATACGGTATTTACTGTGAAACTACCCCTAAAACATCTGAGAAACACTCTTATCTTAATACACCTGTATTATCGCCCGCAAAATGGAATCGATCCTGATAATCGGGGACTCAAGGGCAGGTTCTCTTGCTTCCTCCCTACGTAATATAATTGACCCCGACATTCCAGTTGCAATATCATCACTGCCTGGGGCCACTATAACTCAATCAGTTCAGTTCGCTGCTGGAAAGCTAAGCAGGTATGCACCAACCCAAGTTTTTATAGTCTCTGGGCTGTGTGACCTCACAATAAAAAATCATATAACAGGCAAGGTTACTATTCGCCATCCCAAGGAAGAAGACATGAAAATTGCTCTCAACCTGGACCTACGTGAATCGTACACCCAAATAATGACTCATTCTCCCCGATGTAAACATGCCACATTCTCGCCCATCACAGGCATGTGTATTGGTCGGTTTAACTCGAGGAGGGAACTGCGTCGAGGCCTGATATCTCCAGATGATATTGAAGTGGACCCGCATCAATCGACTCTAAACACCCAGGTAGAAACAGCTGTGAACTTAATCAACGAATTCAACAGAACAAATAGCGAAGTCACGCCATGGACGCAACGGCAGATCCACAGGTATCATCCCAATAATAAGACATATACACATAACTATGACAAATTGTCCTTAGATGGATGCCACCTCTCGACAGAAGTTCAAGACTATTGGGCTAATGCAATCTCCAGAGTTTCATCAATTAATATCTCCAATGACGCTAATAATTAAATACTACAACTGCACAAAATACTGGTCTCGCTCGTCAGCCTGGGCGCGATAACTTGTGCTAGTGTCCGCTCAGTATTGGCATAGCTCCAGGTTATATCTCTATCTCTAAAAACTGCTGATCTCAATCTACCTCGATTTTCAACTTGAACTGTCGGTCTGACTGTGGAAACCATGTTTCCTCTTGTAATAATATATGCAACTAAGTTCTAATAATACCTGTATCTATAACACAGGTTGATGTCTAAAGATATCTCTTTATCGTAAACAAGTTGTTTGGACTGCCTCCTCCACTGGCCATTCATGGGCGAACATGTACGACTTCTCAATGTTCGACTTCTCGACTTCTCAAATTTTTACGACTTCTCAATTTAATACCTAAAAAAGAACTAAAAAAAAAATAGGACTTACTTTACTTGTATATGTGATATGATATGGTTTGACGTACACTCTGCGTTTAAAACTCTAAACTTTATCTTAGCATTCTCTTAATAATCTATCTTCAAAGCTACGTAATAAATTTTGGTCTGTCTGACGAACACAAATTAAATCAAGTATTAATAAGATAATTTTCTGCTGGTATAACTATTTTAACAATGTAACAGTAGCTGCCCTACATAATGGAATTGTACAGAATGTTACCGTCAACCTACTGATTCACGTACTAAAGTGTTTTCTCAGTTCACTATATTCTACTATACACTGTTTCGCACACTACATTTATTGTCCCCACGGTGGAAATTATTGGGTTGTTTCTAGCCCTATGAGTAGTAACTTTTATCACTTATCACTGATAACTTCTGTAGTTTCGCCTTGTATGTTAAAAAGACACTGATGAATAATTGTTGCATTACTCTACCTGATGAAAATAAGGCGCTCCCCTATATGTAAAGGTCTGAGTTGCCCAAAGTCTAAGATTAATTAATTAATTAATTTAATTATAATAATGTACATCTCTGTCATTATTTACCTGACATGGTAATACTACAGTAAAAGCAGCAAAAACGTCTTGATAGCTTATAACGCTACTACACGCACACGATTAGCTTACACGTGTGTCCCCATTCCTTCAATTGCACATTATTACACATTATTCCCCTGACTACGGTCTCCATGTCCTGTAAATATAATCCATGCGCCACTTTGTAGTCTGCGCTTCACAATTTGCTTATGTATTGTTCATACTGTTGTTGCGTATAATGGAAATAACCATGTAGACTTTATTGTTAATGTTTTAGCCCTTGTCGTTGTCGTTCTTGTAGTTGTTCTCCACAGGACAATTGTTGCTATGAAACAGCAACAATTAGGCAGTACACAACTGCAGTCCTTCAGTGAGTTCAATGATTTTAAAGGTATTAAGTTGATCTCCTGGAACATCAGGAGTGTATTCAAACACTTTGATCAAATTGATTGTTTAACGAGTAGTACCAAAGTTGATGTTATTAGTTTCTGCGAAACATGGCTCAACCAATCAATACATGACAACATGATACAGCTACATGATTTTAATCTCTATAGACAAGATAGGTCTGTGAGAAAAAGAGGTGGTGGGTTGTGTATGTACCTGAGAAACGAATTAGTAGTCGATCCTGAATTGTACAAAAGTCTCAACATGTCTAATAATGATATCGAGGCACAAATAGTCCAAGTTAAAAAGGGTTTTACGAAGAAATGTATTCTCGTAAACCTGTATCGACCCCCTAGCGGAGGGGCTAAGGTTTTTATTGATTCCTTGCGTCATATTTTGTCTAGTGTGGACTCCT
This sequence comes from Sthenelais limicola, assembly GCA_942159475.1. Classification (NCBI taxonomy): domain Eukaryota; kingdom Metazoa; phylum Annelida; class Polychaeta; order Phyllodocida; family Sigalionidae; genus Sthenelais; species Sthenelais limicola. Next base: position 15,353,606 of record OW804098.1, read on the forward strand.
CGCATGAAATATATCTCATGGGCGATTTCAATCTAGATTATCAGATAATCCAAACCTCAAAATCTAATATCTCGATGGAGTTTAGAGATCTTATGAGTACTTTTTCACTAACTCAATACATCAAACAACCCACTCGGTCGACTCTAAAATCTGATACAACCATTGACCACATATATTCCGATTCACCTCATATTAGTCTCGCTGGTACTATAAATGTGAACATATCAGATCATTACCCTATATTTGTTATTCGGAAGAAACCTAGAAACAGGTATACCACGAGTACTTTTTGGGCTAGGAACACAAAATTCCTAGACCAAAAGATACTGAATGAAATTTTGTTAAACCTGGATTGGAAAGATTATTTCAACAACTCTAACCCAGAGGACTGCTGGACTCTTCTTCTGCAGAGAATTAATTCCCACCTTGATAGAATGTGTCCCCTTAAAGAATTTAGGAACGTTCGCTCCAAACCTAAATGGATGACCAATGAGCTAATTTCTATTATGAATGAACGAGATAAATTATATAGACTAGCCAAGAAAAACAATGATCCTGAAATATTGAAACAGGCAAAAACTTTGAAAAATAGGGCCAACCGACGGTGTAGATCAGCGAAAGCTGCATTCATAAAGTCGAACCTGGAGTTCTTTGATAAAGATCCCAGAAAGTATTGGGAGTTTCTCCGCCCTATTATTAGTCCGAATAAATCCAAGAAACCCACCACTATAAATATCGAAAAAGATAACCAAATGCTCGACCCCGCTGAAGTGCCAGACGCTTTTAATGATTATTTCCTAAAAGTAGGGCCGAGCCTAGCTAGTCGAATCCCCCCGAGTCCAGTTGATCCTATCTCATTTCTATCAAACTTAGAGGCACTAGCCCGACCCTCAAAACCGGTTTTTAGGTTTTCACAGGTTACCCCAGAAGAGGTTCGTAAGATAATTTCCAAAATGGATACCTCAAAGAAATCTGGGATTGAGTATCTTCCCTCAAATATTTTAAAATCATGTCTCCTTTCATTATGCACTCAGTTCACCCATATTGTCAACCTGTCTTTGCTGTTAGGTAAGATTCCTGCCCCTTTCAAGGTAGCTAAGGTCACCCCAATATTTAAATCGGGTGAGAAAATGCAATGTAATAATTATAGGCCCATATCCTGTATTTCGCTGCCAGCCAAAATATTAGAAAAAGTAGTCCAGGATCAGATAACAAACTTCTTCGAATCTAACTCCCTATTCAGTAACACCCAATATGGCTTTAGAGCGGGCCGCTCTATTCAGCACGCCCAAACTGATTTTCTGTCTAATATCTACACAAACCTTAGCAATAAACTCAATAATAAAACAGTATATTTAGATTTCTCCAAAGCCTTTGATACTGTCCATCATAAAATCTTATTAGAAAAGCTGGCAGCATATGGAATCCAGGGTATGGAGCAACTCTGGTTTTCTAACTACCTTACTGGCAGGAAGCAAATTGTACAAATGAATGGTTTAAAATCTGATGAAGGTACAGTCACGTACGGTGTCCCCCAAGGAACTATATTAGGGCCAATCCTATTTACGATCTATATAAATGATCTCCACACAGTGGTCAAACATGCAAACATCCAACATTATGCCGACGACACTGTGCTAAATTATAATAATTCTAATACTGACGCCCTGTTTAGTAATCTCCAACAAGACCTAAACAATGTTTATTCTTGGTGTGAGATTAATAAACTCTCCCTCAACACGAATAAATGCAAAACCATGTCTTTTGCTCTCAGCTATTCAGCAAAGAAAAAATCTCAAACTATCGACAAAAGTCTCAAGCTTGGCCAAACAAAATTAGAACAAGTCCAAGAGTATAAATATCTTGGCTTTATTCTTGATGATTTACTTACTTTCAAGTCGCATACGAAGAACACTCTTGCCCAAGTTTCAGCTAAAATTAGCTTACTTTACAGGGCAAGGGAATCGCTCACAGCCAAGGCTAAACATGATCTATACAAGATGGCTATTTTACCTAATTTTGACTTTTGCGATTTTATTTATGATTCAGCCCCAAGTTCCATCCTTCAAAAACTCCAATCCCAACAAAACAAAGCCCTCAGAATAATATTTAACAAATCAAAATATGAAAATGTTGACAGGGAACACGAAAGGTTGAATGTATGGCCCCTGCAAGACCGCAGAGACAAACATCTCCTTGATATTTCCTACTACCTCTCGCAAAACCCTAATAACTTAGATGGCAGAATGCTGCCCACAAGAAGCCATGCCAGAGGTAGAAAAAATCTCACAATTATAAATACCACCTCCACTAAAATTATGAATTCCTTGATTTATAAGTGTCAAAAGAGGTGGAATGAATTAGATACTGAGGCCCACAAAATTGAAGACAAAATTACCTTTAAGAAATATACAGACAAACTTTTATCCCCTTTTGCCTAAACCGCTTGCGTGACTGTACCTGCTTCCCCTGCTTCCCCTATCTCCCCATTCCCCCCTTATTATATCTATAAGCCTAGGTCATCTGGTAAGGAAACTTGTGATAGTACCTGTCCATCCGCCTCTGGCTTATAGAAACAAATTGCTCCTTCTATTGCTATATCTGCTAACACTCTTATCACCTTAAGACAACCATATATAGGGACCAATGTTGAATCCCTATCTTAATTGCTTACTGTATAAATTATTCTTAACTAACTCTCTTCATGTGAGAGGTTACAATTGGCTCTTGTTATGTGAGAGGTTATTATATAAATTTCTTAATTAACTCTCGTCATATGAGAGGCCACCTGTCCATAGACTACCTGTCTATATTCGCTGTATCTTGTATATATTCATTGCTCTGAACTTCAGTGATGTCTTATGTATAGACAACATATTATAGATGAAGTGCCTCCCTCATTCTGATGAGACAATATATCTGATGCCTTGTACTGTTGTTAATAATACCTGGCCACTGCACTCATCATCACTCATTATCAGAGGCTAAATACCTAGTGCCTTATATGCATGGAAACGAGCATGTTTTAGCTCGATTTAAAGTAAAGTAAGCATCACTTCACTGTCAAACGAGATATTAACTCCAAACAGTTTTTAAAACTGACTGTGATAACCTAAGGTGAATATAAGTAAGTACAGTACAGTACTACTTATACTAAACAGTTGACTCTCAGCTTGTAACAAAATGCAAAATATTATTGCCTTCTGGCCAGCCTAAAAAGCTGACATTATGATAATCTAATGTCTTTAATAACTAACAGCATATTACTTAATGTCTTATATTGCAATTTAATAACCTCATTCTGTTCAACTCTCATGTTTTTCAACCCTCATCTGACCATATCATGTATTCCATTACTTTTACATATAATTTATTTTCATGTTCGTGTTGTAACTTCTGTAATTAAACAAATCAAGTAGGTAGATGGCACCCGGTGGAAGAACTGCTTAGACCCTGTCTATATAGACTACCGAATTACCACATTGTATGTAAGATCGTAACGCAATAAAGAATACTTGAATTGAATTGAATTAGGCCTAGGCCTATTCATTTTAGACATACAAAACTATATAGTTCCCCTGAAAACCCTATCCGAGCTGCATCTGTTAATAGAACTTAAAGATGCATTATCAGAGCTCTGTGGAAGATCCTGAAATGCAATGACTATCCTTGAGATAAACACAGTAAAGCTATCTTATGTCCTGGAGAAACGATTTAAATGAAGAAAAACTGATTAAATGTAACTAATTCGGAATCATTTTTTGCTCTGCATACCACTGCATGAGTGGCCTGTAAGTGCCCATTCAAGACAGGACGGGTAGTGGGGAACCCCTAGTGACATACATGCACAGAGTCTATTTTTATATAGTTTGGGTCCAAAGAAGCAAGGCTTATAGAAATAGGCTTTACAGTTTCTAATTAAGGAATAATTTCCGAGGTTTTTTCTGCTCGCGGTGTCTATAGCGTCAGGGAGTTCGAGGGCGAAGCCCGAGAATTCCCTGACGCTATAGACACCGCGAGCAGAAAAATCCGAGGAAAATATTGCTTTTAGAAGAGAATTGATGAGATTTCCTTAATGTTAGAGCAAAAAAGATAGACAAACCTTCTTTATTCCGTCCAAAAACATCCAAAAACATCCAAAATATCATGAAAAGCCATGCGAGTCGTCAGCCTTTCTATGAGACCGGAAGTGATATCCGATGCTTTGGATAGCAAGCAGCGGAACCTTGTGAAAACACGCCGGCTGGCTGAACGTAATCATTAGCGAATACGCACCTCTGATTGGCTGTTTCTCCGCTAAGCCCCGCCCCCTTCACTCGGCCAGCCGTCGTGGTATCATGCAGTTTCCGACTAACGCGGCAAGCATCGGACACTTCCGGTTCTCGAATGCCGTGTTGCGTGTCTCTAGGGACTTAAAAAAGAAATAAATAAAAGATTTGAATCGGTAGAAAGGATTTAAATAGTGTTTGAGCCCGATAGCGAAGATTTAGTCGACGGGAATCAAGCAATAAATGAATGGCGAGTTCAGAAGCTATACGTGCGACCGGAAGAGATGTGGAGACCCTTCGGCATAGCCACTCATGTGCACCTTCACTTGGCGTTGCATTGTGTACGGTAGTCTATATAGCGCACGGAGGATTTCATTCGAAAGTGACCCGCACGTCAACAAACGAAGCATCTACGAATGCCGTGTCCGTGTGTCTAGGGACTTAAAAAAGAAATAAATAAAAGATTTGAATCGGTAGAAATGTTTTAAATATTGTTTGAGCCCGATAGCGAAGTTTTCCTCTATGGAAATCAAGTACTAAGTAAAAGCCTTCATAACTCCACCAGCTACATAGGGTAGTGGTTAGACTGCTCGACTTCGGCGGAGAACGTTGGGGGTTCGAGCCTCGTCAGGTCCTTTAGCTTTTTTTGTTCATTCTATAGGTTGGGTTGATCTATGGAGACGGAAGTATTGATCTATGGAGACGGAAGTATTGATCTATGGGGAAGTCTTGATCTATGGAGACGGAAGTCTTGATCTATGGAGACGGAAGTCTTGATACTGATCTATAGGGAGTCTTGAGACTGAACTATAGGCTTGATACTGGTCTATAGGGACTGATCTATGGGGACGGAAGTGGTTTAGAGGGAATCTATAGAGAAAAAAAACCTCCAAGAATCTCATCAGATCGATTCTAATAGGCAATCGAGACATGTAGGCCCTATAAATGACTATGTTCTGATGATTGGCACTTAAAATTCAATCAATAAGTCCAATACTTAACTAGAAACTAGGGGCCTGTTGTATAAGCTATAAGGAGTGCCATATTCTTATGGCAATATCTTCCCCTGTAGACAGCAAAAAAATTCTTCCTACGTGTGAAATTCACAGCTGTTAGGAGTAGCCTATGTATGTATGGAGGGGGGGGGGGGGGTGATGGAGGTAATGCTTTTTAGTAAATCATGCTCTGCCCCCTGCGCACATTCAAGACCCTGCGTTTATTCAAGGACCTGCACTTATTCAATAAAATACGGTAGCCTTGCTGCCTGCCTAAAAGACGTAACCGGGAAAACGTCAAATTTGTGAAGCAATTAAATCAGTGCAGCCGGTGTTACTCCTAATATTTGACTTTGTATTGATGGTCCCTGACTTTTCTTTTGGTCTGGGGAGCAGATATAATTTCCTTTTGTTCCTCCACATAGACCAGTGGTACAGTGGTCAAGCTGGGAATACAGCCCCCTCGCGCGAAAACATGTATTACGGCTGTACAAAAAAGCTAGCGCAGCCGCCGGGCTCACTACACCAGCGGTAGGTGTTGAAGCTGAAGACTACCGTCCTGGTGCGAGGCCCGTACAGCTAGGCAGCAGACGTAGTATTTTTGTACTTTTCCCGCATCCGACGGCAGGTGCCGTGTCACTCGGGTAGGCGGGGTGTGTATTGACAACGAAATGTATCTTTAAGCATGTAATAACAGAGCCTATTATAAAATACTCTACCAATTGTACTGGGTAAATACTTGTTATTCTTAGATTGGCACTTATGTTTAAGCTTTAATATTATGTTCTGATAAAAAAACAATGAGAACAATAATCATTAAAATCATTTACCTTAATTGGGTTTCCTGGACAATAGCACTTGCAGTCCTTTGCCATGTAACCATCACCAGGGCATGCTTTCTTTGGACATTGTTCTTAAAAAACAAATAATATATTCAGTAAGTTGGCATCGTATTTTTTTAAACGTATCTTTATTCAGGGAATATAAGCGGGTATATGCTATAGCTCTTGATGTATAAGGATTGGGCAAGCCCGGTATTCCTCCTTAGCCTGAATTTTCGCTATTACATTTCAATATCTATAATTGTAGTGTCTTAGGATATTTCTGTTATAAGATTCCCTCTAGGTGGGAGTGAAAAATAAAAAATAATTTGATTGTATCAACTATATGTGATGTGTTTCAGGGAAATGAGTCACAAGTCACAAAAAATGGATTTTGAGATGACATTATATTTGAAAAGATGAGATCAAGCCGATTCTAATGGTAGTAAACAATAGGACATCAAAGTAGTGTTTCTATATTTTAAGTTTAATATCTTTATTTTTGACAAAAAAAGTTACAACTATTTTTGGGTGGATAATTACTAATAAAGTATTTAAATATACTCCATAAGATGACCTTAGAAATGCATAGATATATGCAATACATTGCCTTGAAATTTAGTACACATGTTGCGATTCTTGCCTATGTTCTTTCCAATGTCTATGTGGCCATCGATGTACGTCTGTCTTTCAGCTCCGGCTTAACATTAATCGATATTAAATAATGATATTTCGTGATCGTATAGGTTTACTTCTGCGAGAATAAATATATTACCAATATCGTTAGCAGGAGATGGGAGGAAAGGAACTATAGTGGCCGGATTATATTAAAGTTCCAAAGGACCAAGGGTTGAAAATATTCTATGTTCCAAGCGCGAATCCGAGATAAAACATCAAGAGTGAAATACTTCTTTCATATGTTCCCTTTATTCCTCCTTGTGTGTTGGGTTGAAGACCTTGCTCCTCAACCCGATTAATATACAAATACATTGGGTATATCAATAATATTCAACACAAGAACAGAGTATGTTTACAATACAAATCAGGAATAACTAAATAAATATAATGATGAAATAAGTACAAACTTGTACATAAATAGAGAAATATGTGATAACCATCATGGTTAAAGTCCGGATCACATAATAAGAATGATTAATTAATAATAAAATAATCGCATAATATAAACTGCCAATATCATCATGGGTTGCAATGTAGCCTCCTAGTGATGCCCGGGTGTACTACCCGGAGATATCCGGAGATGTCCGGAGATACCCGGAGGTACCCGGAGGTACCCGGAGCTTGATGGAAATGTTCATATCTTCACATACTGGAATCGTTACACTCCTCCCCAACCAACGAAAATAAAATTTTAAAAGGAGGTGAACATATTCAATGACTGGAGAAATTTTATGAACATGTTAACGAAACAAAATAAACGATTCATATGTACATTTATACAATAGCTCATAAAAAAAAAAACGTGGGGTATCATATACCAACATTTAAATGTCCTTCAACATAAAAAAGTTGCTCAACTATATATGAATAAAGATTCATAGTATATACACAATTGTCCAGGAAATAATCATCACTGATGCACAATCGCACGGATTGCGATCGATTGTTCTAAGCTGAACCCAGGAATCAATACGACGGAATCTGCTGTTTCATTTTCAGTCTTTATATCCACATCACGTTCTTCAAGAAGCTTTTGGCATTTGTTCAGTTCGTCGGCAGTCTCTCTTTCAGACTCAACCGCCCTATCAAGCTGTTTCTGCAGACACTTTTCATTTCCTCGCACCAGTTCTAGTTCATCCTCCAATAAGGATTGGGAATGTTGAGCAATCTCCAGTTTAACCTCTAGACTCGATACATCATCTAAAAGTTGCTTTCTCTCCTCCGACCATGCCTCTTTGTCTTTACCAATGTTACTGAAATGTTCGTAATCGGCATGCAAGTTCTTCAAGGCACATGCAAAAGAGGAATGAGCCTTGACAAGCTGCGTTTGAGCAACGGAGAGATTCTTCACAGCCTCGCTTTCATGGAGATTGTCCAATTCCAGGTCAATTTCCCTGAGATTGACAGGGCTCACAGCAATTGTTTCACATCTGACTGATGGTGAAGGAATATGTCGTTTGCAATCAGCAGAAGGGGAGGTGATAGGGGCTGACCGTTTGCCAGCAACAGTCACCAGCGGGTCATTTCGCACATAATCCGGATTTGAAGCAAGATTACAGTTCCTGCTCTCGTTGTTATGGCAGCGGGATCCAGCTTGTTGCTGCGATAAATTATGATGCCACATCATGTGCCGGATTAAGGAGACAAGGCGTATCTCCCTACGTTTACAATGGCCACCACCCTCCCTTCGTGGAATCCCACATGTAAATTCCCATCTGCGAGGCAGATGGCTCTCCTCCATATGTCTGAGCCATCCCAGCTTTGAATGCAAGACTTTGCCAGCACAACGCAAGTAGGGGCAAGAGCCACCCTTGTTAGTGTCATGTCCCTTGTAAATTATCGACTTCAGCTCCCGCTGGGTGTCTTCACATGATATTCTGGCTATGATTCCATCGATATATCTTTCATATTTGGTCACTAGATCATCTTCAGAAACTTTATAATATATCACTTCCTCCGATTCTGAGTCATGTCCTGGACTGGGTATCGGGACACAACGACCATTCCGGGTGTCAGACGGCTTTTGAAGCTTCAAGATGGGAGGCTTTATTGAGTCAGCAAATTCCTCACACACACGACGAGGCTGACTTGGTGATTTGGATCCTGTCCTTCGCTCTTTAGACACACGAGATGAGCTGGTTCCGCTAGCAGCAGAAGTCCCATTGCTTCTTCTATATTTCTCTTTACCAAGCTTGGTAGACCTATCGTATACAACCTCATCCTCGCTAGATGAAGGCATGATGAATTCTAGCCTTTTCCAGAAACTTCTATCAGCAGGAATACAGGTGTAAGCAGGCAAAATCTCCGGTTACTTCTTATCACACGTGGTAAGACGAGGGAAGACTGCTTGCTGTACGCTTGACCTGTCGCCTTATATAGTGGCTGGTGCCAAGCACGTGCCACGCCCTGATTCCATGCCCAAATATGGACATACACGAGGTGGGCAGCGAGAGGATCCAGCCCGCACGCTTACATAACCATATTAGGTAATAGATACGGAGACAAGTTCCTTATTACCTCGAAAACAAAACATTATGTTAAATAAATACATATCCAAGGTCAAATTCCTGAGAAAAATCCTAGATTCCATATACTACTCTCTCGGTATAAATAGAACGCCAGATTGCAGCGATCCAAGGGCACCAGCGTCTTGCCGGCAATGGTAGACGCTCTGTATGACGAGGTGTCCGCCATGGCGCTCGCCAACGCAACGTTCCGCGTTGTTTACTTCTTAGCGCGGTGTTTATTTCCATCGGTGATAGGTTGGAATATGTAGAAAATATCATCGAGAATCGACTTTGGCAAGGAATTTGAACAGAAAATGTTAAATAATAGCAATATAGTTCATATCCTATCGTTATATATGAAATAAACACAACTCAGGCTCTTCTCCCCGGGCCCCGATGAAAGAGACCGTCTCCTGATTGGTAGCTCTACCGGCTACGCTCGAGGAAGAGCCGTTGAAACTGTTTTGTACAGAAATGCTTCAAAGAAGCCTATCTAACACCTTAGGTTAGCTTGAAATGTTATTAAAAAATAAAAGGAATATTTCCATGTGGAAATAGACCCAATCATGGTTTCAAAATGGCCGTAAATCCACCATGTAATCGTATCTTCTCTCTCCTGTGTTCACCAGAGGCTTCTTTACGTGTATATGGCTCTCCCGAAGGCAGGGAATAAAATCTAATGTTAAGTCAACATTCCTCCTCCAGATATTGAATAAAATGATCATTTAAAATCAGGGAAAGCCATATCTTGTGGGAGCCTTAATCACCCTCGTTCTGGTTCTCCTTGCACTTTCTGGCGATAAATCATTATCTCTGCTTTCATTATCAGGTTTTAGGCAGGGCTTCAGATAATCCACATGTATTTTCGCCATTTTCTTCGTGCCTTTATCGATGACATAGGTCCATTCATTGAGTTTTTCAACTATTTGGAAGGGACCCTCCCATCTTCCACACAGTGGCCGTCCAGTTTTCACTGTGATAAATTTGTAGACCCAATCTCCAGGAGCATATTCTCTGACCAATGTGTTCTTGTCATAGACCTTTTTCTGTGCTTTCACCGAACGTTTTAAATTCTTCATTACAAATTCATGTGACTTCAGGAGTTGTTCTCTGATGTATAACACCTGGTTATTTGGACACCTTGCTTCAAAATTTTCGTCATAATTCCGATAAATGACTGCAGGCACCATTGAAATTTCCTCACCAAAGGTAAGTAGATTTGGAGAACAGCCGGTTGATTCATGCAAACTACACCTATAAGCATAGGTGATATAAGGAATCAGCTGGTCCCAGTCGTTTCTATGGAGATTTGCCAAGCCCGACAAAGCTGTCTTCAGAGTCCTAATCGATCTTTCAGCTAATCCATCGGATTGAGGCCTATAAGAATTGGTAAATGTCTTCTTTATAGACATCAATATGCACAACTCTCTCCATAAAGAAGAAGTAAAGTTGGCACCCCTATCCGAATGAATATTCAATGGAGCTCCAAATTTCAAGATCCAGCCTTCCATAAGGTGGGTAGCACAAGTGTCAGCTTGGTAATTTGGCATAGGAAATGCCTCCATGTATTTTGAATAATAGTCCTGGACCACCATAAAGCATATGTTACCTCTGAGAGTCAAAGGTAAATTTACAGCAATATCCAGAGCTATCCTATCAAATCTTGCGCCAGAAATTTCATTATGAAGCGGTCTCTTCCCTTTCCTAGGGAAATCTTTCACACGTTGGCAAATATCACAAGAAGCACACCATCGCTCTATATCTTCAGACATAAGTGGCCAGAAAAATGTTTGCTTCACCTTTCCTAGGGTCTTCCTTCTTCCAAAATGGCCACCTTGAGGAGAACCATGTAACATGCGGAAAATAGCCATCCGTATCTTCAACGGGCCAACGATAGTCATGTCAGAAACTGAGGCTTCTTCATGATATATCACATATAGAATCCCATTGCGTATTATCATCTTGCTGAGGAAACCATACAATACTCTAAACTCTCGTGTTTCTGCACGAATCTCCTGAGTGGAAAGTTCCTCTTTACTTCGAACCAGTGACTTGATCTTGGCAATATCTCTGTCTTCATCCTGATATTTCGCCATCTCACCCTCTGAGCAAGGGAAAACTTCCTGCAAAAATCCCTTCTTTTCCTCCCATTTGCTTGTCATATCGTCGACAGAAGATACCATACCAATAGGTTTGCAAGGGTCCTTCCTGCACGTGACACAGCCAGGATTTTTACATCTCCTGATCTTCCTCATTCTTGAAAGAGCATCGGCATTGCTATGAAATTTTCCTGGACGGTGGAAAATCTTAGATTGATCCACATCAAAATAAGCTAGACAGCCACCGAACTAAAATTCCATCAGCATCCTTGAAATTCAGGACCCATCTCAATGAAGAATGATCCGTACGAATGATAAATCTTGTGCCCCAGATGAAATGCTTGAACTTTTTCAAGGATTTAATCACCGCAAGCAGCTCCCTGTGCGTTGTACAATAATTCCTCTGAGTAGAATCCAATGATTTGGAGAAATAACAAAGAACTTTTTCTTCTCCGTCCTGTACTTGAGACAAAATTGAGCCAATTGAAAAATTACTGGCATCAGAATCGAGAATAAATAAATCATTCTCGGTTGGATATCCTAGGATAGGCTCAGAAATCAATGCACTTTTCAGTAGACAAAACGATTTCTCCCGATCTTCATTCCATACAAATTTCGTATGATCCCTGAGCAGTTGGAACATAGGCTCAGCCTTCTCCGCAAATTCTGGAATAAAATCCCTGTAGTATCCTACAAGTCCCAAGAAGGAACGAATATCTTTGATATTTTGTGGCTGTGGCCAGTGTGTAATAGCCTCGATCTTCTCCGGATCTGGTCTGCTCCCTTCGCTGTTAACTATTCTGCCTAGAAATCTAACAGAGCGCTTGAAAAGTACACATTTCTTCGGTTTCAAAATCAAACCAAATTTCTGTATTCTTTCAAAGACACATTTCAGATTTTTCCTGGCTTCTTCCAATGATTTTCCATAGGAAATTATATCATCCAAGTAAACCATACATTTTGTCCAGCGCAATCCTTGTAACATACTTTCTACCATGCGTTCAAATGTGGCTGGGGCATTGCATAGCCCAAATGCCATCACATTGAAGCGAAACAAGCCTATATGGGTGACGAATGCAGATTTTTCCTTCGATTCTTCATCCAATTCCACTTGCCAATAGCCTGATTCGAGATCCAGGGTAGAATAATACATGTTTTTTCCAAGAGCATCTAGACTTTCGTCGATTCTAGGTAGGGGGAACGCATCTTTCTTAGTGATTTACTTTGCGATAATCCACACAGAAACAAATGGAATTATCCTTCTTTTTGACCAGAACAATCGGTGATGACCATGGCGAATCACTAGGCGAAATAACTCCTTTATTTAACATCTTTACTAGCTCTTCTTCCACTGTTTTTCTCCTGCCTATGGGTAAGCGGCGATAGCTCTGCTTGATAGGCTCCGAATCTCCAGTGTTTATGTGATGTTTTACGTTATCCGTTCTGCCTAGGTCTCCTCCAGGTTTTTTGGAATATATTGAAAAATTCCAGTAGGTCAGATCTAACCAAATCTTTCTCCCTCTCAGTGGTAATGTCACTCTGAGAAACCAGCTGTTCCAGGTACTGAGGCAAATTATATTCGGTCATTGCCGGATCACGAGCAATTGTTTCCAACAATACAGTAATTCGCTCATCCTCCAAGGTAGAATTTTCAGGTTCAGCGATGTCTATCGACTCATCATTCCTAGTGTTCTCTATTTGAGAAACCACTTCAGCAACGCCTAATATTTCACCCTCTTCAATGAATTGTGCCTGGTTGGTGATATTCATCACAGGCAACCCATACAACTCCTCCTCTTCTCTATATCCTATCATGGTAGGAAAATTCACTAAGCCTCTGTCATCGTCTATGTACATAGGAGGTTCCACAAGGAAATCACATTTGCTCATGCCATTCCTAGGGCCAGTCCAGATTGCTTCTACCATCGTCACTGAATTCTTCTTAATTTTAGTTCTTTCCTTAACTCTCAGGGCTCCATTATTCGATACAAATTCACAAAAAGTTTTCTTTCCATTTATATCAATCTCCCCAGTTTTGCTTCTAAACGCCATGTCCACTGCCATCTGGAAATCTAAGCCTAATATTCCGGATTCTCTATGGATACGTCCAACGAAAAATCTCCAGACATGCAACTTTCCTCCAAGATCAAAGTGGAAATTAGCAACACCCAGCAAGGTTATATCACTGCCATTAGCAGCAATGACCTTATCCGAAGTGGGTAACAATGAAGGTGGGTTGATCATAGAGGAATATATCCCCTCATCGATCAAGCTGATGGAGGCTCCAGTGTCCACTAATAGGTGATACAAATCTCTTCCAAAAGTAGCAGGTACATACCATCTCGCTCCTTTTAAGTTAGGCAGACAATAAATATTTTCTTCAGACCTGGTCACCAGTACTAAATCAGGAGCTTCAGGGGCCGTACCCTCCCCTAAGAAAGAAGGTCCTGAAGAATTATTCATTGCTGTAATTGTCTGGTCGGAAAAGCCACTTTGAGATAGGGTGGTTGAGTTGATGGCCTTGTCCAACACAACCACTAGTCGTTTCCCTCAAGACCAGCCATGCTTTTACCAGATTTCTGATCCAAGATTCCGGATTTGTTCTTAGCATCAAGGAAACCTTTACATGAAAAGGTAGAGTGTCCGGCTGTATCACACCACTTGCAATAAGGAGTCTGAGATGATTTATTCCTCCAGGGTCCACTTTTCCTGTAGCCCGACCACTTTGTTCTCTCTCCCAAAGCATTTATTCCATATTCTTCCTCATCTGATTCGTCAAACTCGGTCACAGTTGTATGAGAAACAGCAGCAACTGTAGTCAACACATCAGAGCTGGCATTAACCCCAAAAAGTGTCTTTATTCCACTTTTATACCGATTTGCTAAGTCCAGGGCATCGAATAATGACTTAGGCTGACGAGCATGAACTTCCAATGCGATCTTTTTGTCCAACATGCCTTTAATGAACTGCTGAATCAGCAGCCGAGTATGAAAATTATGTCTTTCACCCGGAAAGGCCCAGATCATCAAAGATCTAAGATGAACTGCAAAGGCATTTAGATCCTCACCAGGAATTTGCTTTCTTGAATAGAAGGTATTTTCTCGGTCTTCAGGAGTACCTCCTCCATATATCCTACATAATACGGTGACTAAGTCCTGATATGATCCTTCTGAGATGTCAAAATCATTAACAACGCTTGCAGCCTCTCCTTTACATTTGGAGAAAAGCACTTTCATCCTTGTTTCTTGCGACCAATTATTAGCAAAGCTAATATTTTCGAATTGAACAAGGTATTGGTACCAATCCTTTCCTTCGAAGGCTGGAGGCATTGAGCATTTGGGCTTCTCTGACCAATGACTCACAGATATATCTGTGGAAGAATCCTTGATCTTGATCGGACAAATATTTTCATCCTCCTCAACTTCCACAGCATCAAACAACGACAGAGATCCTCGTGATTTCTTCATAAAAGAAACCTTTTTCCCGCCGCGTGTTCCAATATGGCCATACAAAGGATTGGAATCCAATGATTTCCAAAATTCAGTATCTCTCACATCAGACCCATCTTTCATTTTAAACAAACTTTTGGTTTCGTTTAACTCAGCTTTATTAACTCGAGCTTCACTCTTCCAATAGTCCACGTTTTTCACTGCATCATCGACATTAGCTTTAGCTAATAGCAGTTCCGTATTCATACTCTTCAAGGCCTTTTCCTTCGAAGTAACCTCCTTATGCAGCAAATCCGTATCAGAAGCAGCCTGATCCAAAGCATTCCTATTACGAATAAGATCCTCCTGGAGCTGATCCATCGTAGTTATGGCAGCATCACGTTCACCAGCAACATCTTTAAATTCGCTTCTTGTCAATGCCAACCTCTTGTCAACATCTTCCTTGTCTTTAGCTGCTTGTAAGATGTAATCCCTGATCTTAGGATCCACGTCCTTGAGTTCTATGCCAGATATTATCTCCTTCGTCAAATCAGTAGCCATGTTTAATCCTTCCTGTGACTCCAAATCAGTTTATTTGGGAAGAAATACAAAAATATACTAAGTAAAAAAAAAAAAAAAAAGCAGTCCAATCGTGTTTGAACCCTTCAGGAGAAGAAAATCAAAAATCTCTCCACAGCAACAGCAAGGCGAAGCAGTGTCCACACCATCCAGGAGTCTAACCAGTGAACATAAGTTGTCTTATATCACTCTGCCCAAAAATAAAAATAAACCCAAGTTTAAATATTCCGTGTTAATTTGAGATGTATCCAGACGATATCCAATGACTATCTCCAGCTCCGGACACTTCCAAAGAAAAATGGAGACAAAGATCCAATGAGATCCGGAGGATCCTGGAGGTCCGGATGGGTCCGGATAGTGAGAAAAATAAGCAGACTGTGTATATTCCCTTGAAACTTCAATGTCCAGCAGACAATCCAGTGTTCTAGGAAGAAATACAAAAGTATTTTTCCCTCACACTCACGGCACCAGTGTTGCGATTCTTGCCTATGTTCTTTCCAATGTCTATGTGGCCATCGATGTACGTCTGTCTTTCAGCTCCGGCTTAACATTAATCGATATTAAATAATGATATTTCGTGATCGTATAGGTTTACTTCTGCGAGAATAAATATATTACCAATATCGTTAGCAGGAGATGGGAGGAAAGGAACTATAGTGGCCGGATTATATTAAAGTTCCAAAGGACCAAGGGTTGAAAATATTCTATGTTCCAAGCGCGAATCCGAGATAAAACATCAAGAGTGAAATACTTCTTTCATATGTTCCCTTTATTCCTCCTTGTGTGTTGGGTTGAAGACCTTGCTCCTCAACCCGATTAATATACAAATACATTGGGTATATCAATAATATTCAACACAAGAACAGAGTATGTTTACAATACAAATCAGGAATAACTAAATAAATATAATGATGAAATAAGTACAAACTTGTACATAAATAGAGAAATATGTGATAACCATCATGGTTAAAGTCCGGATCACATAATAAGAATGATTAATTAATAATAAAATAATCGCATAATATAAACTGCCAATATCATCATGGGTTGCAATGTAGCCTCCTAGTGGTGCCCGGGTGTACTACCCGGAGATACCCGGAGGTACCCGGAGGTACCCGGAGCTTGATGGAAATGTTCATATCTTCACATACTGGAATCGTTACACACATATTAATGTTACTAGCTGCATCAAGCATTCCAAAAATTAGAACATAGATAGCTTTTATATAAATAATATCCATTTTGCGACTTATGACTCATTTCCCTTAAACACATCACATATGTATGCAGCAATGAGTGTTAAACCATGTGTCCACTGAGATGAGGTTTCCATGGTTGATAGTAAATATATAGACAAAATTGACTCCTGGCTGTGTCAGAGGTTTCAATTTCATAAGGGTGCGTAGCACCCAACGAAATTGCTACGCCCGTGGGAGATAACCATCTCTTACATTGCCAGAAGTCAATTTTGTATTTATTATACCTCCCCCGATGTTTTTGGTGAAAAAATAGTTATAATTCTATGAAAATTACAGTCTGACAACAAGCTCTGTTCAACACACAAATATCACTTTTTTGTAGGCAGTTAATGCTTTTACTCAAACAAATCCAAACTTGGCTAGCGGCACCTCATTTTGCTTATTGATTTACTATTGTTTGTTCACTGACTTAAGACCACCAACTTAAGGTTAGAGTTAGGGTTATAGTTAGTATTGGTATCAATCTATAGCTGACTAGGCCTAACTGGCATTGATACCCAAAATTATCGCTTTTTTTTTGCCTTATTTACAGCTTGACAACTAATGCACCGCATGCCTGGCATTGGTGGCCATCTTGGATTTGTTTGAGTAAAAGCATTAACCGCCACCAAGAAAGTGGGCCTTGCGTTTGCCACACTGTTTTGTTTACTTCTTGGAAAGTTTCTACTTCCAGTCCCCCTCACTCATTTTCGGGTCTATTTTTCTATTTAAATACGCAATAAATTTGCAATTTCACAGCTACTTATCATTATAATTATTGTTATATCATTACATACGATGTCTTTTTTCCACGAAAATTATTATTCAAATACAGAATATAAAAATGTGAACATGGGCCTATTTATTTCAACAAAAATTCCGCCAGCAGTAAATATGATATGCAAATACCGCCCAGAGGCTGATACAGTTTTCCAATGCTATAGCCTATGGCTGTCCATAACATCCCGCTCAGAGGTTTGATAAATAACCCCAGCAGCTGTACCGGATCTCATGCAATGATTCATCAAAGAGAAGACATGTAAAACCCCACACCAATCGCCCTTGCTTTTACACATAATCCCTCTAGAATATGATCATATGAAATACTCACTGGCGCAATTGTACATGAGATTTGCTAGTTTGATATCTCTGAAGCTGAGTCCCTGGGCATTTCCAATGATGTTTTGGTAGGCTGGGTCCTTGGTTGTGATGGTACGTTTTCCATTACCAAAGGCCTACAATGGGAATTTTGTGAAACCAGCTATCATCAACGTATTTAACAAAAAGTCGCAAGTCACAGAAAACCAATGTTATCATATTTAAACAGATGAGATCAAGCAGATTCCAATGAGAATAAAATTCAAGGCATTGAATATTATTTTTTTATGTTTTAAGTTTCTGCTTTTGAAAAAAGTTTGCAATAGTTTTGGGTGGACATTTACTAGTAAAGTAGCTAAATATATATAAATGATATGACCTTAGAAATACATGAATATATTTAATAGTCTCGGAATAGGGTAATGCATGCAATAAATTCATGCTACAATCACCATTAAGCACCCACAAATTAAAACATGCCCACAAAGAAAAATATAATTTTCCTGTTACACATCACATATATTATTGTGTTGCCTAAAATGGTTATTTATAGCTCAATTTTTAAAGAAGGCCTTCAGCATGTGATTTGTGAACTTATTCAAATCTGCGTTCCCAGTTAAGCTACAAAAAACCTTTGTCTTTTTTTCTTTCCTGTATCCTGACTCCTGCAGAATGGAAGATTCAAATGAAGAAAATGAAGACAAATTTATGTTTCCTTGAATGCCTAGAGTTTTTCATGAAATTTTGGCTTTTCCTAGAGTATTTTTATGACCATGTTTTACAGATCAGTGCAGTGTACGTGGCAATCTGGATCAAATGGGATTAATAGTGGAATTTTATGGCTTCTTCTAGCAAGTGTTATCCTTATAATATTTTCAATTCCAAAAGGATTCACACGGTATAAGGAGACAAAAAGTGACATTTTGGCAGGTCCTCTAAATATTTATTTTGGGATAATGAAAATTGATATTTTGTATTTATCCACAAAATGTCTTTGTAGGAATGTTCTCTTGTATGGGATACCTTGCACGTGAGGTCGTATGAATGGGTCAGAAAACGTACAATTCGCCTTCACCAATCAAATAACCCACATTTAAGACAAAAATCAGCTTCAAAATGCAGTTTAACATAACAGAACTGATAAGTCAATGCGATATCAAATATACTCAGATATAACTGGTATTCTTCATTCTTCAGCCTAATTTAGGGGAATTTCCTAAATGTGTACAGCTACCTATTGTACATTTTCTGAAAATTGGACCTGAATACAATAACCTAAATGTGAACTAATATAACTATAACTATATATATATTTTAGGAAAATGAGTCATAAGTCGCAAAATATGGATTTTGAGATATCACCATAGCCGGACAGAGGAGAGCAAGCTGATTCCAATGATAGTAAACATTAAGGACATTTCAGAAGTGTTTCTATATCTTATGTTTGATATTTCTATTTTTGAAAAAAAAAGTTTGCAATGTTTCTGGGTGGGTAATTACCAGTAAAGTAACTAAATATACTCCATAAGAAGGGCCTCAAAACGCAAGAATAAATTTAATACAATCTCCCGAAATTTGTTAAATAGATCCATATGATTATCAGTGATACACCCTCTAAAAATCAGAACATTTCAATAAAGAGATCTTGTGAAAAAAACATTATGAAAAACGCCAATTTTGCGACATGTGACTCATTTTCCTGAAACACATCACATTTTTTTCAGACACATAGTACAGAGATTGCTTTGATCTGACTTGGGGCACTAAACACATCAAATATATATAAAAAATCCAACAAATGTTAAGAGTTTGTGCTGAGAAAACATTTTGAAATATTAATTTTGTGACTAGTGAACTGAACATTGTATAAAATATGGATGAACTAGATATGGGAGGAGAGGCCAACTGGGATTCTCCTAATTCATTGTATTTCTGCAGCTTGAAACCACTGATGAAGAGAATGTTTGGTTGATTCATTTGAAAACCATCACCGATGAACATTTACAAATAAACAGATCAATTTGAATTCTTATATCAATATCAACAGTATAATTCAAAATAGTGGTAAAGCACAATTAAGATGTCATTGTCTTTGTCTGTTTTTGACTTCTGCAATCTGGATTTGAATTGATAATGGTTTCTTACATTTGGGCTGGGGTTGATATAATAATGCCTTCTTACCGTTTGGCTATAGTGCATAATACTCTTGTAGTCGTATGGTACACCATGGTCATTAATAAGTGAAGTTTGGTATTTCTGGAAATTATACTCCATGCCCTGCTTTATGTTGTTAGTGTGGATAGTCACATAACTGTCTCTATCTGGCCGCGTCTGCTCATGGTGGAACCCGATTGCATGGCCCAATTCATGTACTATAAGACTTTTCTGTAAGAAGAAACAAGAGTGGATGTATAGGGGAAACAGGGGTGGATGTATAGGGGAAACAATGGTGGATGTATAGGGGAAACAATGGTGGATGTATAGGGGAAACAATGGTGGATGTATAGGGGAAACAATGGTGGATGTATAGAAGAAACAAGGGTGGATGTATAGGAGAAACAATGGTGGATGTATAGAAGAAACAATGGTGGATGTATAGGTGAAACAATAATGGATGTATAGGAAAACAATAATGGATGTATAGGGGAAACAATGGTGGATGTATAGGGGAAACAATGGTGGATGTATAGGGGAAACAATGGTGGATGTATAGGAGAAACAATGGTGGATGTATAGAAGAAACAATGGTGGATGTATAGGTGAAACAATAATGGATGTATAGGGAAACAATAATGGATGTATAGGGGAAACAAGGGTGGATGTATAGGAGAAACAATGGTGGATGTATAGGGGAAACAACGGTGGATGTATAGGGGAAACAATGGTGGATGTATAGGGGAAACAATGGTGGATGTATAGGGGAAACAATGGTGGATGTATAGGGGAAACAAGGGTGGATGTATAGGGGAAACAATGGTGGATGTATAGGGGAAACAATGGTGGATGTATAGGGGAAACAATGGTGGATGTATAGAAGAAACAATGGTAGATGTATAGGGGAAACAATGGTGGATGTATAGGGGAAACAATGGTGGATGTATAGGGGAAACAATGGTGGATGTATAGGGGAAACAATGGTGGATGTATAGGGGAAACAATGGTGGATGTATAGGGGAAACAATGGTGGATGCATAGGGGAAACAATGGTGGATGTATAGAAGAAACAAGGGTGGGTGTATAGGGGAAACAATGGTGGATGTATAGGGGAAACAATGGTGGATGTATAGGGGAAACAAGGGTGGATGTATAGGGGAAACAATGGTGGATGTATAGGGGAAACAAGGGTGGATGTATAGGGAAACAATAATGGATGTATAGGGGAAACAATGGTGGATGTATAGAGGAAACAATGGTGGATGTATAGGGGAAACAATGGTGGATGTATAGGGGAAACAATGGTGGATGTATAGGGGAAACAATGGTGGATGTATAGAAGAAACAAGGGTGGATGTATAGGGGAAACAATGGTGGATGTATAGGGGAAACAATGGTGGATGTATAGGGGAAACAGGGGTGGATGTACAGGAGAAACAAGGGTGGATGTATAGGGGAAACAGGGGTGGATGTATAGGGGAAACAATGGTGGATGTATAGGGGAAACAATGGTGGATGTATAGGGGAAACAATGGTGGATGTATAGGGGAAACAATGGTGGATGTATAGGGGAAACAATGGTGGATGTATAGGGGAAACAATGGTGGATGTATAGGGGAAACAATGGTGGATGTATAGAAGAAACAAGGGTGGGTGTATAGGGGAAACAATGGTGGATGTATAGGGGAAACAATGGTGGATGTATAGGGGAAACAAGGGTGGATGTATAGGGGAAACAGGGGTGGATGTATAGGGGAAACAAGGGTGGATGTATAGGGGAAACAATGGTGGATGTATAGGGGAAACAATGGTGGATGTATAGGGGAAACAATGGTGGATGTATAGGGGAAACAATGGTGGATGTATAGAAGAAACAAGGGTGGGTGTATAGGGGAAACAATGGTGGATGTATAGGGGAAACAATGGTGGATGTATAGGGGAAACAATGGTGGATGTATAGGGGAAACAATGGTGGATGTATAGAAGAAACAATGGTGGATGTATAGAAGAAACAATGGTGGATGTATAGGGGAAACAATGGTGGATGTATAGGGGAAACAATGGTGGATGTATAGAAGAAACAATGGTAGATGTATAGGGGAAACAATGGTGGATGTATAGGGGAAACAATGGTGGATGTATAGGGGAAACAATGGTGGATGTATAGGGGAAACAATGGTGGATGTATAGGGGAAACAATGGTGGATGTATAGGGGAAACAATGGTGGATGCATAGGGGAAACAATGGTGGATGTATAGAAGAAACAAGGGTGGGTGTATAGGGGAAACAATGGTGGATGTATAGGGGAAACAATGGTGGATGTATAGGGGAAACAAGGGTGGATGTATAGGGGAAACAATGGTGGATGTATAGGGGAAACAAGGGTGGATGTATAGGGAAACAATAATGGATGTATAGGGGAAACAATGGTGGATGTATAGAGGAAACAATGGTGGATGTATAGGGGAAACAATGGTGGATGTATAGGGGAAACAATGGTGGATGTATAGGGGAAACAATGGTGGATGTATAGAAGAAACAAGGGTGGATGTATAGGGGAAACAATGGTGGATGTATAGGGGAAACAATGGTGGATGTATAGGGGAAACAGGGGTGGATGTACAGGAGAAACAAGGGTGGATGTATAGGGGAAACAGGGGTGGATGTATAGGGGAAACAATGGTGGATGTATAGGGGAAACAATGGTGGATGTATAGGGGAAACAATGGTGGATGTATAGGGGAAACAATGGTGGATGTATAGGGGAAACAATGGTGGATGTATAGGGGAAACAATGGTGGATGTATAGGGGAAACAATGGTGGATGTATAGAAGAAACAAGGGTGGGTGTATAGGGGAAACAATGGTGGATGTATAGGGGAAACAATGGTGGATGTATAGGGGAAACAAGGGTGGATGTATAGGGGAAACAGGGGTGGATGTATAGGGGAAACAAGGGTGGATGTATAGGGGAAACAATGGTGGATGTATAGGGGAAACAATGGTGGATGTATAGGGGAAACAATGGTGGATGTATAGGGGAAACAATGGTGGATGTATAGAAGAAACAAGGGTGGGTGTATAGGGGAAACAATGGTGGATGTATAGGGGAAACAATGGTGGATGTATAGGGGAAACAATGGTGGATGTATAGGGGAAACAATGGTGGATGTATAGAAGAAACAATGGTGGATGTATAGAAGAAACAATGGTGGATGTATAGGGGAAACAATGGTGGATGTATAGGGGAAACAAGGGTGGATGTATAGGGGAAACAATGGTGAATGTATAGAAGAAACAATGGTGGATGTATAGGGGAATATCCTGCATCACTTCACATGGAGATATAATGTACTTGTACACAATGCTTTTTGTCTGCATACAAATCTTTAAATACAAATACAATATCATAATTATAATGATTGACTTATAATAGTATTCCATGTTTCTTATAATTAATTTGTTAAAGATACTTACAGTCCTACATTTATATGGTAAGGAGAGATCTTGTGGTCCACCACTCATTCCTACACGGGACCAGCATCTGTAAAGATCAAAGGTAAAATCTTGTCAAATTGTTGTTATCACCCAGTTGTAATGCTCTATCCGTAAAAGGGCCTAGTCCACGAAGCCGATTCTCATGCGATTTTGCGCCGCAGAGGACTCTTTTGCACTAAATTCTGTGAGAATTGCATGCGAATTGGCTTAGTGAACAAGGCCCTTAAGACAGTTTTCCATCTTAAGCATTACTCATGCATGCTGCATTGGGACCGTTGACAAGTGGTTAGCTCTCATAGAACCCGAATCAGAAAACATTGTTGAAAGAGAATAAAATGATTAGCTAGAGCGGTGGAGAGCTCACCACTGGCAGGCAGAGACTCAGTAGTGGTCCGTGTATTGTATGTAGAATTGCTCTATCCCATCCAAATTAATATAATTATATGGGTTGTGTGTGTATCTCTGCATATCTTTGTTTTTGTGTGTGTATTGAAGTACCTAAATAGTATGCGATAACATGAGTGTCTGCAAGATTTAAAGAAGAGATTCAATTAATAATTTAGTTTGGTCTGGTTTCCTCCCATGCTTTGTACTACTTTCTACTAAAATATCTAACACTACTAAGGGGTGACCTCAAAATAGGGTCGCGATGGCCGGATTGCACATTTTTTCAGTGAAAGGGTGAAAAGGATGCCACCTGCATCGTCAAACTTCACTGAAATAATAAGATCTAGGTGGCGGCCAGGTCGTGACCAGGACCTGACTAGGCTACTGTTTTTTTAGCCTTTACTTTTTCACACTTGATAAAAATGTTAGTGATATTTTCCGACTGATCACACACTAAAGTAAAGTAGGTACATTTGGTAAAATGCACTCCTTGAGATATTAACCTTAGATATTCATGAATATATTCACAATGCAGGCTACACATCTTGTGCATTTATTTATGCAGTAACTGTAGCGCCGCTAAACACCACAAAATATGAAATACTGTGGGTAGGGTTACTTGTGCATAAATCACTTCGAAAGTTATACATTTTGCAACTAGTGACTTATGATCCTAAAATGCATCACATATGTGATGTGCCACAGGAAAATGAGACCTCTCCATGTGGCCTCCAAAGTGGGTTGGTTTTGAGCAAGTTTATTTCCCACTCATATAAAACGATACGATAGAGACCAGGGAACAACGTGTGGCAACTGTGAACTAAGGTTACTGCCCAAGCTCTGGGGTTTAGCGCTGATTTTTCTCTCTTTATTCTGGCGATTAGGATCATTCATTCCATGTTACTTGAGCAGGTCAGAGTACTTATCTATCTGGCTGAATTTAGAGGTTGAATAGGTTGAATCCAAAGATCGGCGACTAAAGGTATTAATTCCCTTGGTTTGGGGGCTTCGGCTGTTTGCGGTGAAATAACAGCAAAGGCCCACCAAAAAGCCTTAGCCCCCAAACCTTGGGGAATTAATACCATAGTATCCCTTCTTTCCACTCTTCCCTCTCCTTCTGTGACCTTCTCTCTGTCTCTCTCTCTCTGACTCTCTCTCTGTCTCTCTCTCTGTCTCTCCCTCTCAAGTGCCAAATGTACCAGTTTAAAGTTAAGACAGGGGTTTGGCTTTGTGTTCGGCTCCTTCAGCTTCGGCTGAGTTCAGGCGTGGGACTGTCATGACTGTCATGACTATCAGCCACTCTTTCTCAAAAGTAGACGGCCCATTTAATTAGTCAATAAACCTTTTCAGTAGACCTTTTCCACAAATACACATTATCATTATTAACAACTTTTATTCAGACACATAGCATAGAGAATCAGGCGTTCTAGATAAATAATAAATTTATGTACATGAGGGAACACACACACACGTTGTCTTCACCTTATTAAACAACTAGATTTTTAGATTAAGGAAAACATAAACTGTTCGTTCAAAACAATGCTTTCGCATAACGCCTGATTTATAACGAAACCTGTTTTTTGTTACTATTGAAGAATAGTCAGAAAATCAGATTCATAATTATGAACTCTAAAAATGTGTATATACATCACTGGACGTAGAACAAATCTATGTCATATTATGACGGGACATCAGAATTTAAATATTTAGTGCTTGTATTCTAAATCATTTTCCTGTGAAACATGACATTAACACTGATGCTAGGAGCTCTTTGTTACTAGATCTCATACATGAGGCTCAATTAAAGCTGTTACAAAGATTATCTGTTCTTATGTGTTTCAGGAAAATGAGTTAGAAGTTGCAAAGAAATGGATTTTGAGATACTGGTGCTGGGCAACATATTTGAAAAGATGAGCAGATTGTAAACATTGAGACAGCTGATAAGTACTTCTATATGTTAAGTTTGATATTTTTATTTTTGAAATAAAACGTTTGCAATATTTTTGGATAGGCAATTACCAGTAAAGTAGCTAAATGTACTCCATAGGATGACCTTTGAATGCAAGGATAAATTCAATAGTGTCCCATACAATTTGGTACACATATTATATCGGTTAGAGCTCTAAACCACCTAAGGATTAACGACTTTGCGACTTGTGACTTATTCTCTTGGAACACATCACATATGAAAATTCGAAAACATGCAGGCAGATCTGCCCAGGGTGTGTTGTTTAGTGATAGGAAATGTGATTCATGCAGAGTACCATGTTGTTGTTGTTGTTGTTGTTGTTGTTGAGACTTTATTTATGCGGCAATGTTGATGGGTCTAAGCTCCCAACATAGGGTGGATTTCAAGCCCGATCTATGCCGACGATACCTCTATTACAATCACAGGGTCGAACTATTTGGAGATTCTGCAAACATCTCAGGCCGCGTCAAATAGCATAATCAATTGGATGTACAAAAACAAATTGTGTGTCAATGCAAAAAAATGTCAAGCCCAGATCATCGGTTGAAAGGTTAGATTGAGGAGACTGAGACTGCAACAAGAAAATGCAGGTCGTATATATGTTAATGGTCACCCTCTAACGTTGAAAAAAAATGTAAAATATCTCGGTTTTGTCATCGATGAATCAATTGATTTTAATGACCATTTTAAAATCATGCGAGGTAGATTACAAAGCAAAATTAGCCAACTGTCGCGCCTCAGAAATTTCTTGGATTTTGAGATTGCTAAAAAAATCTTCAAATCACATGTTTTATCTTTGACTGAATACGGTTTGGTAGTGTATGGTTTAGCGAATCAAGCGACCACTAAGAAAATTCAGAGCGTATTGAACAGGGGTATAAGAGTTGTATTCCAACAGAATTATCAAAACTATAGACCAATTGTTGAGTTATATGAAGAGTTAAACGTTAACCCACTACACAAAAGAGCAAAAATCAGCCTTTTGGGATTAATGTTTTTTAGAAAAGACGATAAAAGATACTTACAGGTAATGGCTAAACTGACAAGATCAGCTGAGGGTACAATTCTTTTAATACCGCCATGCAAAACGGAAAAATTGAGGAAATCACCTCATTTTCAAGGCCCCACTTTGTAGAACTCCCTTCCGCTTAAAGAAAAAAACTCAACATGGCCTAAATTAAAGAAATACCTAAAGCAATCGAATGATTGGTTTGCAAACTGAGTATTGATTTATTGATTTATGTTTTAGTGTGATATAATAAAAAAAATGATATGCAAAGGATTTTGTCCTTGGTGTGAACCTATGCTGAATGTATCCGGAAATTATTCCATTTTAAACACTGAGCGGTAAAATGTAACACTAAAAGCTATAAAGGCTAATTTTATTTTTGGGCCAAAAAAATGTGTAAGAAAATCTACCTTGTGAGGAGAGAAATTGTATGTAATTATTGTTAAAGCTAGAAGTGTTTGAGTAAAATTAATATTAGAACCAAGCGGACCTGATAATCGGTCAAGAAATTCTTAATGCAGTAAAATGTAAATTCAATGAAGTGTAGTATGAATATCGAGTTTAAATGAATATAATGTGACCCTTTTTTGCTTGACGTGAAATGTATCACGAATGTGAAATATGTCAATAAAAGTTATTAAAAAAAAATCGGACATTACAGATTTTATTTCATGTAAGGGTAACAATACACCTTTGCGTCGACGACACGCAGGTGGCCCTTACTAAAGGTGGTCTCAGACAACAGAGATATTTGTATCAAGATATAACGCAAAAGAGAGCAGATACACACCATCGCGAATGGGACCCAATATGGTCTTATAATTTATAATTTTAGTTTTTACAAGGGTCCATAGATCAGGTCATATGCTCGCAATCTGGTGGTATTATAAAAATATTTTTGTTTGTCTGGCGAGGAATCACCCAAGGAATTAGCTTTTTTTAATTAAGAGAATTTAATCCACTTACCCGTCCCAATTGTTTATACGGATATAGTTCCTTTCGTAACCGTTCCAGGGTCTAATGTTGAGACAAGTGTACTTATTCCAGTGATTCACTGCAGCTTGAAATTCGGCTTGTTGATAGGTATCTGAAAATTAGAACAGTTGATAGGAATTAATATAATGCAACTTTGAAACTGTCTTTACAAAGTCATTAAAGTGGCTCTTCTCACTATCTTTACCTTCTCTTTTCAATTCCAGCAGATGGTTGTATACTAATTATATCCTGGGTCAGGTTATTGTCACACTCAACTGAGTCAGATCTACATTATCATATACCGTATATACTCGTGTATAAGCCGGACCCCGAATATAAGCCCACCCCGTTTATAAGCTGGGGGTTCAGCACTTCATAACATTAATATAAGCCGGGCCCTGTTTATAAGCCGGGTGCTTGGAACTGGATGGAAAGATGGAGGGCCTGGTCTCTTTTCAGGGGGAATATACTGAAGAGATTGGACAGAAGGAGTTCTTAGTGGATGATAAATGATACTTTAAGTAAGAGAAGTCAGTTGTTGTTGATCAATTCTGAATTCAGGTAGTGTTTGTGTTGTTAAATTGAAGTCTAAAACACGAAAACCAAAGCAATAATCAAGGATAATAATACAAATGTATTTCAGCTAAATATACTGGTTTGCCCTGAATATAAGCCCACCCCGAATATAAGCTGGGTCAAATCACCATTTGAAATTAATATAAGCCGGGGCTTATACACGGGTATATACAGTATTATATGATAATGTTAGATTAAATCAATATATTGCCACACTCATAAAAGCATTAAAGATGTCCACTTGTGATATAAATTCAACACTCAAAATTGTTATGCTTTATCTCTCACGTTAAACCTTCTTGTTATGTTTAGTCTAAAGACATATGTCCCAAACACTTTCTGTCCTGTACATGTTATAATAATGCTGACAGTGTAGTTGCAGTTCATAGTATAATTACTATAACTTACTGAATGACGATTCAATAGTATAAGGCACTTCAAGATTTGTCCATCTCTTGTATGTATTTCGCAATGCTTTCCTCTTTTGCCTCGACGAGCTCCTTTTTCCTAGTCCATGAGATCTGTCCATATAAACCAGAGAATGATCATGTAGGGTATAGAGGGAACATTTAAAGTTGTTGTTTTGGACCTCTAATAGATTCATGATAACAGGAACGTGATATTCTTGACAATATTATTTATTATACAAGTATTGCTTTAAATGTGTCATATTGGTAGTTGGTGTAGTGTCCACCCATAAGGCACATTCTGCTTTAAAATATGTCAAATAGTTTTAAGAATTAATTGAACTTTTTTTTGACACGCTAAAGGTTAAGATGGTTGGAATCCATGTGATCTTGTCTTTTTAAATAATAAGGTTTTTGTATACGGGTCGATTCTTCTGAAAGTATACAATTCACACCCACAATCCACTCAAATAAACCGAATTAAAGATTGAAATTAGTCTTAAAAGACAGTTCAACATAACTAAAAATATTTATTGAATGAATACAATAGAGAATACACTCAGATATACTCAGTATTTATCATTTTTTACTCTAATTTATCAAAATTTGAGAGATGTGTAGAACTGTAGATTGTGCATTTTCTGAAAATCTGACCCATACCTTTTCCACAATCGATTTTTCTGACTCGTTTCTTTGTAGCACATATTTGTAGAATGTATGTAGAACTTTGTAGAACGTATTTAATTTCATTCTGACAATTTTTCTTTAAATGGGTGAACTCCATCCGTCATATGAGCGTTATTCAAAGAGTATCTTTGTATTCCAAAATATTCAGGCTGTCCGCAGTCCAAGTATATTCAAATATGTGATCTGTTTTAGGAAAATGAGTCATAAGTCGCAAAATATGGATTTTGAGATATCACCATATTTGAAAAGAGGAGATAAAGGTGATTCCAATGATAGTAAACACTAAGGACACTTAATAAGTACTTCTATATTTTAAGTTTGATAATTCTATTTTTTAAAAAAAGAAAGTTTGCAATGTTTCTGGATGGGTAACTACAAGTAAAGTAATGTGGTGCTGAGTGTGGTGGTGCCGGGTCGGAGCAGTTATCCCCGCTCTGGCCCGGCGCCGCTAGCCAGTATCCCGAACCCCCGGTCTAGTCGCCCGGTTATCCGGGTGCGGCCGGCCGTATTGGATTTGGGCTGGCTGTTCTACCTGTTGCAGGGATGGTTTGCCACCAGATGTCGTGTGGGGGTTTTGTCTCTCTTATTTTAATATTTTACTGCTAGCATATGTCTGATCTCGATTCTTGTGTTAAACTACCCTTTGTTAACTGTAATTTTTTGTTCTTATCCCTCTCTTCTGTGAAGCGGAGGGAGAAACTTTTTCACTGTGGTTGAGGGGTTTTTAGTTGGCAATAAAGACTGAAACGCTAGCAAGGACTCGGAGATCTGTGTTGTTCTATTCTTGTTGTTATTTACCCGAATCGCCGTACAAGTAAATAAGCAGACATTACAGTAATTAAATACTCCATACCAAAGCCTTCAAAACGCAGAGATACATTTATTACAATGTCCCGAAATTTGTTACATGGGTTCATATGACTATAAGTGCTAAACTCTCTAAAATCAGAACATTTTAATAAAGAGATCTTGTGAAAAAAACACTTTGGAAAATATCAATTTTGCGACTTGTGACTCATTTCCCTGAAACACATCACATATTATTGGGTTTTGGGGTTTTTTCTTTAAAAAAAAGAGCTTTTATTATACTTCCTGCCAACTTGGTATAGACATATTAATTGCAGAGTCGTCTCCCTTTTGATTTTGTAGTTTTCTTCATATTTTTACCTGTTATTGACGACATTCTATGTGAAATAGTAGGCTATTCCATGATTTGTTTTATTTTGTTCATATATTCAAATATTAAACCTAGGCACCTAAATCACTTACTGATCAATCATGTCTTCATACTCTTCCACTGAAAACATCATATCCAACTCTACCTTAACCATTGGGGTGGCACCACTCGGGTGATATGAGGGACCTGTGAAAACAAAATAATTTCAATGTATTTCAAATCAACTTAGCAAAATATAATACTGTTTTCCTGCAGAGTATCACAAATATATATCAATTAGTCCCCAACAGCAAGTGAGTCATTGTCCAGGAATTAGGCACCCAAAGTTTAGCTGTTGTTTGGGGGTTCAGAGTCACACTTGATATGAATGCCCGGGTTCTCCACCATTTGATATGAATGGAATATCTCCGAGGTATAGGGTAGCTTGCAGTAGAGTATTGGAGATATTATATGAATATTAATCGAACGAGAGTCTAGGCCATAGGATAGCCTAACTCTATGAATAATCAGGCAGAGATTCGTCCTGTTTAGACGTAACTTTTATTGGTGAGAACATGGGTTTATATATACGATATACATACACTGCGCATGCGCATAATTAGACCAATCAAGTCCTAATTACCTTGTATTAATTATCATTAGGCAATGGCGTGAAAAGACCACAGGGGGTTGCTATATCTAACCAATTGATGCTTAGTATATGTGTTGGACCAATAGCCTTGTCTGTTGGTTGGTACCCAATCAGATCATATGTCTCATTTGGCTATTGGCCCAATTGGGTGTGCCCAGTTACTCACGGTCCACCCAGTGTGTGACCTTGGTACTTAACCTTATACATGAATATTCATAAGCCTCTAGCTTATACGATAATATATTCCATATTAAGATATACTGTTATGCCATTGCATAATCTTATGTAATCCTTTGTTATGATTACGGGAACAATACTGCTCGTGACACACTGCTGGTTTGAGAACTCATTGATTGCAGAGTAATTACTCCACGGTCACACTCAATGCCTTCAAAATGCATCTATATCAGTACCTGAGTTTGTGATTGTGTCCATCATTGAGGCCTTGTTTGTTAGTCTGCTATATGGGAAGCCATTGGAAGATTTGGTCCATGCAACATTTACAGCTATCTTAAAATATTTATGAATATCTGAAATTCACTTGGAGATATTCTTATTCAGTATAAGTATCAGTCGGTGAAATTCATCTAGAGCTATCTGTGGGTATTGGGGGATGTATTTAAATGCTTTATTCAAATTCAAATTCAAAATTTCTTTATTGCTGGTTTTGCTACAATAAGTCGGTCAATTCTGTACCTTGTCAGACAGGTCAAAATATAGCACAAGGGAATGGCAAAATAACTGGTTCACTGGTCACTGATAGTCCTGCCATTAAGTAACCATTTTAAAAGTATTCACCTAGTCATGAGAAGCATTCTCATTATTATTTCATTAATATATGATGTTAAAATAAATACATTAAAGATGTGTAAGTATGGTGTGACTGTGAGTGGGTGGATTCTTAGGCCAACTATTTCCGGTGCTCCCCCTCTAGCCAAGGACTTGAAGATATTTTCATCAAATTGGTCAGTGTTAAAACACCTTTCCAATCGAAATATGTTCATAAATTAGAGTTATTTAGAGTAGATCAGAGTTGAAAATTATTTCCCATGGAACTGTGTTTATAAATGATATCACATAGAAATGTAGTTCACGGCCATTGTCCCTGGATATTATTCATAAATACAATGTACACACGTGGGAATATGAGTAAGGGTCACAGATTATATTTTCATCAATGTGACGTCTAGAAATATTAATGTGGCATCTAGACACAGTAGCTCAATGTTGAACAAATTAGAAATGTCTAGTCTAAAAGACTGGAGAATTCGTTTTCTAACATTAAAAGGAAGGATCTTAGTCTCGAATGTATTTATCTCGCCGATTATACAACACGTAATGTCCTGTATCTCTCTTGGTAAGCTCATTATGAAGAAAGTAGACAGGATTATACTTGATTTCATATGGAAGAATGGTCTGTGTATGGTCTCTTATCCCTTTTTAACCCAGAGCATAGCTATGGGTGGAATGGGGTTAAGACTCATAGAGGACATTAACGAAGCTAATAGGATCAAGTGGGTCCAGAGAATACTGCGGGGTAGGTTTTCTTCCTCTTTCTCTGTCCTTGAGAAATGTCTAGGGAGGAACATCGATGACATTTTCTTATGTAGATACCAACCCAAGATGTATATAAACGATTTTTATAAAGAGTTGTTCCTAATCTGGAACAGGTATTATCACAGCAGGAGCCCTGAGGGGTATGACCAAGTCAAGAAAGAGAGACTGTGGTCCAATAGGAATATAAGAATAAAAAACAAAATGTTGATCTGGCCTCGCTGGAAAGACCAGGGGGTTGAGGTGGTAGGGGACCTATTAGACAAACATGGCAGAATATTGTCTACCAACGAGCTACATTGGTACAACAAGATAGGGACTAACTTTGGGGAGAGGTTAGATTTAGCCAGGCCCATCCCTCGTGAGTGGCTCCGACTAATGAGAACTGTGGTAGATGTACCTGACTCAGGGAAGATATGTATGCAGATTGGGGAAAGCTTGATAAATATAGTAGATTGCTCCTCCAAAACAATAATTAATGCGCTAGTGGCCAAAAAGAAGGCCAATTATGAAAGGTTAAACGAGTGGCAAGAGCTCCCCCAATTATCTGATGAGGAATTCAACAACATTGACTGGAAGTAACTTTCGAACGAGTCTATAAGACTTCTCCTGAAACTAGACTTCAGTCTTTCCGGTACAAGCTTTTGCATAGGGTCATTCCTTGTAACCTCTACCTGAAAAATATTAGGGTCAAGAGCTCCCCCAGGTGCGCTTTCTGCAGGAAAATTGATGACCTTGTCCATTTCCTGGTGGTTTGTTAAAAAACCAATAGGTTATGGAAGGGATTATTTACATGGATATATAATATCGGATACCTTAACAGAGATGTTGGGGATAGGGAAGTTATAACGAAAGTTAATGGTGCTATTTCCGTAGACCCAAAAACTATTCTCTTTGGCTTTGAAATGGTCAATGAGAACGTTAAGATTATTAACTGGGTGTGTCTCCACACTAAGTCGTTTATCCACAGGCAAAAACTCTTCCATAAAGGAGAGCTCTCTATGAGCCTTCTTAAGCGCAATCTCAGTTTTAGATGTGACGTCGCAGTAAGAGCGGCCACGAATGGAAACATTTTTAGCTCCCTTCCTTGGAAAAGGTTGAAAGAATTTATAGTTGAATACTTAGAAAATTAAGTAAATGAGTAGTATCTTTAATATAGGTAATCAGCAACAAACTATCCTTATAAACCAGCTTCAAAAGGATCTAATCCCTAGTTAGGGGGTGTATATCACACCGTCCAAGGTCACCTACAATATGTGTAATCTGCTAATTAACAGAATTGACCTCATGATTAATGTCTGTATATCTAATGCATTAACAAACAACTGGTGCTATTTGCATGTTCACCGTTGTCACGTCTATGCAACAACTGTTGTAAAAAAAAAAAAAATAAAGCTAAATGTAACCCATAGATGTGACAACTAGATGTGACACATGAAATTCCCCTATTGCACAGAATGTTCAGGAATACCAAGTTGTCTAATGTTCTAATGCAATGTAGTCCCACAAAGACGACCCCCTTTGGGACCAGGATAATATTCACCATATCAGAAAAAGGAAACAAATTATTTTCTATATAATGATATACATGTATATATTATATATACATCAATTTACCTGCATAAGCAAAAGAACAAGGATTATCTGACTTTTCAAATACATATTTGGTAATTGAGATGCCAGGCACACGTGTCTATGCCATTCATCCACTTCTTGAGACAGTGTGTAACAAATCATTCAATACTTTTACTAATAACAATGATATTCCATTCACTTCAACCAGTGTATCAACAGAGCAACCTTTCATTCCCCTTCCAATTGTATCAGCCTGTAGCACGGATAGACATACATATTTGGGTCAGATTTTCAGAAAATGTACAATTCAACTTCGCCAATTATCTCAAATAACCCTAATTTCAGACGAAAATAAAGTTCAAAATACAGTTCAACCTAACTAAACAGATTGCTATAATCAATGTAATGCCGAATATACTTGAATTTACCTAGTATTGACCAAATTGCAGCCTAATTTAGCAGAATTTACTAAATGTGTACAGGTGCCAATTGTCCATTTTCTGAAAATCTGACCCATTTCATGTTTGTGACAACAGTTGAATAATGGTTACACTCCCGAGTGTTGAATTGTCTACAATAAATCATCTCACTTGACAGCCCTTAAAGTGTGATAAATTTCAATAGGCAACAGTGGAAGGTCACTGTGGTTCTGTAATGAATACCCCAGATGACCCGTTCTATGTTAAAATTAGGCCGTGCCTGAATAAAGATTTTTAAAAGAATAGTGAATGATAACGAACGTTAGGTATGGTGGCTAAGAAAACTATATGGCGAGATCTGTTTGTTTTGTTGAGTCCAAGTGTGGAAATAATATTGGGAATCCTTCTTTTTTTGCATAGTTCCTTGAACTACCACCTGCAGCAGTGCATACAACGGTGATTTATCCCTATAAACTGGAGAAAATAATACTTACTGTTTTGTTCGGCTTCCTCAAGGATTTCATCAATCGCCTGTCTTCCTGTGGACGGGTGGACCTAAATGCAAATAAATTAGCTGTAAATAATTTCGAAATATAATTCCACTTAAAATCAGTTCTCTTGTCTATGTTTTACAATGCAGTGAAGTCAAGCTCATCATAACAACTTTAGGGGTCTGTTGCATTTTTCCAGTAGGTAGGGAGGAAAACAATCCCTTCCTGCGTGAAATCACCAGCTGGAATTTCTTTTTTTAATCAATTTTATTGAGTCCATTTTCAAATAATGATAATCTCATGGAAAACCCAAGTACAAAAATTTAGGGATATAAATTCAATATTCAAGAAGAGTTTAAGTCAGTTTAACATCGAGATGGTAAGTATTAAATTAAAGCGATTCAGATGGTATATCTTAGTTTCATCAAATAAACAATATAAATGCTTCGATTTTTTTCAGGTTATTTTCCTCAAACAACAATAAATTTTGCTACTGAAACGATAAAAACAACAGGGACTTCTTGAAAGTATAAATTTACATTTTTGTTCACAGATAGGACATTCATACATACAAGACTGGAAAAAATGATAAAAGTGTGGTGCTATTTGTACCAATCGTTGTTATATTTTAGGTGATTTTTTATTTTCTTCCATGACGCATTTCGTATGTTTGCAGGAAGTTTATTCCACAAAACCGGACCATTAAAATGAAGAGATTTTTTTACTTTTTCTAATTTTGGTTTCATTACTATTAGGACAGGTCCTTTGTTAAGCCTTGTGGCACACAACACTTCTTTCAATTTTGTATTTTTTTTTTAAAAGAAATTTTATTGAGCTGGTTTCAATGTCAAATACATTAATAATCTCACAGACTCAAGGGAAAAAACAATTTTGGTAGCATTAAGTATAATTTCAAGTTCACATAATTTTTTAAGATTGAAACATTATCGATTTTGATTACATTCATCAACAACCAAGTGCTTGGCCATTAAGTCATGGCCGACCTTCAAATTATGTACAAGGGTTTCAATTTTTGTATTTTCATTTATGTATCCAGTTGTTTTAAATACATGATGTTCATAAGAGAGATCTTGCCTCTTTTATCCAAGAGGTCTATCCCATAATGGAAGCAGAGGTCTAATTAATTAGGTAGGAATATCCCAGACATTGTATGATATTAGATACATTGTTTGTTAGCAAGCCTTCAATCCACAGGCCCTCAGGAATTTAAGGAATATAAATTTCTTAGGCAATTCCTTCCTACATCTGAAATTCCAAGCTGGTAGGAATAGCCTATGTGCACTCAATGGTGGGTAGGAATTTTTATTCCAACACATCAAAGAAAAGGAAAAAAGTGTAGCCCTGAACTGTGTTACCTTTTACTAATAATATTTTGTAGATGGTTTGTTATACCAATGTTTTGACAATGTTTGACAAATTATAAAATTACTTTGGATATACAGTGGAACCTCACATCAAGACCACCTAATTATAGAGACCACCCTTCTAGTAAGACCAGTTTTCCCAGTCCCAAATTATTGCCTTCAATTAGATTTAGAGCCCTCTAAAGAGACCACCTGGCTATGAGACCAACAATCATCCAGTCCCAAGGGTGGTCTTAATAGAGAGGTTTTACTGTAATAGGTAGACAAAGCTTGTAACTGCACCTAACCTAACCTAACCTGTACAACTGCTGAAAGGCTTTCTGGCTGTTCAGGCTGTACTGGGTTTCCTTTATACCTTGCCATGGGTTTGAAAGTTTCCCGCCAGATCCCAAACCCAGTTGTTTCCTTGTTTATGTATTCAACAACTGGGTCAGATTTTCAGAAAATGTACAATTGGCAGCTCTACATATTTAGTAATTACTTCCGAATTCTGCTAAAAAAATGATAAATCTTGGGTATATCTGAGTATATTTTTGTATCACATTGATTTAAAGTATCAGTTCTGTTATGTTAAACTGCATTTTGATGCTCATTCTTGTCTTAAAAGTGGGTTATTTGAGAAGATGGGGGAAGGCGAATTGTACATTTTCTGAAAATCTGACCCAACTAAGGGCCATGGACCAGAGTAATAAATGGGTCAGATTTTCAGAAAATGTACAATTGGCAGCTGTACACATTTAGTAAATTCTGCTAAATTAGGCTGAAATTTGGTCAAAACTGGGTAAATTCGGGTATATTCAGCATTGCATTGATTCTAGCAATCTGTTTGGTCAGATTGAACTGGACTTTGAACTTAATTTTGTCTGAAATTTGGGTTATTTGAGAAGTTTGGCGAAGTTGAATTGTACATTTTCTGAAATCCTGACCCATATATAAATCTCGAAATGGACATTTCTGTAAGCTTAAGTCTTGTTTTCCTGTGAAAAATTGTATAATATAATCAACTTACCATTAAGATGACAAGCGATAGGGCCAAAATCATCCAAGGCTGATATGTGGATGAACCCATGTTGGTAGCTCGGTGTGATGATAGCAATGCAGACGTACCCTATCACTCATCTACTCTCATATTTATATTACATCTGCCCAGGGACATGTCCAGGATACTAACATATTTAATTGCTCATGTTATTGTGTTTAACTATGTTAATGGCTTAGAGCACCAGGAACGCTCATCCTATTGTGTAATACTCATCGCATTTATATCTGAATAATGATTAGCGTCTATTGGCTCAGTTGTATATAAATTAAAATCTTTATTATAAACAATTACTTACAAATAATGGAGTCACCCTTTTAGGGTTGAACTGTAACTGTAAGGGTTTTGGTAAAGGGTTTGTATGTAGGCATACTGTAGGACAACCTCAGCTGAATTTTACATTGCCCTTATCATGCTAGCCTTGCAGTTATTCAGCTAGACCAGCAGTTTTTATACAACCCTTGCAATTATTATGCTAGACTAGCAATTTTGTTAGAGTAGAAAATAATAAACATTGTAATAAAATTCATGGAGATTGCAAACAACACAACCAAATTTGTAATAAAACTTTGCTATATTTGCAATTTTGCCATTGGAGGCGTTGATATTGGGAGAGATGCACAATCTGCGCTTAAAGTTCAATTTTGCAATCTAGTCAAATATCTGAGTTAACAATTTTATGATTATTTCACATATAGAAGTAAATAATGATCACACATTTGTGATTTCATAGCTCTATTTGTGTCAATGATTTATTAAGGCGACCTTATATGTGAAGTGTTTAAGGAAAATGTGTCACAAATCTCAAAGAATGGATTTTGACATACCATCATATTTAAATAGAATAGAATAGAATAATCTTATGAGATCAAGAGGATTACAATGATAGTAAACAATAAGTACTTCATTATTTGATGCATGAAGTTAGCGATATTTCTTGAAGGTTAATCACTAGTAAATTAGCTAAATATAATGCTCAGGTTGATCTCAGAATCGCATTGATATATTAGGCAAACAGTCTTGTAATTTGGTACATGTATTGGTATTACTAGGAGCACTAAATGACAAAGATGATATTTGCTGCATATAAACAGAAAATTATAATAAAAATAAATTTAGAATTGTTTTTTTGTTATAACAGACTTTATTCAATATATCAACAAATCCACCATACCTCAGGACGATTAACACTATATTCATACAAACCCCCTGTTGCGTCCAAAAGTAGACATATGTACTAATGATGAAATCCGTACAGACTTTTCCTCTGTGGTACAAGCTATTTCTCATATTACAAATTCTTTTCCAACTGCTAACTTCCTATGTTCGGGCAGATTTGACTATTTCCAGATCAAAAAGTTCCATGTCTGTGGCGATTTCTCCATGTCAGCCTCCTTTTCCACTATTTCCCTTAAATAATCACCACAGAAAAGTATGTCACGGCACCTTTTTCCTATGTCTCCTATTGTATGTCCTATTTCCCCTACATGAAAAGCCATGTCTGGCTCCTCTGATACCTATGTCAAGATTTGGTCTTTCTTTTCCAATCGATTTCCTCCCTGGTACACTCCTTTTCTACCCATACAAAAGCAGACATGGGTCAGATTTTCAGATAATGTACAATTGGCAGCTGTACACATTTAGTATATTCTGCTAAATTAGGCTGCAATTTGGTCAATATTATGTATATTCCTGTACATTTGGTATTGCATTGATTCTAGCAATCTGTTTGGTTAGGTTGAACTGTATTTTGAACTTTATTTTGGTCTGAAATTTGGGTTATTGGAGAGGATTGGTGAAGATGAATTGTACATTTTCTGAACATCTAACCCACATGGGTAGTGACTCAGTGTTATGTAACATTATCCACTACCCCTGACTGTGGGCACACCAGCTATCTTTGTAGTGTAGCAGTGTTACATAACACATCCAATACATCTTCTCTTCCTTTCTCTTTCTCCCTCTCTCCCTCTCCCCTCCCGCTCACCCCCCCCCCCCCCTCCCCTGCTCACCCACCCTCCCTCTCCCCCTCACCCTCCTTCTCCCTCCCAGTCATGTTGGGGTAGGAATACATCATGGTACATTTGGGTGAAAAGGAGTGGATATTTGGAAAAGGAGTGGATA
Organism: Sthenelais limicola; assembly: GCA_942159475.1. NCBI lineage: Eukaryota > Metazoa > Annelida > Polychaeta > Phyllodocida > Sigalionidae > Sthenelais > Sthenelais limicola. The sequence continues at coordinate 15,393,375 of OW804098.1, forward strand.
TTCGGAAAAGGAAAAAGGATATTCCAAAAAGAAAAGGATATTCCAAAAAGGAAAAGTATATTCCTAAAAGGAAAATGATAATCCGAAAAGGAAAAGGACATTGGCAAAAAGGAAAAGAAAGTTGACAAAAAGGTATTGGATATTCCAAAAAGAAAAGTCTTGGATATTTTTGATTTTTCCTATTTCACGTTTATATCCTTTCAGATTGGGGACAAAACACCCCCTTCGTTTCTGTTTCAGAAAATCTCCAAGAAGGTAAAGATACATCAGAAGGGACAAAAGGGGGGAGATATGCCATGACAAATTTAGAATTGTTAATATTAAATAGATACTTTCCTTTTAAGATGTGATCCAGCATGTGGCCCATTCTACCAGTGCATTGATGGACGTGGTAAGTCAAAGTAAGTTATGCACATGAAAACAATTATGATGAAAAATGAGCGTTTATTTTCTAGTGGTTCTTACTAGTGATTAGTGATTTGTATAATAATATGTGATCCGTTTTACGAAAATGTGTCATAATATTAAGTCGCTAAATATGGATTTTGAGATATCACAATATCTGAAAAGAGGATATCAAGCCGATTCCAATGATAGTAAAGACTAGGGTACCTAACATGTATTTCTATATTTTAAGTTTGATATCTTTATTTCGGAAAAAAAAGTTTGCAATGTTTCTGGCTGGGTAAATACCAGTAAAGTAACTAAATATACTCGATACAAAGGCCTTCAAAAGACAATGATATATTTAATACAATGTCTTAAAATTTGTCCCCTGGATTTATATGACAATAAGTGCTAAACCCTCCGAAAACTAGAACTTTCCAATAAAGAGATCTTGTGGAAAAAAAACTTTGAAAAATATCAATTTTTGCGACTTATGACTCATTTTCCTGAAACACATCACATATAACCGTCAACTTGAATAATGAGTCACATGGGATTGAAGAGTACTTGACTTCAAGGTTAAAGGCTATTTATACAAAGTGGATCAACAATCAATTGTCCCGATTGGATCCTCCTAGCTGAACCAATCATTAAAAACAATACAGTGGGGGTCCAATTAGGAACAGTGACATATATATACATGGTAAATGAAAATGAAGCAGAAATCCTAAACTAATTACTCACTGCCCAACAAAACAAATCTCACCAAATTTACACATAATTATTATGACTTACACAACTTGATTTATATGATAGGATGCAACTTGGTTGGTTTCTGACTTACCGTACGATGCCCACAAGTTTTTTCGACCAAATAAAAACTTGTGGGCATCATATGTGATCCGTTTTAGGAAAATGAGTCATAAGTCGCAAAATATGGATTTTGAGATATCACCATAGCCGGACAGAGGAGAGCAAGCTGATTCCAATGATAGTAAACATTAAGGACATTTCAGAAGTGTTTCTATATCTTATGTTTGATATCTTTATCTTTGAAAAAAAAAGTTTGCAATGTTTCTGGGTGGTTAATTACCAGTAAAGTAACTAAATATACTCCATAAGAAGGGCCTCAAAACGCAAGAATAAATTTAATACAATCTCCCGAAATTTGTTAAATAGATCCATATGATTATCAGTGATACACCCTCTAAAAATCAGAACATTTCAATAAAGAGATCTTGTGAAAAAAACATTATGAAAAATGCCAATTTTGCGACATGAAACTCATTTTCCTGAAACACATCACATATACTGTAAGTCAGAAACCAACCAAGTTGCATCCTATTTCTATACAACGATCTCATTTTTTAAAATAAACAGCATAAACAAACTATTTATTTACCTCACTTCTCTCTAAAAACGTCATATTTTCACGTGTGGTTCCATTTGACAATATATATGATTGCATATTTCCACTCATTTGCAGTCTCTATAACCCCTGATCGTGGTATGATCAATATTATGCAACTGTAGATGAGTTAGAAAAGAACGGACCAAAGATGCGAAAACATTTCGTTTTTTACCGATGTTAGCTGATATGAAGGTGCAGCTTTAATCAAGCCTTTGGATCCCTTAGATTATTAGCTATACTATTGATTTTTTTTTTTAAACAATTTTATTAGAAAGATTTCCAACAAAGTGGTAGGTCTCATCTCCTACAAAGGTATTTACATAATTTAAATTAACACAAATATCGTGACGAATCAATCCTTGTTACAACCTACATAATTTTACAACAAAAACATTCTAATCGACTCAGGTATACTATATTATATAATTAATGTGGATGTCAGCATCAAATCCACTTGTTACACCTATTACAGCTCTATATCAACATAACTCACTTTTTTTTGTTTTTGGCCCATAATTAAAAACTATAACATCAATCTCGCTTAGATAAAAAATAATTGGTTACATATTAACACCGATTTTGTAGTGCATACAATAGTTCTCATCATGCATAGCAATGTAAGACCTGTGTTACAGGCTATCTAAACATCATATCATCCAGTTATCCGTTACCTTCAGATGGGTTTTAAGGTTTGGCCACGACATACTTTTCACCATTACATGTAGACTATTCCACGATCGAGGGCCCTGATAAAGGGGAGATTTCCTCAACTTCTCAGTTTTAGCAACTGGCACCATAAGATTATTTCCTTCGGCCATCCTCGTTGCACGTGGCATATCCTGTACATTTTTTGTGACATCTTTGAGATTGAACATTAGGTTTATTACTGCAATGTCACCTTTCTTACGAAATTTCGTAACTCTAGTAATCCTATACATCTCATCCAATGTATGGTTGTTGTCATGGACAAATATCAATCGTACAGCTCTATTCAATACGCTTTGTATTTTATTTATATAGTTCGCACTTGCCATGTTATGAAATATGTTACCATATTCCGCAATGGAGTATACATGGCTTTTTATAATAATCTCAGTCATTTTCTTACTCAAGCAAGAGCGAAGCCTATATATCTTGGACAGTTTGGTTTGCAGTGTGTACCGCATTTTAACGAAGTGGTCATTAAAGGTTAGGAAAGGATCAATTTGATACCCTAAATATCGTACAACCTTAGTCATTTTTACCTCGCTACCATTGATATAATTTTTACCAAGATTTTCCATTTTTATATTTTTTAATTTAGATCTTGTACCTAGAAATTGCAGCTGGCATTTGTTGGAATTTAAGCGCAGCTTATTTGCAGTCATCCAGTTGTTCACAGTATTAGTTGCAATTTGTGAAACTTCTATACATGCGTTTAAATCAGAGCTTGTTATCGATATGGCGGTATCGTCCGCGTACATTGATATATTGATATCTATATCATTATACACACCTCGAATTTCATTGTTAATAATATCTACACATGCCGGCAGGTCATTCACGTAAATGAGGAAAATTAGGGGCCCTATCAAGCTTCCTTGAGGTACCCCTTTATTTATCCTAATAAACGAGGAGACATTGTCACCCAACCTGGTCTTCTGGTATCTGTCACGGAGGTAATTACCTACTAGTCTAATTAAATCAGGATTAAACCCATAGGTATTCATTTTGTTCATCAAGATGTCATGGTCAACACAGTTAAACGCTTTTGCCACGTCATAATAAGAGGCTACCGAAATTTTTCCGTTATCCATCCCTTTTAAAATCGGTTCAATAAATTCGTAGACCGTTCTATTAGTAGAGAAATTTTTACGAAAACCACCCTGTTTTGCAGCAAACAACTTGTTGATATCCATGTGATCTCTTAGAGCATTACATACAAAAAATTCCAGAATCTTAGAAGGCATGGGTTCCAAGGCAATGGGTCTCAGATCATTAAACTTCTTTGGGTTAGTACATTTTGGTATCGGTATAACAGTATATTCTTTCCAGGACAAGGGCACTGTACATGATCTGATACATAATTTTAATAATTTAGTGAACTTCAAACATAACTTACTAAGAAAGAATTTCATGATCTTAGCATTAGTCCAGTCCATCCCACTACTTTTGTGGTCGTCAACTGAAGTAATATATTTCTGCACTTCTGCTTCAGTTATATTTACTCTTGTCGAGACAATGTTAACATGGTGTTCTGTAATATCAGATAGATAATTGTGATCTGCTGTTCTATCCAATATATTTGTCTCTCCCATTTTTTTATACTCATCATTTAAGATGTTGCATGCGGTGAGGCCAGATACCAGTCTATTATCATGCAGATATTCACTCGGAAGATTGTTAGACTTTTTTCCAAGCAATTTATTTACTCCCCCCCAAAATTTTTTACTGTTGTACTTACAGGAATTTAAGATCCCATGAATGTAGGTACGTTTAGCATTCCTTACCTTCCGTGCCGCAATGGCTCTAGCACGTGAGGCAGCAGTTCTGTCCTCTAAGAGTTTAGAACGATGCGCTATCTTGAATAGCATATTCCTACTTTTTATGGCAGCTAGACAATCCCTATCTAGCAACATTTTCCCTCTGTGTACTACCGTCTTGCTAACTGATGGGCATTTTAGATCGAGATATTCCTTCAAGGGAGCTTCGAATTTGGACCATGCATCATTGGTGCTAATGTTGTTACCCCAATCTAACTTAGCATTCAAATCATCGCAGAAATCACCAAATTTGTTCCAGTTCAGAGAATCAAAATTTCTAGAAACAATCTTGTCCTTCACAATGCAGCTCTTACCTTTTTTGATATTTAAAAATACAGGCAAATGGTCTGACAGCACACTGAGCCACACCCGATTTATTACAGTGGTCATGGTTTGTTGCAATAATGTCTAACAGTGAGTTTTTTCTATCTGACAGCCTAGTGGCTACAAGGATTTTGTGTACCAAAACATTCTCCGCAAGCATTGAATTAAATTCCACGACAGCTTCATTTTTTTTATCGAGAAAATCAATATTTGCATCACCGCAGATAACTAATTCACAGTTACGGGATTCACTCTTCACTGTTGTTACAATTGTCGACAATGATTCTATAAATGACCTCTTGTTACCTGTCGGTGGACGATAAAAGTTACATAGGATGATTTTTTTCCTATTACCCGGCTTGAATTTTATAACCTGACATTCAATATCATTGTTACAGATGTTCAGATGACTATAACCCACCGGATCAGTATTATAACTTTGGTCAATCATACAACATACTCCTCCACCTTTTTTAGTGACACCATCAATTACAATAGATCTATCTAGTCTATAGATTTGATAGTTTCTATTGAACAGAATTTGACTATCAGCATCAGCACTGTCCAGCCAAGTTTCTTGTAAGGCCAGCACTTTAATGTTACCCTGCAATATTATATCGTTTAGTTCAGCTACTTTGTTTCTGATTGATCTTATATTGAACGAAACCATAGTCAGCCCTTTTAGTTTGCTAACCTCGTCTAGTTTAACCGACTCCATTTTTAACGAACACTGACATATTTTCATCATAGTCTTGGCAAACTTTTGAGTTGCACATTAGTACATGCAGAACAAGGCCATTATAATACCAAATACAGCGAGGTTTAAAAAGAAGGGTGGGCATGAATAAAAACACATGGTTGTTTTCCAGCTTCGGAATTTGCCTACAGTAGTACCCAACGAGCGCTGACACATTTGGCTACACAGAAAAACGCTATATATACAGTAATATTCGAGTCTACGCACTGAAAAAACAGACAGAGTTTCCTTATACACGTATCAATCGATATAGTTTCACTTAGCCACTATAGAACTCCAGTAATTTGTTACATACCATAAATCCACAGTGCAGAGTAGAGAATTTCACCATCAATCTTACTCCAACGGCCATTTTGAATTAATTACCGCACTAAATGTGACGTTACGTACTGATTGGTATATTTTCTATGCTAATCTCCGACCCACATAATATTATTATGTATATCGTGAATCACAATTTGTATTATAGCTATGACAATTCTACATTTTTGACATGCAAGTTAATACAGACCGGATAGTTTAGAAGGTTACTTTTTACAAAATCCGCTAGTTATTCACTGCGGAGGCGTGACCTTGCCACTGCAGCATTGACCTCGTAGTCAGATGTAAACAACAACAGTACGGGACACACGTGTATCCATCGCACATTGCCTACAAGTAAGCGCGAGTATGATTTGTTTTTTACCTTTATCAGAGTGTTGCATAGTACCTTACATAATTAACAATACAATATAATAACGTGTATGATACCTGTGTTTTCCACTGTTTCATTTTTAAGACAGTGCATATTCAGTAAGTTCGAGGTAAAGTCATATACTGTCGTGACGCCATGTTGTCACGTAGTGCTTCGCACATGTTGTCAGTCGTCGAACAACTTGGCTTTACCTTTCTTTCTGTCCATTTTCTTGGCAGCTAGGATCCTCTTCATTGACTGATTCAATTTGTCACTTGCTGCGGTTAGATTCAACCTATTCAGAAGGTTTCCTGGGGGGTTCTTCCCTGGATGCGGAGTACTTGTGCCAACTAGACCCGGAAGGCTGACACTAGCCAGTCTTTCATGGAGCGTGCTAGCTGACAACGTATTACCATCATCATCCATCTCTTCTTCCTCGTCATCGGATTCGGATTCGGACTCGTCAGAATTCAACCCATCAATGGAGCTTCCAAGGTTTGTAGGACCAGCAAGATATGAATTTCTGGCCATAGCCTTCTCCTCTGCGGAGGGCGATTTTCTGAAGTATCGCGCTGGTCTATTCATCTTTTCTTTTGATGTGGGCGAGAGGTTGCTAGGGGAGATTGGAGCAGGGGGAGGCGTTAGGAGTTTGACAGAGTCTAGTTCACGTTTGTACTTGTCCCTCATCTCCTCACGTATTTGCATAAGAAGTTTCCCATGCAGATTGTCACCGTGGTTGTCCCAACTGTGACACCTGAGCGCATAAGCCCCTAAAAAGTGGCCACAACCCCATTTGGGGTCGGCTGTGGCCTCAATTAGCTCCATGGTACCTGTTGACAGCAGGTTATGGCGAAGGTCCTTATTTTGCACAAACTTAGCTCGTATAATGGATTTCATATATCCGGCCTCCTTTTGTTCCCACTCATCATCCACACTTAGCTTGCTTCCTGCCTCCTTTATCTTAAAGGGGTCCTTCATACTTTGTATTTTCCTGGCAGTTTTGAAGTGATTGTTCTTTAGGGCCTTCACATACATAAATGCATGTTCCACTGAGTAGAACCTCAACTTCTTTACAGATATTTTGCATTCAAAAAGATTGCTAGCCCAGGCGTGGGGGCCTTGGTACGCCAGTCCACCTCCCACTTTTACCATTTTGATATGACCTGGCTGGATCTCCTCGGGAATCGATTCAAGTTCATTTATCTTTAAAGATTTACCCTTAAATACCAGTCTATCACCTTTCACCTTTGCCTGTGGATCTAGCTTCTTTTCACAAGCTTGTTTAGCAATGACTCTTAGCAAATTCCGATCTCGTCTGACCTCAGGACTAATGTCGTCATCGAACGACCAGAACTTAATGGCTGGAAATTTATCGGATGGGAACTTTGTTTTGTCGAAGAGACGCCCTTTAGATGTAACAAAGGCTTTCTTCATTGCCATAGTTTTAAAAGAGATCACAATGGGGTCAGGACGACGATTGTTCTTGGCTTTCGATACTATCCTATACACTTCATCAATTTCATGTTTGGAGAATGCAGGAACCACTAATTTGATAACATTAGTCACAGTATCTTCCAGGGATTCACCTCTATTTTCCCTGATGCCGTTGAATACCATTGCCTTGGCCCTGAGTCGTGTGTCCAGATCCTGGTTTATGAGCTTTTGGCATTCTAATTCATAATTCAAATTGTCCACTGTAGACTCTAGATCCCTTACCCTCGATTCAAGAGATGTTGCTAGCTCCTTTATTTCCAGTCTAGCTAGGATTTCTTCTGTGTGGGATGTTGCAAGTTCATGTACAAAATTATGGGTGTTAGATGCGAATGTAACAAGCTCATTATGGCCGGCGGCTACGCCAGCCAAGTCCATAGGTGGGTTTGCCGTGCCCATGTCGATGTTGCCACTTGATTTTGTCTGATCACTAGTCATAGCACTTACTTCTTTTTCATCAGCATTTGAAATGTCACTTGTAATGTCACGATAATTGAAGTATTCTTTCTTTGCTTCAGGAGAAATCCCTGATGATCCAGATGCACCTCTTTTCATGCTACAGAACGATTGACAGTATACACTATCCACCCGTATATAGCAGTCATAGTCACTGTCACTGTGTCAAGGTAAACAACAATGATTAGGCGGGAACGTATCACATCCATACATCTATTGTCGCTCAATCCCTGGCTCAATATAGGAATATTTTGACGAGATCGGTGAGTAACTTCAATTCAAAATACCTATTTTTCCAGATTAAGTGTCCAGAGGGTTTTGGTTTGTTTTTGTCCATATTAATAAAAACACACAGCGATCTGAAGCGATAAATATGCTCGGTTTTCGTGGAGCGATCTCTACACACGTCCCGTACACCTAGGCGCCATATCATATTAATACAGAGCTTTTTTGATTATTGCTATCGCTAGCAACTGTAATCCTAAATAATCAATCAAAAACCACTGCTTCTATGGAATAGGCGTTTTATATGAATAGGCGTTTTATATGAATAGGCGTTTTATATGAATAGGCGTTTCATATGAATGCAACATGATCATGCTAAAATTGATTTTTATTGAAAATAGTTTTTTAACTATACCGAAGGCGGTACCAGCACCAAAGGCGCTTCTACTGGGAAACCTTATATAGGTTCCAGTTCTTGCCGCCTGTTCTTTGGGCGTCCGCGTCGCCCCCTTATAAGGAAAACCCGACTCCGCCTGTTCCCACCTGAATTTCCGACGCACTTGCGTAAACATCGCGGTGAATTTACGTTCCCGCAAATTGATAAAAATCGCTATTTCCACCCAAAATAAATTGCCAAAAACATGAAATTCAGAAAGGGCATGCTTTTCTACCCCTATATATGTTTATATCAAGCTCAGTTTATAAATAAGGCTTATATAAGCGAAACATTTCAGTTGACCTAAGTAAACAAAAAGATTGCCAAAGTAGGTCTAATACTTTCCCTATAAACTTCCCTATGTTCCACCAATATTATCTTCCTTATTTGAATACAGATGTTGATAAAATTAAATACATAGGGGTAGAAAAGCATGCTCTTTCAGAATCTAAACATATTGGCAATGTATTTCAAATAAAAACAGCGTTTTTTAGTACTTCGTGGGAGTGTAATTTCCCCGCGATGTGCCTAGCTGCCACAACCCAATAGGGTCAGGTCGTCAGAAAATGAAAAATTGTCGGCTCTACACATTTAGTAAATCTTGCTAATTTACTCTGAAAAATGACAAATACTAGCTATATCTGAGTATATTTGGTGTAAGATTGATTGAACGAATATGCTTGGTTATGTTAAACTGTATTTTGAACCTGATTTCTTTCTCAAATCTGAGCGGAATTGTGCAGGCAAATTGTACATTTTCTTGCAACCAGACTTGATAATGAGGCCTATCGATGGCGATGCCGGCAACGACGCAATAATATACTAGTGACGTCTTCTAATGTTCACAACGTTAGTAACGCCCCATGACAACTAGAGTCCTTGACAACGCATAATAGACATTTTCCCGCGCAGAGTATCAGGTTATAGTTCTATGGCCCAACGATCCTATAGCTACACAGCTAGGCCTACGCACAGCTATAGGATCGTTGGTAGGCCTACAGGAGTGGGGATCAATGGTGGGAGGAATGGGATTCGGGGGAAACCTTTCTTTCCTTGGTCACAACTAAATTTTTCTTTAAAGAAATCTTATTGCGATACAATTTCAGGACACCTGATGTTCTCATGTACACAAATTCAAAACATAAGTATTCTACATAAATTTACGGTTACAATTTCATGTCTGAATAATACATGAATCAATCATTTTGTATCAATCACTAGCAACTCACACCGGGTTAATGATGGACTGTAGGCGTTGATATCATGTGAAAAGACCATAATAAACATTAATTACAGATTGATGCAAAGTGTTTTAGGAAATATTCTCCAATCAAGTCTAGATAATACATATAACTAATGATAGACTTGGACCACAATGGAACATCTTTATTAACAATAAGTCATGACTTACAGAAAAATTAGTGATTTTATTAACAAGATTTCTTTGTTGGAATGTTCTCATGTTTGGAGTATTTAGATCTTAGGTAGACATATTTGATTTTGAGATACCATCATAATTAAAAATGTTGCGATTAAGTGGATTCCAAACGATGTTATCAATGTTCTATATTGTATGCATGGTGTTTTTTCAGGTTTAAAAATGTGTTTCTGGGTTCATAATTTACCATCATGAATCTATAGACAAACTTCTTGATCCAAACAACATAAAACGCTAGAGGCCCCATTCCATCAAAGAGATCTATTGAATAAAACTCTTTGAAAAATATAAATTGTGTGAAGTATGGCTCATTTTCCTGTGGCACATCTTATATATGAATCATGCCAGCGTATCTTTTGGTTTGGTGTATATTACAGATTCTATATTATTAGAAAAATCACAATGTGAAAATTCTGGAAAAATAAATTCTTAAAAACAGGGAAATTGAACATGAAGAGAACTATTATTCAATGACTGACTATTTAGAATGTGTTAGAATCTAATTGTTTGATACATATTTTCCAGTGTACATAGGAGACGTGCTCCAATTTTCCATTTGTATGGAAAGTGTCCTGCCATTGTCTGGCCACACCGAAGTGTGGATTTAGTTACTGTGTGATTTTCGCAGAGGGCACTGCACTCTGACAGAAGAACATTACCATATTGACTTCTGAAGAGACTGTCACATAGTTTATGTTGTATTGAAACACTAAAGGCTGGGTTCCACTGGGCGGCTACTTCTCCCGCTACTGCTCCCGTTTCTTTGCTCCCGCTACTTTAGAAGTAGCGGGAAGTAATGGGAAGTAGCCGCTTCAAATCAAACATGTTTGATTTGAAGCGGCTACTTCACGCTACTTGCTCCCGCTTCAAAAAGTAGCGGGAGCAAAGAAACGGGAGCAGTAGCGGGAGAAGTAGCCGCCCAGTGGAACCCAGCCTTAAGGGACTGCTCACTTTTAGCCACTGGGGGCAGGGTGTGGGAGAGGAAAATGGGTCATTTTTTTTGTACAGACTCTGAAAGGGGGATGCATCTTTTTGGGTGCAGACTCTAAAAGTGGGTGTGGGGGCACCTTTTTTTGCACAGACTCAGAAATGCAATAATGACTGTGGGTGTTTGAGTGAGGGTGGGGGGGGGCATGAAACTTTTCACATTCTTTCAAGGGGAGGGGGCCTAGACATTCTTGCACAAGACATAAGGGTGGTGGGGTCATACAATTTTGCACAAGAATATTTCGCAAATTCTACACTCCCCCCAGGGGTTAATTATGAACAGTCCCTAAGGTGAAAAATACATTCGACCAATATTATTTGTTATCTCAGAAAGCTTCATAGATTTAATCTTTAACTATGATATTAGTCACACTTTGATAGTGTCCTTTATACACTGAATTTTGTATGCTGAGATCTGAACAACCAGTTTTCTACACTGAATTTTGTACTAAGTTGTGTACTGAACTTTGTGTCCTCAACTTCAGTTCATATTATTTACATTTTACCTCCGTTAAACTGTAGTTAACCTGTAGAACTCAGGTTCCTTTCATACCTTAGCAAACTTCTATACTTTACTCGTTGTAATGGCTGGGCAACGGGCCCCAGAAAGAGGTGGATTTCATCCAGAAGCACCTCAACCCTTTTTCACTCCTCATATGTTTATCTTCTGATGAATAACTATTTTTCAATTCAATTCTATTCAACATTGGCCACCGCAAACAAAAATACTTACCAACTTAATTTTCGAAGTTTCCAATATATGCTAAAGACAAACAACAATATCACGAGTGACTGCAAAATGACACAAAATTGCAAAAATAATGGCATTTTCCAAAATGTTTTTAAACAAGAACACCTATATGAACAGATTGATGTACAAACTCTGAAGATGTATTAGATGTATCTAGATGCAAAATCTAACGTTATCTTAAGAAGTAAATTTAACAACTGTAATATACCGAAGTTGTGTGTTACCCTATGGGCGCCGCCATTTTGTGCGCGAAAACGATGCGCAGTGGACTTGGGGGACAACTTGACACTTAAAAACAATGGCTATGCATAGCTAAGGTGTCGGCGGACTTGAATTATCATGTTCTTATTGTGTTATACTGCTGCAACCTATAGTTTACATCCTTCTTAGAGGTCGGCAATATATATAAGGGCCTATCCTGGCGATTTGGTATGTAAAAATCGCAGAGGGCAACCTATTTTAGCTGTAACACCCACCCAAGGGAGGCTTGCTCTCCACCCGGTCTCACCCATGACGAGCTATGACGGAAAATAATCAACCAAGTTGTAAGCAAAGATGGTTTGGGCATGTATGATAAACGCAAGATTTAAAATTTTAGCCCCCATGTTACATGGGTGTTGACATGATCAGGGAGACGCGGTGATGGGTTTGTAGGGAGATCCTCATTGTGATGGGACAAAGTATTTTAGTGTACAGCTTTAAATTACAGTTTATTTTTGTAATATTTTTGTCTGTACAAAAAAAATGACCCATTTTCCTCTCCCACACCCTGCCCCCAGTGGCTAAAAGTGAGCAGTCCCTTAAGGCTGGGTTCCACTGGGCGGCTACTTCTCCCGCTACTGCTCCCGTTTCTTTGCTCCCGCTACTTTTTGAAGCGGGAGCAAGTAGCGTGAAGTAGCCGCTTCAAATCAAACATGTTTGATTTGAAGCGGCTACTTCCCATTACTTCCCGCTACTTCTAAAGTAGCGGGAGCAAAGAAACGGGAGCAGTAGCGGGAGAAGTAGCCGCCCAGTGGAACCCAGCCTTTAGTGTTTCAATACAACATAAACTATGTGACAGTCTCTTCAGAAGTCAATATGGTAATGTTCTTCTGTCAGAGTGCAGTGCCCTCTGCGAAAATCACACAGTAACTAAATCCACACTTCGGTGTGGCCAGACAATGGCAGGACACTTTCCATACAAATGGAAAATTGGAGCACGTCTCCTATGTACACTGGAAAATATGTATCAAACAATTAGATTCTAACACATTCTAAATAGTCAGTCATTGAATAATAGTTCTCTTCATGTTCATGTAATATTAATTTGTATGTCAATGTGTCATACGTAGGTAGAATACTGGGGTGCGTATCAGCGAGGATGTGTCTTGGGAGGGGCCCTTTCTAGACATGTTTGCTAAGATCATACATGCAACCATTGGTGAAATGTAAAAAAAAAACTATAATTCAGTTTAGTTGACTTTAGTCCGTACTTTTTTGGGGTATAAGAAGGGACAGAATAAAAGTCATTTACTTATAATAATAGTTATCTCACAATCTCCCTTAATATCTTATCTATATCTTATCCATATTCGTCTACTGATTTCAGGGTATTATTTCCCGGTTTTATACTTGAATACCGAATTGGTTTTGGATTATCGTTTTTAGCCCTTCGGTTCGCTTGCTTCGCCTAAAATATTCCGACGGTGATATTCTGTTCCGATGGAGCCGAACCGTACCGATCGCTATGTCACCAACAGGTCGGAATTAATGCTCTTTTTTTTTTATGGAAAATATCATTTTGGAATAGTTGTGTCACGTTACGACATATATTTGCGTCAGAATTATGAAATACAGCAAGAGTAGCCAACTATATTATATTGCATTGAGTTCTTGGGGCAGTTAAGATGCATATAATACATATCCTTCAATAAAAAATAAGTTATTAGCCCATGACGTTTATGAACTCTTTTATTTCCTAAAATAAAATTCATTGAATTGATGTTGGAATGTCTTATGTCGTGTTATGACATGTAAATTAAGTCCCTTATTTAGAATAAAATATATTTTTTTGCAATTTCGCCTATTATGATAAATGTTTAGGCCTGCCTGAATTTGGTAAAAGATATATATATATGAATAAATACAGAAGCTGTTGAATTGCAGTGAGCATATAATATTATTTGGATGTCGCCGTTACGCCATAATTAATAGAAATATAGAGATCCTTCTGCATTAGCACAGTTACTGTATAGAAATAAAACGGATATTTTGACAAAAAGTTATTCAAACTTCGGTTCCAACCAGGTCCTATGTTGGCGGCCATCATCGATTTCCTAGCTGTTACTTTAATTGTTATCTAATATTGCTGGCATTTGTCCGAGATCATACATAGTTTAGACAAATAGGTGACCAGGCTTCTGAATAAAATCCAGGTCTTCCAGCCGCCACCTCATAATAGAAAGACATCTATACTAACACTGTAACAGAGAGACTCAGTCTGACTGGCTAAAAGACAAATATTAACAGGGTATAATGCAAGTAAAAGTTAATTATAATTAAGTTTATAGCTGGGTCTATATGCCTGAAAGTTTTCGTTTATATAAAACAAATATCTTATGTACTTTTGAGTCTTTTCTTCATAAGTAACTCTCAAAGCCACACTCTCGCAATGCTATAACACTGATGTGTGTATTGGCTCATGTCCCCCAATGGCGGCCAACCGTAGTTCGCTTTACCGCCGACGGCGCCGCCACCAGTAACACAGGACTCCCCTATAGTGAGTGACTATCAAGAACTATGTCTTCTTTCACGCCTAAAGGTACATAAGTACTTTACTATACAGGTGAGCTATTGTTTACCACTATTGTAATCCACTTGATCCCATCTTGAAATAAAATGCTGTCTCGAAATCCATTTCATGTTACTTATGATTGACGTTTCCCTAACAAATCACAAATAGTGTATTTCTGATTTCTAGTAGCTCAAGCCTAGGTAGGGGCAATGGCAACTTGTTTTTAAAAGAAACCATCTTCCCAGAACTGAAAACATTGCCTAATGATTTTCGTAATAATAGTTTCTAAACGTGAGAAATGTATATATATACATATATATATTTTTAAGCTGCATACTCAGCTAACATCAGTCAATTTTTCTTTTTTGTTCTGTTCTTTTCCAACCCATTTCCAACCCATCTGAAAGTTATTTCACCAAAGCTTTGGAGGATTCTTTCTGGTTGTTTTTCCTACAAGGCTTCTAAAACGTCCTCATTTGTATTTGGAGAACACACCCGAATCTTTTCTTAGGACGACTTCACTTATTATCGCTCACCAGCGGCGGCTTTCTATAATAATAATTATATGGTGGATATAAGTATATGGTTATATTTGTATATGTGTAGTTATGTGTCGCCACCTACCAGATTTCCCATTGTATCAAGCACAGCGTTGCTTAGATACCCACACACACAAAGCTGGTCCGGCCAGTCGTCGAGTTGAGATTTTTTTTCACCAAAATTTAATCTTCACTCTCAATATTTCTATTATTACTTATCATTCTTACCTATATGGACTTATATAATGTACAATCAAAGATTGTCCACCTTATGAATCATCATCAAACCTTCTGAAATGAAACTATAATCCTAGTCTCATTATTAGAATAGGATTTATGTACATGTCATGCCCTATAGTAGCAATTAGGTCTCAGATAGTGTTCTATTCACAAACACATGTAAATGTATGTATAAATGTCTTAGTATTTGATGATAATATTTTTAAAAGTGCTACAGTTCATATCCGTAGACACATCGCAACATGGTCCTGGGTAAGACCATAAAGTGCCTTTCTGTCTCTTTTTCTCTTGTCTGTCTCTCGCTTCTTCTCTATCTCGGTTTTCTGGGTATGATCATAAACTGCCTCCCTTTCAGCTCTCCCGCCCTTGATATAACCACATTAAATGTGTTGATAAGGTTTGTAAAATGATATTTAATTCACAGTTTACTGGTAATAGTTAAATTAAATAATAAATAATAATCAAAATAATAATTAAATATTGTTTTACAAACATAAAAAGATCAAAACTAAATTAAACTACACATGTTCCCTAAAAGGGAACATCGTCGAAATCCACTTAATTGCATCGTTTCAAATATGATGGTATCTGCTTTCTTCGATGTTTCAAGTATATTTCTTTATAAATCAATATTCATTGCTGAAAGCATAACAGTTTTTAAAGTTATTCTGTCACACATCACAGTAAAGGGCCCGCCCCTTGCACCCCAACCGATACCCCCGCCACCCACAGTTTGACGAACCTGGACAAATTAATATTGTTTGTTTGGTTTTAATATTTTTATCTGGCTTTCAACATTATGCAACAATACATTACTCTCAGAAGTCGCTGGAAAAAGAAACGTTCTCGGTTACATTAAAAATACAGGAGTGAGTGAGATTGGTTGCTTTACACCCTTATCAACACATTTAATATGGTTATATCAAGGGCGGGAGAGCTGAGAGTTAGGCAGTTTATGATCTTATCCAGGAAATAGAGATGTACCAAGAAGGGAGACAGAGACAAAGAAAAGAGACACATCAAAAGACAATTATATATGTAATATGCAATGATAATCCCAAACCAGAATATTTCAGGGCTATCAGTAGTTTCATTAAGTTCTGTGAAGGTGAACATTTACGTTTAAACTTTGTAAAATAATATATGACAAACTATTTTATGGCCTAATGAGCTAACCTACCAGACACCTTCATAATATATAAATGAACGTAACGACAGTTTTTTTTTGTTTTTTTTCAAATTTCATGTGTTTATTTAGCTTAATGACCAAAGTCAATATATCTTACATCACACAAATAGCATCTACACAAATCTGTTCCTCACGAATCTCTCATACATTCTCACACAATTACATAATTCTCATTGATACTTATTTGAAGACTGTCATCCTTTTTGCCTCCGCAATGCTTCCATTCCATAGATCTGACGGCTCAAATTCCTGTACCAATGCATCACAAAATTTAACGAGGTACTAAAGTATGTGCACACTTTAAATTTAGAGCAATCTTGTTTCTTAAATAAAATTCGCTTCCTTCCAAGGTCAACCATTGGGTTACTTAGACAGTTAACTTTCCATTCTTTAAAAGTTAAATCCCGACCATTTACATTAGAGCCGTGAATCAACCCCATCATCAACATCAGCCTCTGAGACCGTCTCCGTCCGAAGATGTCCTAGATAGTTAGTTCCGCTTGTACTCAAACGAGGTCGCCACGTTTCGGATCTACGCACTATCTCTAGACTCCGCCGTAAGGTAGCGCCAGTGTACCACGGTGCGCACTTTCAAGCTATACTACGTTCAAGCATAGTTCTATGGTTCAAGCGTTGCGGTACCATCCCATTGTCAGATCAGGGTCTCCGCATGGCCTGGAATAGCTAGGACAATTACTGTATGGCTTGGACATGTCAGGAAAACAATCATTTTGACTCAAGGGCCTTGGAAATCATCATTTGGGTTTTGAATCATGTTCTAATCTAATGAATAAGATAAGATAAGATGTTTTTTATTTGTCAAATAGAAATTACAGAGCTTCAGTAAATATAGGAGGTGACAAATAGGTCCACATGCCTATGATACAACATTGGTACCATCTCTTCCGGCCGTTACCGAATGACTTAGATATTGTCATAGATGTTTAGATTCGTACTGTACGCTTACCTCTCAGACCATACATGACCATACATGCTAGGGTAATCAACAAATGGAATGTTGTTGTTAAGCAAGTTTCAGGGATATAATGGACGTTTTCTAACTGCTGTTTTGCGTATGATTTAATGTACTACTCATAGAGAAAAGAATAAGGCACAATATGGTGTCTAAACACCATGGTTGCTAAGCATATAAACAATTGGAATGTTGTTGCTAGGCAAATATCATATATTTTGAACATGTCAATTAATAGCACAAACATAAGATTTCCTTTTTTGTAGGTTTGGGCAGTTTTAATCATGATAAAAATTTAAAAACTCACTAAAAACGCCAAAATTACTGGTTACTGAGCGACTTCTTCATTGTTGCCATGGAAACAATCAAAATATAATTTTTTCCTCAAACTTGAGTGTCTATATTTATTCAACATCGCCAAATATCCTTTGTTGACAGATCGGGTGTAGGTTGTATGTATGTAATCAATGTAAAATTATAAATGAATTAATCCACACATACTTGGTTTATGCTTAATAGCCATATGGGGCAAAAAAACGGTTTCCAAGGTACCTGTATTCTTTGGCAAATTGCCAAAAACCTACAACATGGCGGACACCTCAAGCTCCAGATCCTTATAGCTGAGGTTCTGAGCTTTCATTTGGTATATAACACTTGCTGTTATTATTTCATGCACGGTACCTCAAAATTTTGAGCCTTTGGCTGCTCTACTAACACTGGGTTACTTTTAATGAAGGTTAAAGAACTGTGGTTAGTATATAAAATATCTGGGTATCTAACAATGTTAAATACATATTGTTAAATGCATCATTGGACAATGTCCAACAATACTTATACTCTCCTCGTCCCATCATTATTGGTCTAATAAATAAGTGAAATGTGCCTTGAGAATCACAAAACCGCGCCTAGAAAATCACTAAAATGGACCCGGAAAAGCCTGGAAATGCCTGAAATCCATTCTGTGCTTTAAATTGAATCGGTCATGAATGAATAATAAAATAATGAATCGTGGAAGAACTGCAAGGGGGCAGAGGACTGAAACCTTTTCCTTATCATGTGATATTGTAACTGTTTATCATGAATGAATAAAAGCATTATATATATATATGTTATGTGTTTCAGGAAAATGAGTCATAAATCGCAAAATTGATACTTTTCAAAGTGTTTTCTTCACAAGATCACATTATTGGAATATTCTCATTTTTGGAGAGTTCATCACTATTAATCGATATATCTAATATCAGGACTATCTATATAATATATCCTTTCATTTTAAAGGTCCTCATATGGACTACATTTAGTTACTTTACTGTTTATTGACCCCCAGAAATATTGGAAACTTTTTTTTTCAAAAACGAAAATATCAAACTTAAATTCTAGAAATACTTATAAGATTATTAGGCTGTTTACTATCATTGGAATCGGCTTGATCTCGTCTTTTCAAATATAATGATATCTAAAAATCTACTTTTTGCGACTTATGACTCATTTTCCTGAAACAGATCACATATATTATAAAGAAAATCTGACCAAAAGCGCGGAGACACTGCAGGTAACGTCCATAAGCGGCCACATCTAGTTTGGATTAATGGTCTGATTTTCGGAAAATGTACATTTGGCAGCTCCACACATTTAGGAAATTCTGCTAAATTAGGCTGAAAAATGATGAATACCGGGTATATCTGAGTATATTTGGTATCGCATTTATTTAAAGTATTACTTCTGTTATGTTAAACTACATTTTGAAGCTCATGTTTGTCTGAAATGTGGGTTATTTGAGAGGATTGGCGGACTTTCTGAAAATCCGCCCGTTGATGACTTCATATTAAAGCTGTATTCTAAGCTCTTAGGCCTACGACCAAAGGAAATCTTACCAAATTTACTCATACTGTAGTAGTAAATTCATCAATATTTCACAGCTGCAGTTGTTAAATGCTATAATTATGTTTTATATACCATAATTTGAGGTCGAATTGGCCGAGAGAAAACATGCGCTGCTGAGCGATATTAAGTGAAACCACTGCAGCACATGATTTCGGCGGATCGTTGTTATTTAGACGGTACGTTATATATATATGGACATTTATGAAGCACTACAACGCAAACAACAGGGTGAGAATCTCCAGAGATTTGGTCAAAGTACCTTCAAATGGATAGAAATAGAACAGATCAAAATATACAATTACAAAAAATAAATGTACGATTGTAAGATACATACAATTTGCTATTTGTCAGTACAGAGGTGTGTATGTCAAAAGTAAAGTTAAAAATTTAAAAAAAAACAAACTACAAAATGGGACAGAATGCGTTAGAAGTGTATATATATGCCCTGATGGCAGGCTAGTTTGAACAAAACAGTAAAAAAAAGAAATAAAGAATATAAATAGATTTGTATGTGGTTTTTTTATATGTTCTTTACTAGTTCTCCTCAATGGTGGTCTTCCTCCAGAACCTGGGGGAAGGAGGTTAAACTGTAGCTGCGCCCGAGTTCAAACCCACAACAAGCTGATGCCAATGCACTAAGGCCAATAAAAGAATTTAAAAAAAACAAAAAAACGACCCAGCACATTAGACCACTCGGCCACCCCACATCCCCATTCCAATTCCTTACAATTAGAGGGTACAGCAATAGGGGATTTGCATGTCCGCCATGCTGAATCTCGATTTGCATGGATATTTGCCTATATCTTTCCCATAATGCATTTAATTCATTATTTAATCATGATTTTAATCATTTACACAAGCTATATTTGTGAACAGATTGTTGCATGCTTTGATGAGTTACTTAACTGTTAAAACTTTCTCACCCAGAAACATTGCAAACTTGTTTTCAAACATAAATAATATAATATCAAACATAAAATATAGAAATCAATTTCAGATGTCCCTAACGTTTACTATGATTGGAATCGGTTTGATCTCATCTTTTCAAATATGGTGATATCTCATAATCTATATTTTGCGACTTGTGACTCATTTTCCTGTAACACATCACATCTTAAATACCCCAATAAAACATATCAAATCATGGAGATTATCAGAACTCTAAGCAGGCTATCTGAAGTGGGATTTGAACCCACAACCCTTGACAGAGCAAAGTTGTTTTGTCCTCAGGTCAACCTAATCATTCAGAGTGTTCGCCCACTTCAAGGTTTACCTAGCTTCCCCTTGATTGAGATATGCCTTATAGAGAATTTGGAAAACTGTAAAAATGAACCAATTTTTCTTGAAAAAGGAAAAAAAATGTACAAAAGGGGAAATGAACATTATAAAACTGAAAACAAAATTGTTGATACTCCGAAATTTAGTGATGTTACAGACTTCCAAAGTTACCTGCCTCAGAATTACTAACATTTTTGGTCAAATCGTAGAATCTCTTAAAACTTTCGGATATATTAGATTGTTTTAAAGGCCTTAAAGAATTGTCTTATAGTGGTCTACGAAAAAAATATTCGTCTTAATATAACATAAGAATTTACTCTAATTCGTACAAATTGGAAAGTGCCCTTAAGAATTTTCGCAGCCCCGGCTCTAAATTCGGTACAGTGTGGGCCAATATTTTGCCTACCAATTGTCTTAAGGACCCACGATTTGTCTCTGACAGAGACGAAAGTCCTATTGTCATATAGACCTTATGTATATCAAAGTGAAAATAAAGTTTCAATAATATTAATAATACATACAAAAATGTGATGTGTTTCAGGAAAATGAGTCATAAGTCGCAAAATTCATATTTTTCAAAGTGTTTTCTTCACAAGATCCCTTTATTGGAATGTTCTCATTTTTGGTGGGTTGATCACTTATAATTGTATCAATCGATGTCTCAAATTTCAGGACAATCTATGTAATATATCCTGTCGAGTTAAAGGTCCTCATATGGACTACATTTAGTTACTTTACTGTTTAATGACCTCCAGAAATATTGGATTTTTTTTTAAAAAAACGAAAAATCAAACCAATAATCTAGAAATACTTATTTGATTATTAGACTGTTTACTATCATTGGAATCGGCTTGATCTCCTCTTTTCAAATATAATGGTATCTTAAAAATCGATTTTTTGCGACTTATGACTCATTTTTCCAAAACGGATCACAAATGTAAAGGCGTTGAACCCCCTATACACAAGCCTCAACTACGAGCCCCTGTCCTCTGAAACTGAACTATTATTTTCTACAGGAGGAAAACATTATAATATTGAGAGCAAAGAATACATGGGTCAGATTTTCAGAAAATGTACAATTGGCAGATGTACATATTTAGTAATTTCTGCTAAAAAATGATAAATTTGGGGTATATCTGAGTACATTGGTATCGCATTGATTTAAAGTATCAGTTCTGTTATGTTAAACAGCATTTTGAAACTCATTTTTGTCTTAAATGTGGGCTATTTGAGAGGATTTGGGAAGGCAAATTGTACATTTTCTGAAAATCTGACCCATATATGAAAATATAACAGGTGATACTGTGGTCAATATAGAAAGTGTACAAGCCCAAGTTCTACGAGTCAAATAAGAGTCAGATTTTCATAAAATGTACAATTCGCCTTCACCAATCCACTCAAATAACCCACATTTAAACAAAAATGAGCTTCAAAATGCAGTTTGAATTAACAGAACTGATACTTTAAATCAATATGATCCCAAATATACTCAGATATTCCCGATATTCATCTTTTATCAGCCAGATTTAGCCGAATTTCCTAAATGTGTAGAGCTGCCAATTGTACATTTTCTGAAAATCTGACCCATATAATAATATGGGATTGGAATACAGCTTCAAGTTATAAGCTTAATGTATGGTATCTGCTTTTACCAAAAAGGTTAATATACACGAACAAGGGTTCATAAGCGATACTACTACTAATAATAATACTTCTCTATCATAAAAGAACCTTTTTCTCCATACATAACTTATGCCTGAGGACATGATGTTGACCACCAACAACAATCCCAACTCGTATAATGGGTCTATTAAAACAAGTTTGTATTTTTCTTTTCTTTTCTTTTTTTAAAATAATTTCCAGTTAACTGGCGGGCGTTTCATAATCCAGACCAGCGCGCGCTATTGGACTTAACAACAGTATTCCGTTTCATAATGCTTCAACGCAACGACAAATTTGTTCACAGCGCGCGTTAATGAACAACTATTGTGGTTAATCAACGCAACGCAGAAATCGTTGCGTTAATATAGCGCGGATTTTTTCATTTACTTATTATTAACATAATCGTTGCATTGTGTCATCTCAAATGTTACTAGTATTAACTTTAGTTATTTATCTCAGTACCAGGAAGAAAAATAGTCATTTATCGGCGGATTTAGTAACCTTTTGGGTCAGAAATAAATCACTATACATTAACGGGATCTTCTGTTCCATAACACAAGGCATTGCACGGACATGGCTCAATGTGCCAGGCCTAAGGCTCGCAAGACTTGGGATTTCTTTTAAATTTTTAACCCAATCCATAACCTTTCAACTACGGTAACTATACCATATATTATGAGCAATTCCATAAAAATGCATCATTTAGATTGAAACACAACATTTAATTGGAAGCCTCCTAGCTGTCACCGTAGTGGGGGGTCTAAATTATTTTTGGAATATATGGGCCTAGAAAAAGTTGAAATCGCACCAAAGATTCATTATACATGCTTTCAATCATTAAAATAGAAAAAAAATCGAGTCATAAATTTGAATTTTATCGGTAATTTTAGTAAAAAAAATTATATTGGTTGACATGACAACCCCACGTAACCCCATGCGTAAATCACTCTAGATACAAATATTTATTGATTGATTAATTGATTTTAGAGAAAAATAAATTAATGACGAGAGCAATTAGTGTAATTAGGGTTAATGATAATTTAGACTATCAATAATAATGTGGTTAATCATTGGTATGTAAGTAATACTTGTGTAATATGATATAACACTACTTATATCATGAGAGAATAATATGCCCACACACACAAGAAGCAATTCATATGCTTAATGATATTAGAACAAGTCATTACGGTTGACCAGCAGCATGTTCGCATTGTTTTAATATACTAATTTTTGTTTTCATGAATTCACATGAATTCCATTTTTCTACAATACCTTAAAACAAAGAAGTGGGTGATATAGGGGACATTATTAAAAGCTCAGTTTTTCAACTCAACGATTTTTGAGTTAGACACGCAGAATGCTTGACACTTAATTGAGAGCCCTGCCCACATTGGGGGTGGGGTTGGGTGAATGGGACAGAATGAGGGGGGGGGGGGCACGACGTTGCGTCCCCAAATAGCTCCAATTATGCAGTGTATTTTAAGGTGCATCGCAAAATACCAATGTTGCGTCCTCACAAACAATACAGCTGTATGTCTCGTGTAGTGAAGGTAGAGATATGCTACGCTAATTTGGTTCCCACACTATAGGTAGATGGCGTATTGCTGAATTCTTCTAACGCTCGCTGTATAAAATTAGCGGGCGCTAAAATCTGTTGTTAGCTTAACGAACGACACCTTGATTAACGCATGGTTAATGCAGGCTTTATGAAACGGTATTAACGAACGCGCGGTATATTTGCCGTTACCAGACCATCGCTGCGTAAAGTTTTTAAGCGTGCGCTGTGTTAATTATGAAACGCCCGCCTGATGGGCACACGGCATAGCGTTATTGAACCTTATGGTACGCTTGCCAAGAAGCAAAGTTGTACACAAACTGCCATGGCTAGTTTTTTCTAAGAGCAGAGCCTTTTCGCTATTGTTTATGCCCTAAGGGTTTGGAGAGGTGTTATGCCCCGAGGGATTGCAGGCAGCCACCGCCCTCTCTATCTTATCTACATACATCATACATGTAATGACGTAAGTGCAATCGCATATTTCATATTGGACATGTCAGAAAGAATTTGTTAGATGCATTTATACCGCTATATGGGCTCAACATAAAAAAATAATAATGTTTTGTGTCTCAGATCGCCACTGACAGAATCAAAAATGACAAAAGTGAACTTTATTTCGGCAGCTCCTTTCTGGAATTATTACAACTTGAATCAACCACTGCACTATTTACTTCCTTTTATTTAAAATCATTGATTCATTCATTGATTTGTGCTCTTAATCTATATTTCATAATTATTGTACATGCAATTCATTTAGTTAGAACCTCTTATATAGGGCCATTAGGGGATTTGCATAGCCACCATTTTGAATCTTGATTCGCATGGAATTCTGGGACTAATGATACAGCAATTAAACATGTCAAATGTTAATATCATTAAAAAAAAGTACGGTCATCGTTAAGCAGGGTTATACGCCTGATTTTCGGGAACCAAAATCTTTCCTTGATAGAAATGAAATTGATGCTTGGCATTAGTGATATAAAAGAGGGAGGCGACATAGCTATTTTGGACTTAATGGCGATTAGAGCAAAGGATCCTGAATTGACCCAAGTTATGCCCAGAAATAATACATATCAAAGTTGTACAGCCTTCCACTAAAAAACTACAAAGATCTCCTCACGTATAGGGTCCTATTCTCTGGAAAGGTCACCCGTCAGCGGAAAATTAAAGCCATCGAAGAAATTGAGAATGTTCCTGAAAGAACAGTTCAAAGGTAATAATTGGGGTATACTTGGATGTCTAAGTTCTTATAATGTCAAATCCTCCATTATGAAAAATATGTATCTCGTTAACTTTACGTTAATAACTATATGGGTCAGATTTTCAGAAAATGTACACTTGGCAGCTGTACACATTTAGTAAATTAGGCTAAATTAGGCTGCAATATGGTCAATACTAGGAAAATTCGAGTATATATTCGGTATTACATTGATTCAAGCAATCTGTTTGGTTAGGTTGAACTGTATTTTTAACTTTATTTTCGTCTGAAATTTGGGTTATTTGAGAGGATTGGTGAAGGTGAATTGTACATTTTCTGAAAATCTGACCAACTTTAACTGTATACATCGACATGTATGAGTGGTAAACTGCATATCACAACCCAGTAAATGAAGGTATAGTCAAGGTATTTCACATCATTGTCTAACTCTGTATTTGTTTCTACATTTCTTATCTGTGCTATACAATATTATTTTCTACCTTCACTTTGGCTTACGTAAATGAACTTACTACGTACATAAATGAACTTCTAGAGTTTGTGATCTTCGTAGAATTGATACTATGCTGTTAAATACATGGTGAGTCATGACCCAGAAGCACACAAAATCATCTCTTTCCTTAGATCATTAATACTGAGATTAATTAATATGTGATCCGTTTTAGGAAAATGAGTCATAAGTCGCAAAATATGGATTTTGAGATATCACCATATTTGAAAAGATGAGATCAATCCGATTCCAATGATAGTAAACATGAAGGACATTTAAGAAGTATTTCTATATTTTAAGTTTGATATTTTCTTTTTGGAAAAAAAAGTTTGCAATGTTTCTGGATGGGTAATTATCAGTAAAGTAACTAGATATACTCCATATGAAGGCCATCAAAACGAAAGGATATATTTAATACAATGTCCTGAAATTTGATACATACATTCTTATGACTATGAGTGCTAAACCCCCTAAAAATCAGAACATTTCAATAAAGACATTTTGTAAATAAAACACCATGAAAAATATAACATATCACTTTGGCTTACGTAAATGAACTTACTACGTACATAAATGAACTTCTAGAGTTTGTGATCTTCGTAGAATTGATACTATGCTGTTAAACACATGGTGAGTCATGACCCAGAAGCACACAAAATCATCTCTTTCCTTAGATCATTAATACTGAGATTAATTAATATGTGATCCGTTTTAGGAAAATGAGTCATAAGTCGCAAAATATGGATTTTGAGATATCACCATATTTGAAAAGATGAGATCAATCCGATTCCAATGATAGTAAACATGAAGGACATTTAAGAAGTATTTCTATATTTTAAGTTTGATATTTTTTTTTTGGAAAAAAAAGTTTGCAATGTTTCTGGATGGGTAATTATCAGTAAAGTAACTAGATATACTCCATATGAAGGCCATCAAAACGGAAGGATATATTTAATACAATGTCCTGAAATTTGATGACTATGAGTGCTAAACCCTCTAAAAATCAGAACATTTCAATAAAGACATTTTGTAAATAAAACACCATGAAAAATATAAATTTTGCGACTTATGACTCATTTTCCTGGAACACATCACATATTTGTTTCCAGATCATGCGACTGTCCAAAAGTAGTTTCTGTGGTACTGGTGGATGCATTTGGTGAGTCCATATATTATGTTTTATCTAAATATGGGTTTCAACACGGAATTGTGATAGAATGACGCAATATTTCTCATTTTGCATGAGCTTGTACATTTTCTGAAAATCTTACCCTTATGCACCAAACGGTTCACCAGCAGCCCCTCAATATCGCTCATTACCCTTTAATGATCACTTGTTTTTTCAGGCCATAAGATCAATGGGAGAAAATCCCATATTGACAGCAGCTGATAAAGAGCGTTGTACATCAGCTGAGGATCGACAGCCGATTTTTTTTAAATCAGATATTCTATGAACAAATATAGCACTTTTAGGGACTGATAACATTAAATTTTACATCACCTCCACTCCTTTTCCTCTTCCGTACCAGAACATTTAAAAAAAAAAGTAGTATTATTATAAGATTACATTTCACGCTTTTCTCTACCTCCTGAATCAAAATGGGTAATCTGTTGGGTTTTTTCAAATACAACTGAACTCTATAATTATGTGATGTGTTTCAGGAAAATGAGTCACAAGTCGCAAAAAATGGATTTTTAGATAACATCATATGTGTAAAGATGAGATCAAGCCGATTGCTATATTGTGGGTTGCTATATTCCAAGTGCCGAAGGTGCTTGTACAGAATAAATCTCTAATATGGACGTTTCTCGTCCGACTGCGACTCTTTTTCTCGCACTGGTATTAGAAAAGGAACAATATCGAGAGCAGATTTTCAGTATACATTTTTTACCACAACAATAATGTGATCCGTTTTAGGAAAATAATACACAAGTCGCAAAATATGGATTTTGAAATACCTTAATGAAAAGAGGAGATCAAACCGATTCCAATGATAGTAAACACTTGGATACCTAATAGGTATTTCTATATTTTAAGTTTGATATTTTTATTTTCGAAAAAGAAAAGTTTTCAATGTTTCTGGCTGGGTAATTACTACTAAAGTAACTAAATATACTCTATATGAAGGCCTTCAAAAAGCAAGGATAAATTCAATACAATGTCCTGAAATTATTTACACAGATTCACATGGTTATGAAAGCTAGGCTCCCCAAAGATCAAAACATTCCAATAAAGAAATCTTGTGATAAGACCACTTTGAAAAATACAGATTGTGCGACCTTTGACTCATTTCTCTGAGACAGATGACATTTGTAGTTCTACAATGTATTCGTTATAGATTAAAACGTAATGTCACGATCCATAATGCCATTATATAACGTTACGTAATCACCTAATGATATGTTATATATATTACCAAATATTATTATATAAGGTTACATTGAATTATGAATATTATATTAATTATGTAAGGTGACTAGGGTAAGTCTAGTCTACCTCAGGTAGTTCTTAGAACACTCCATAGGGGGTCATCCTGACCCTCCTACGGGTTCAACCTAACTCTAGAGTACCTGATTGGGCAGCCACTGATTATACCTCATTGGCTAATTAACTTAAGAAGGCTGACCCAAATAATAATCTCCTTTCTCCTATTGGTTTATACAAGCGACCCCCTGTGGTCAAATACTTGATAAATGTTTCCTATTGGTTATGCAAATGTAATGCATAGGATTGGATAATAATTACGCATGCGCACGCATGCGCACTGACATGTAATATGATATATAAACCCATGTTTTTCCAATAAAATGTTATGTCTAAACAGGACAAACCGCTGCTCTTCTTATTACATCATCTTAGACTATATTTAGTCTAACCTCTTATTAATTATACACATTCTCAGGGACTTTAGCTAGATCTACCATCTACACATATCCCTTGGAGAATATATATATATATTGTATTTTTTTATTCTGATTCCATCAATAAACAGTTCCATCAGTCAGAATCTGGTTCGCAGCCTCTACCTATGTAGGTCTTCCTGGGGCGGCCAGCTAGTTCATTATAGGATTTAATTTACCTTTACACGAACATTATTGATGCGCACTTATTACATATCAGGATCATTATCAATACAATATATCAAAGTGAAAGTTAATAATTGAAATTCCCACCCCCCCAGCCCGGCTCATCTATAATTAACCTTTACTTATAAAGTTAAACATACTTTATCCATGTTCATTATCATCGACATAACTTTCGTTACTATTTTTAATTGTTCATTGTCATTGATGTATCGATAATTATTATCATTGTTCATTGTCCTTGCTATGTCGATATTATAGCGTGTCAATTAATCAATTTTTTTACCTATTGAGCCAACCCCAACCCAATTCTTAAATCTAAATACATTCAAATACATTCAAGGTACATAAACTTGCAATGATCATTAAAATTTTGATATACATGCAGTCTGTTGATATTGTTGCCGTTGTATCGGCCTTTTCTTTAAGGACTTGTATGCCTTATATACAGGACGGATAAAAATCCAACCTGGTGATACGGGATGAATAATAATCCCACTTGGTGAATCATCACAACATTACCGTGTTGTACTCTTACTGTGACGCATTCTTACTAATCATCTCTATTATATTCTTTTAACGGTGGCCTCTGTTTAATTAACATTTTCTTTCCTATAATTCACTAACTTCAAACTATACATTCAGTCATCACCAATCCCAGTCTTGGTCTAGGATTAAAGTTATAATTCAATGATAAGTTTCCAATTCCCTTACCTAACTCGCAAGATAAATATCATAATCTGCAAGGTAGTTTGTTCTAAGGTAATGCCTCATTTGCATTCTTGTTTTCAAAATCTGTACATTGCTTGGAAGTTTATTCCAAAGCTCAGTTAATTTAAACACATACGACTTCTTAAAAATTTTTTGGATGCGGCACAATCAGTTTCTTCCCCTCTGATAATCCCCTTAATGTAATATTCCTTCTATCTATATTCACATCGTCTCTGCTCCTCATAAAAGCGAGATCTAGAAGATGGCTAGTCCTTCTAGTCTCTAATGTTGGAATATTTAATGTTCGGTGAATTTCCCTAGTACTTGTTAATTTAGGTAATTTTAGAATTATTTTCATTGCCGAATTTTGAAGAGTTTGCAACTTTTGAAGGTGAGTTTGCGCCGCAGATCCATAAAATAGGTCCCCGTAGTCTAACAAAGGAAGTACCATCATCTTATACAGTAGCAATAACGTACTTTTGTCGCATATGTTAAATAATTTTGACATCGAATGGATTTTCGACCTGACTCCGAACAGCTTTTTCCTAAGGAAAACATTAAAATTCAGGCGACAATCGATCTCCATTCCCAGATACTTATATTCCTTGACTGTCTCTAACAGTTGGCCATCTATTTTATACTTAACTACATTTCTATGATCTTCTTTAGATCTAACAGTTAATGCCTTGCATTTATTTATATTCAAAGAAATTTTATTTACCTTACACCACTTTACAATATTATCAAGATCATATTGTATATCTACATTTTCTGGGTCTCCTAACTTTCTTTCTTTATACAGGACCGTATCGTCCGCAAAAAGCTGGACGTCACATTTCTCCACAATTTTCTGTAAATCGTTTATGTAAACAACAAACATTACCGGTCCGAGACTGGTCCCTTGCGGCACACCACATGTCACTGGCTTCAGGGAGGAAAGCTCCCCATTCACTAATACTCTTTGTGTTCTGTCACTGAGATAATTTCTAAACCACTGCAAAGCCCTATCTTTTACCCCATAATTCCCCAATTTTGATAATAAAATAGTATGATCAACAGTATCAAAAGCTTTTTTAAAATCCAAAAATATTAAATCAGTAGCTTTCTTTTCATTCAAATTCCCGTATACTCTGTTTAGCAGTCTATCTAGTGCATTATTAATCGATCTTCCCCCCCTGAAGCCAAATTGCTGTTCACATAATAACCCATGCCCTTCTAAATATTGCGATAATTGTTTTTGAATACAGATTTCCAATAGTTTCGCCGGTAGCTTTATGCAAGAAATAGGCCTATAGTTGCCCAGTAAACCTTTCTCACCGTCTTTATAAAGCGGCGTTACATTAGCTTGTTTAAATGCAATCGGTATATCAGCATTCTCCAACGTAAGATTAAAAAGATAAGCGAGTTGCTTTTTTAAAGCAAGTAAACAGTGTTTGAGGATTTTTGTGGGTAAAAGCTTTATCCCTGAGGCTTTATAGTTACCTATTTTATTTATGGCCAATTCTATATCTAATTCACTAATTCTCCTAAATTGAAAATTCAATTCTGTCCCGTTCCCATTATGGATTTTCTCCCTTCCCGATCTTATTTCATCATCCTCGTTTATTTTTAGTGCCAGTTCCGGGCCTATACCCACGAAAAAACTATTTATTACTTCTGCTGCTTCTTTCCCTTTTAATTTTTCTCCTTTCATCGAATTAATAGTGATTTCTTCGCTGCTACTATTTCTCCCTTTATCCGAGATTAAAGGTTTTAATAGGTCCCAGAACTTATGCGGTTCTGCCTTTTTTTCCTTTATTTGGTCCCGAAGGTAAACATCCTTAGCTTTTATTATAATAGTATTTACTTTGCCTCTCAAGATCCATGCTTTTACCCAATCCTCTTCTGAATTAGATGTTTTAGCAACTTTAAACGCCTTGTCTCTGACCTTAGTTGCTTCAATTATCGTTGCATCATACCACTCAGGGGTGACTCTTACTCTCTTAAACTTTTTTATGGGGCACATTTTGCTTACATTCTGTTCAATATTTGTATTTATCATTTCCCACGCTGTATTAACATCCGTGGTTCTATATAGTTCTCTCCAGTCCAGATTTATTAATGTATCTTTTAAGATTCTTGTATCTAAATTTTTGGTATTTCTAGCCTCGAAAGAACCGATTTCATAACTATTTCTCTCCTTTTTATCTGTACAAAAATTGGAAGATGGTAGTAGAATAGTAGTTGTATCAGTAATATCCCTTAGAATCGCTCAGGCAGAAACAGGAACCAATTTCCACATAGATACTATAACCTATTATTGTCATCATCACGGACTTGTAATCTCATTGTGTTAGAAAAGTGGAAAAAGATAAAGATTAATATTTATATGTATTGGGTATTTAAATTTCATAGTGGTTCTATAATCAGTTCATTGGCTGATATGACGTCCATATCAGTCCATGGACTGATTTGAGCTTTCAGTTGAAGTAAATCAGCATATGCAGGAATTAGCATATTGAGCACAATCAAAGGCGCAATGAATACAAATACCTCCAAATTCAATCAAAATACACATAAATGTCCACAAATATAATCCACCTCCTAGTAGAGTTCTCAATTTTGACATTTTCAGAAGATTATAAACCTCTTTGACCAACTTAGAAACAGAAACGCAACCGAATTTCGCCGAATCGCCGAACAAAAATTTAGTTCTAAATTTTAAGGTTAGGTGGCGCCACCGTACTCATCCAGGCACCCGCACAGAAGCGTGTGAATAATTATGACTAATTACGCACACTAATGAGTTGATTAACATCTAATGAGTGATTTGTCAGGTTTTTAGGAAGCTTATGTGTCAGGTTTATCAAGTGAAAGTTGTCAGGGTGTCTGTTAACAGTGTTAAATTTCCATTTAAAGAGTCACCCCTCGCTGCTCCCAATGGTAATGAATGGCAACCATTGTGTGTACAGTTGACGCCTGTGAGCTACCACTCGTTTGTAAGTTTTTGTAAAGGAGCGACCGTGACAGGCGTACTAAACACCTGTTAACAGGATTTGTGAGAGCATTATACAGCGAAATTGTCTACTTTAGAACAGATTTTATGCAAAAATATGTGATTTTTTTGCGGGAAAATGAGTCATATGTCACAAAACATGGATTTTGCGATACCATCGTATTTCAAAAAATGAGATTAAGCAGGTTCCAATGATATTAACATTTAGGAACTTTGTAAACTGTTTCTATAATTTATATAGGTTTTTGTTTTTTTTAAAGACAAAGGTTTGCAATACTGCTGGGTGGACAATTACTGGTAAAGTAGTTAAATGTTATTATGTAATAGTTGAAAACTCCGTATAAGCACAATATTATATTATACATTGCATCTCATTCCTAATATAAGAACGTACGGCTATAGCTATTCACCTACGCCAATACCCTTTACTGGAACCAGGATTAGGGTGCGTTTTAGCCCAGGATTCGGGATTTAAAAGCCCTCCGAGATTTTGAAAAAGGATTTAGAATAGCCAGGTCGGGGATTGTAATTGGAAAAACTGCAGGATTCGGGAAATGAAGCTTTTAAAACATCGGGGGAGCAGGATTGAAGGGGGTGAATGTATAGCCAGAATAGTAAGAAGGGCTTGAGTGACGGCTGACTCATTTGTGATGCCTTTCAGGAAAATGACTCATAAGTCGCAAAAAATAGATTTTGAGAAACCATTATATTTGAAAAGAGGAGATCAAGCCGATTCCAATGGTGGTAAACATTAAGGACATTAAATAAGTATGTCTATATTTTAGGTTTGATATTTTTATTTCTGAAAAAAAAGTTTTCAATATTTTGGGTTGAACAATTAGGTAATTGCACTAAATAAGGCCCATGACGTGGACACTTATAGAAATATAAAATTCAGTGCTTTAATCTGGAATGGGTAACTTATGATTTGGTATACTTATAATTTTAGAGCCATACTTGAGATTTGAATTGTTTTTCTTAATCAAAATCACTGATGTAACCATGGCGACCAACTAAGCCTAACGATGCTCCCTTATTTGGTAATGTCATCACTCTGGCCATATTTTGGGCTATATTTGCCTTTTAACTAGTGTTCCAATTGAATTTACAATAGTTTAATTTAATTTTATTTCTCCTTAGAGCTAATTTTTTGAGAATTCAATATCTACAATACATCATATCATCAATGGAATTTGGACATCAGCCTTATGAAATAATCTGGGAGGTCTACCATTCTGATTAAAGACAAGATGTTTCCTTATCTTCGATGTCTCCTCAAACCAGGCCAAAATTGGTCATTTTTTACCATTTCGTCGCTCGACTCCTACTGTTTTTATTCCTTGGGATAATATCGGAATCACACATGTGATATATCATCAGATGTGGAAATTTGTTCATCACAACTTGCAGAGATAAAATTAGTTTTCATAAATTTTTCATCAAACGAGAGGGATTTGATTGCCACAAGGTCCTTATGTTTTTACAATTTCAAATTTTTTCAGAAAAGTAGATACATGTACTGCATAGGATGATCTTAGAAATGCACAGATGTATTTAATACACGATCCTGAAATTCAGTTCATGTATTTATGAAACCCATCTGACTATATACTCCAAAAATGAAAACATTCCGAAAAGGAGATCTTGTAAATAAACGACTTTTAATAATATGGATTTTACGACTTGTGACTCATTTTCTGAAACGCATCACATTTATTCCCTGCTTGGCAATCAGTCATCAAACCACTGGTTTACCACTTAAATCATCGCCACTTATCACTTACACCAGAATGTGGTCTACCGGAGCAAC
This sequence comes from Sthenelais limicola, assembly GCA_942159475.1. Taxonomy (NCBI): domain Eukaryota; kingdom Metazoa; phylum Annelida; class Polychaeta; order Phyllodocida; family Sigalionidae; genus Sthenelais; species Sthenelais limicola. The sequence continues at coordinate 15,427,635 of OW804098.1, forward strand.
CACTAAGAAGTGATTGGCACAAGCGTAGACATACAGGGGTCAGATTGTCAGAAAATGTACAATTCAACTTCGCCAATCTTCTCGAATAACCCAAATTTCAAACGAAAATAAAGTTCAAAATACGGATCAACCTACCCAACCCGATTGCTAGAATCAATGCAATGCCAAATATACTCGAATTTACCTAGTATTGACCAAATTTCACCCTAATTTAGCAGAATTTACTAAATGTGTACAGCTGCCAATTGTACATTTTCTGAAAATCTGATCCACATGGTCTCGCATGAATAACCTTGTGGTCAGGTAGGAGTGCCCACAGCTATTCCAAATGGCTGTTTTACAAGGAGCTTTTTGTGTGGTTTCTCCACATGTCTTGTGTTATTCTGCTTCTAAAGATCCTATTCAAAGATACTTGCCAATTCAAGGCCCTTTGATTGCTTGCAAAAATCACCTGTTTTCAATCATTGGACAAATCCACTTGCTCTCAATTCATGGCAGACCATGTATACACTTGTCACTCACTGCCTGTCATTTTCATTCAACGGGGGCCTGAACTACCTGTGGTTAGGACTCCTTAGGAAGTGAGCCAACAGTTTGTCTAACTGAACAGGGTCCGATTTTCTGAAAATGCACAACCTACAGTTCTGCACATCTCTGAAATTCTGCTGGATTAGAGTGAAAAATGATAAATACTGAATATATCTGAGTGTATTCTGTGTTGTATTCATTCAATAAATCTGTCTTGTCATGTTGAACTGTATTTTGAACCTAATTCTCGTCTTAAATTTGGGTTATTTGCGAGGATTGGTGAAGGGCAATTGTACATTTTTCTAAAGAGTTGACCAACAAGCTCTGGAATACGACAAGCGATCTTTTTATTGAGCTCGTCTCTTATAGAAACACTCATGAGTTGTGATAAGACCCCAGGGAAATATCTGATTATCTAAAAATTCCTGTGGTGAAATCCGTCGAGGGCAGTCAATGGTATTCAATGCAAGTGTTCCTCCACTCGACCCTAAGTGATAGAGAATAGCTAGCCCTTGGGACTGTATCGCTTGCCTATGATATCTCCACTTCATTATCGTGGCCCAGGAGATGGAGAGCTATAGTCTGTCTAAAAAGTAGTTGACACGTGATTCCTTTGTCCCTTTAAGGGGAGGGAAAAGTGAGGGAGTTTTGACTTCAAACCTTTGCGCCCTGAATCGCCGTTTGCGACTGACCATGACCGTTTGCAACCGACCATGGCCAAATATCCAGCTGTATTGTATTGCACTGCCTCTGCTCCATGTACAGCAGCTGTTGTTTTCCTTAGATGGAAGGAACAGCTGATAATATTGGCCCTGTTACTCCATGGTTGATTGCAATGGGCGACTCCCTGGGCAAAGGGTTGACAAGTCCTTGTCATAAATAGAAATACAACACTTTTCCCTCCCCTTAATGGGACTAACGAATCACGTTTCAACTACTTTTTAGACAGACTATACCAGGGGACAGCTGCTGGCTCTCAACAGTCTAGGCTCAGAGTTGAGAGAGCCCCTTCAAGCTCCCAACCGCTAAATGCTGTTATAATGCTATTAGGACCGGAATATGCCAATATAATCCCATACGGAAGCCTACTCCTGGGCCAGAAAAAGCTATTATCGCAGTAGGCGTCCAATCACTGACATACCAGTTTTATTGGATCCGAGAAGCTGTCGAGAAGCAAATGGTTGTTGTCTGGGGCCCGTTCAATAACAAATCCTAACTCAATGTTTTCCTACTTCGCCTGATAGAAATGGACTACAATGGTCAATGACCATTTAGTGTTATGGTCACCTTTCGTGCAGTGGACAAATTGTGCGAAAGGGGAGAATGGTATTTATTCTATAGATTTAGGCACAGATGTGATGGGTTACAGGAAAATGAGTCTAAAGTAGCATGATAATGAAATATCATTCTATCTAAAAAGAATTGTATCGATGTTAAACTTTAGGTCATCTAATAAGTTATTTGTATATGATTATGCGTATGTTATAATTGTAAATGATCGGCAAATTTTTTACAAAATAAAAAAAATAGTGCGTTAATATATGTTTGAACAAACAATAAGCGATATGTCTAATAAAGTAGTGAAATACATCCCCCAGAGTAGCCATTTGAATGTGAATATTGAATACACTGTCTTGAAATTAAGTAAATTTATTCATGATAATTAGAGCGCTAGACAACCCAAAGATGAAACCATTCCCACGAACGTATCTCGTGTATAAAGCACTTTGAAAGAGATCAATTCAGGCACTTATGTCTCATTTTTCTGAAACAGTTCTCTTATATGCATACGTACCAACGTTACCTTTAACTCCACTTACACTGCTCTGACAGTTGGCCCTTTAAGGCCCGAAGTGAACCTGATAACTAACGAGGGGCGGAGCAGCAGGTGTGTTAACCCCATAAAAAGGCAATTACTTTAGCCACACACCAAAGCACGTGTAAATTGCGCGCTAGCTTGTTATTACCATATCATTGCATTTTAGCATACGGCAGAGCGGTTTTCTCGTTATAATTTTCTCATTAAAACGGCGTGGATAAATCCGGTGGTTCACAGCCCCATGTGGTAACTGGAGGAATTTGTATTAGCCATGCACCACAGTTTTTTTGTGCATGGCCGTTTCTATAGACATCAGCATCCTTCTTGGAGACCCATTTGGCAAAATCTCATGACATGTGTACATTGCTCATGTGAATACACATTCTAAGGGATTGCTAATTTTTGTTAAAAACATTTGAATTAGTATACTACATGTTACTATCATTAACGCTGACATGTTTGATTGAAATTGTAGCACAAATTTGGTGTAATTCAGGGCGTTTTTGTAGGAAAATATACAAATTCTTTAAACCAATGTTGTACGATTTTCATGAGATTTGACTTGGGAAATCAGGCCACACATGCCCATCTCATCTTGCCAAGCCTTCTCTCCCATTGGCTTTATGGCCTTTTACGACCCTACTGGTGTTGGATATCTCCACTAGTCAGTTTTGATTTTTGGCTAAATCTTTAACAAAACCAATCAAAATGGTTCTAGATGTATTGTGGTGTACCAGGGTGTTTAGTGCAGGTAACAGCTCCTGAGGCAGTATACTACCATATTTCATTGTATGGGATTGTAACATACTGTTTATGATTTATGGCTCCTAGGCCTTGCGGAAAGAGCGGCCTCTTGGTGTGCATTGGAGCTCATATTGCCTCAGTAGGAGGTTTCTGCTTCCACTAACTTCTGGAATAGTATACTGCCGTGTATTGTTGTGTCATATTTTACTTGACTCTTTAGTTCAGGTTCTGTAGCTGGTCTTCCACATACTGGGGGAGTATACTAGTACGTAGCATTATCACAGGGCCGAGAAAGCTGACCCTCAAGTGAGGGAGCGGGTGGGCACTGTCAAATGTGTGTCATGGCGCCCCATTGTTCACTATTGTATGTTTACTTCTTTAACGTTTGCATGGCAATAAATATGGTCATAGCTTCATGATATCTTTTGACCAATGAGAGGACGCCCTGGGCTTCTCTGCGGTACCAGTTTCATTGTGATGCTCCAGTTTTAAATGGTTGAGCGGGTAGTTTCAAACATTGAACTTAACTTTGCACTGACATTAAAGATTATGTTGAATGCAATCCTGATTATGATAAGGAGCTTCTTCTGATTAAGAGAATACCAAATATATTGTATTTTGATTAGGCTTTGTCCCGCGAAAAGCGATTTTAACATTGGCCTGCTGACCAATACTTCTCACTGTGGCTGCCTATGCGAAGTGGATATTGCACAGAGCTACCCTTATGTAATTAAGGGTCCATTGTCTTATGGCTAATCCTATAGGATGCTGATACTTCAGAAAATCATCATACTCATTTAGTTTATCTCTCACAGCTTAGCAAATAATTTACCGAATTTTATGAAACAAAAAGGAGTGGATTTATAAATATCAGCTCAATATGGCCATCTATTTAAATAAGCACTCAGAAGTAGTTCAAACTTTTCTTTGGCTGTTGTTATGTCAACCCATGTGACAATAGGCCCCACACCAGTTCATTGAACCTAGCACAATGGGAATTGCTGATAATTGTTCAAATATCTCATTTCTATCATGCATAGTGGAGTATGCTTCGAGCTATTGTATATTAAATATCATATATAATTCTGAAATATCATATATCATTATAATGCTACGAGAAATCATTATGTGTACGCACAGATTTCCTCCAGTGTAGTGGCTGATCTGCTTTCCTTCCCATCCTCCCTTCTCCTCGTCCTTCATTCCTTCAATCCGTCCTTCTGTCCATTCATCCTGTCATGCTTTCTCCCTCTCTTTGGCTTGTGTTCTTGCGCCTTCGTTTCTTCCTTCAAATTGGCTGTCGATCGGTTTCTTGCAGAGCATGAATTACCCGATCCAACCTGTGCAATAGACATACATTTACTTGTAATCTGATCAGATTTTCATTGCATTTTTAGGTGATAGTGTTTCTATTTAGTGAATAAAAGGCTAATTGAGTATTCACACTCATATTAAATAATGATAATAGGTTACAACTCTTCAAACCACCTGCACTTTATTTGCATTGATAACAGGCCCGTTCGGGGAACGATTTACGACAGAATTGTATGCATTAACTTAGTTAGAACGTGGATATCTTCAAAGCATTAGCAATATTATAAATTCATATCACAAATTGGCCAATTACCATTAAAGAATTATTTCAATGAAGTGGCATCTTAGTGAGAGAGCCAAAAAATTTGATTGCAATCCCTTTAACATATCGAGAGGAAGATGGGCAGTGGATTTATGACTAGATGATTGTAATGGCAATGATAACGGTAATAAAACGATAATGAGCAATAAAGAAGCAATAAAATCGACAGACGCCAAGACCTGAACCATTAGAGGTGCTTGCAGAAGTCCAAATGATGCACACGTCCAAATGGTGTAGAAGTCCACATGGTGCAAGAAGTCCAAACGCATTCATGATCGCTCGATCTCCAGGTAACTTCATGACGTCCTCAGTCGATCATTTTCACAGACGAACATCCTATCCTTAGCGCCTTGGGATTATGGTAAGTTCAAAGATGTACCAGCTGTATCAACACAAAAATACTAATCATCACATCACATTTTCTTGACATCCCACCCATGAAATACATTACTATTCGCAGCAGCACTGCCTTGAGCCGTAAAAGGCCTTGCTGAGGACTGCTCATATAAAAGCAGCTGTTTCGGTCCCTTTAAGAAATGTCGTCTGACTTAGTCTTCATTTTAAATGTTAAAGAACTCTGTGGCATTTTACCATATACCTATTAAAACGAGATGCCATCATAGTTAAAACGATGATTTTAAGTGGATACCAGGTAATGATTTTAACATTTAGGAAATCTAAGAACTATTTATCTGTTTTGGGTGGGCAATCACTAATTAGTGAAATAGCTGAATATATTCCAAAGGATGACTTTAGAAGCGCAGATATATAGATAATACATTGTTATGAAATTTGGTACATGTATTCATGTTACTTCAGCGATAGATGCCCACAAATAAGAACATTCCTACAACGAGATCTTAAATAAATCAATTTGTAAAATATCAAGCTTTCTAAAGTCTGAGGTTGATACATTATGAATCAACCTACCGCAAAGTGGGTTTAAAGTGTAAGGTCGTTATGAAATCAGCAGCTCTGTACATTTATCATAATGATAATTTAGGCTGACAAAATGATAACAACTATGTATATTTTAGTGTAATCATATGGTATAATTTAAAATATCTCTACAGTTCAGGCTTCATCGCCACAGCAGTGATACTGATCTCCATACTCCCTGCCATCCTGACCGACCCAATGTATATAAATTAATTTTCACTTCACCACAAATTGCTCAGTTTTCAGAGAATAGGGCTCTAGAAGCTAAACTGTACATTTTTTTTTGTTATTTTGATGTGTATGTGTAAGGGATTAGATTGCATCGTTGGAGGCCTCACTGAAGCCACACATAGTTGTGGTTAGGCCGATCCGTCCACTTGGTCATGTTGATAGCCCTTGCTTATCAAAGGTCCGATCCAGGTCCCGAATTTGGCGTTAGCTACTAGACTGTGTCTATGGTTGTGTTGAACTGCATTATTCTGAGCCTAATTCCTTACTGAAACCTTGCTTATTTCAGAGCATTGGTGAGGGTGAATTTATACATTCTCTGGCAACTTCATCCATCCTTTTTACATGGTTATCGTATTATTGTCTTCCATGTTGTGATCACCTCTGTATCATCGGTTGACCATGTTTATGGCGTGTCAGATACAAGGCCACTCTTACCCACTTAAACCCAATTGAAGTGACTTCAAGCTGTTGAGATAATGTAAATTACATATTGTAGAAAATGTACCAATGCTTAAATGAGAAATGTGGAAAAAGAGGTAGGTCGTACGATGTAAAACATATCTTGATGTAAACTTTGTTAATATGGAATGGCATTTGAGCAAATTAGACGTATCAGTCATATGCAATTCTGTGGGTCAAATAGGATTAAATAGAAAAAAGAAATCAGTTATCTTAATGATAACATTATCTGTCTCCTCTCACCACTAAATGATAAGATCGGCCTATCGGGGTGACGTGGTTACTGAATGAAAACACTCGTTCTTTCAATAAACGACACTGATTCCCCTCATAGTGGAAATCTCTTGTCTTAAATTTCACAACCACATCCTTTGCTAGGATAATTTATTCGCCGAATGTATATCAATCTGGTTCAGAATATATAAACTGACTACACTACGAAACTGATATGCCGAGGAAAATATAGGGTTTTTTTCAACCAATGTTAGAAATTATAACAATGGTTTTCATGTTAAAATAAGCAGATTCCAGGATGTCTGAGGTTCCTGAAAATCTTAATTGTGTTTGTGTCTGACCCAAATAAATCAAATATATATCGATTTTGATGAAGCGAATAATAGAGTATTTGTATGTTAGACCCATTAATCATAGTGAGCATGTGTTAGAAAGGCATAGACGTGTAACGGTTGCTTCATACTGTTAGTCGATATTTAGGTAAAAAAAAGTTACACAAATCCTCATGTAAAAAGTCCAAATATTGTACTACAATATATCCAGTGCATCATAGATGAAGTAATGGATCCACCATACAATAATATTCACTAACATAATGGGTCAGATCCTCAGAAAACGTACAATTGGCCTTCACCAATCCTCTCAAATAACCCAAATTTAAGACTAAAAAAGGTTCAAAATACAGTTCAACATAACCAGACAGATTTATTGAATGAATACAGTACAGAATACACTCAGATATACCTAGTATTACCACTTTTCATTGTAATTTAGCAGGATTCGATAGATGTGTAGAACTGTAGATTAATTGTGCATTTTCAGAAAATCTGACCCTAATATGTAGTTGTCGACCTCTTATTCATTTGAGATGTAACTCAGAAAAACATTCACTACAAGTTTCTTAGATTGCATAATGATTATAAATATTTGGGGACAACTTACCTCAATCAATCAGAGACTGGGTGTCCGGTGTATATATACATGACGATGTGACGTATTATCATTATGATAATAGCAGACCATTTCTGCCATTATCGCCTGATTCTCACGTTATCTCTTCTTCAGAAGTTATCCAAATCTCTTCTGCAATCCGCGACTGTCAATAAAAGAAACATATCTCAAATGAATGATTTGAAGTATCTTTTAAAAGTCACAAAGCAGAGTACAAACATTGCTGTGAAAAACAAATTTGACTTTCAGATGTCGCCGGCGATTCGGGTAGTCTTCAGGTTATCCACATTCAATTACTTTACCACCCATGAAAGGGATGTCGTAAAACAACATCAAACTAAGTAGGTGTAACGTAAGAGACTACCAAACATAATTAATGAATTCATATTAATCAACGAAAAGATTTGGTATTATTATATCATGTACAAATGACACAAAGTTCACGATATTGATGGTTACATATATATAACCATGCATACAATTATAATCGGGGCAAAATGGGTCAGTATTTTCCAACATCCATGTAATTATATACAATGATTTTGAACACAGTCAACATGGAAATTAAAATTATCACGTTTCCCTAATTTTCTAAACATTTTGGAGAAAGTCGCAAAATATCGGATCGGGGGAATATCAACTTCCGAGTTCTACCGAAGTTCTCTCTCTACCGGCTCGTCCACTGTCACGGTAAGTCAACTGGGGTTTTATCAGCTAATCATATCCTAGTAATGCGAATTAACGAGGACAATTAACACTGATCTTTTGGTGGCTATCTAACGAAGATGTATATCAGATTAAGGATAGATCGATTACCATCTGCATTCATAAACCGGTACATCGGCGAGCATTATCTACGCCATGTCCCATGCATGACTCATGTATGTTACCCCATCGAAGAGCTCGAGATAATGTGCAATGCAATATCTTTACACAGATTAAAGTTCTATACATCACAATTAGTCGTCGCAAGGAGATATATTTAAGTAGATTAGAGTGTGTTGGATTACAAACACGTCATTTTTAAAAGGCAAACTTGTTTCAAACTCATGAACAAGTGTCATGGCCGAATCAATTGCGCCAACATATAATGTGGGACAGCCGCCATTCATCCATTCAATCAAACGTTATAGAAAGTATCACAATATGATTCCAGATCATGACTCAATATATTTATTCCTAAAATCGTAAATGGTAGAGAAGCGTGCTAAATAGCAGAACAAAAAAGGCCTGTAATACCGTGACATAAGCCAATAAATAAATAGGAAGAAACAGAGAGGGTCAAATGAAACTTGACGCCACCTACTTTTACTGTTTTTTCTAGTTGCTATATAGTTAAGGCATGAACAAATCGGAGTTCTTAGTAAATGATACGGTGTCACACCCATTGTATGCTAACCTAATTAACTCATTCCAGTCATGTTCGCACTGAAATATATCCTTTATTGTCTAGGAACATTAAACATTTAAGAGTGAATTTTATATTAACATTGTTCCATCACCAGAAATAATTAAAACAGAGCACTGGGCAGCTGGAAGAACAGCTTTAGCAGAGGCTATCCCATTTTTCCACCTGTAGATAAAACTATCATGGACCTGTTGTTGTACAAATAAAATAAATATTAAAAAGAGAGGTTGATTGAAGGGCACCCATTAACTGCCCTACAGAATTCCGGATGGACAAGGGATATGAAAAGAAGGGGAAGGGGAAAGAAAGAAGTGGATAGATGAAAAGGGTAGGGACGAAAAGAGAGAAAAAGGGGGAGCAGGAGAGCGAGACAGGTGGAGCGACAGGTGGGGGAGGGAAGAGGAGGAAAATTGATAGAAGGAGGGAGAGAGAAACGAAGAAATGATGAAGAAAGAAGGGTGAAGGAGGAGAAGGGGATGAGCAGAAGGAAGGAGGAAGAATGGGAGACAGGGCGGAGGAGAAAGAGGAGAAAAAGGGAAGCAATAGGAGAAGGAGGAGGGGGAGTATGGGCAGGAAGAAGAGGAGTGGAAAAGGTGGAGAGAGATGGAGGGAAACAGGTAGAGAGGGGAGAGAGTGCTTGGAGATTTTACTGGGGAGAGAGAGAGAGGAGGCGGAGGAAAGCATAATATTGTAGAACTTTAGTTAAAATTCATATTATAATTATTGCAATAAAAGTCGGGCCGGATGATAACCAGAACAAGCCAATTCCCTGAAATGTGGATCAGAAACCTCCATGCATAGACAGGTAAAAAAGGCGGTGAAGGAGGGGGAGAAGGAGAAAGGAGGAGAAAGAGGAAGGAGGGGGAAAAGGAGAAAGGAGGAGGGGGAAAGGGAGGGGAGTAGGAGAAGCTGGGAGGGAAAGGCAGCGAAGAGAGAGGTGGAGGAGAGGAGAAGGGGTAGAGAAGCAGGAGGGGATGGGGTCCCCCTCCTTTTAAAAATCAAGCTGCTTGATTTTTAAAAGGAGGGGGCGCGCGCCCCCAGCCCTCCCCCTAAATCCGCCCCTGTGGGGAGGAGGAGGAAGATGGTATAAGGAGGAATATATAATATATGGAGCAAGAGATAGATAGATAGATAGATAGATATAACTGTGGAAGAGAGAAGTTCTCATCAGCACACACCCAGGTGGGTCAGATTGTCAGAAAATCTTACATGATTATCTGCCTTGACTAAATGATGCAGTACACCATAACCACTCTCGGGCACTGTGTGGCCTACTATCTGTTGCCTATTGGGGGCCGTGGTGGTGGGCACTGTGTGACCCATCAGCTCAACCTCCTGCATGTCTATCTGCAACAACTTCTTCATTAACTAATTAACACGGTTCTGCTGCTCTCTCCCTCCTCTCTCTCCCTTCCTCCCCTGCTTTCACCCTCTCATCTGCTTTCTCTGCTCTATATCCCTCTCCTCTCTTTCTCTCCCTCTCCCTGTCCTTCGATCTCTCTCTCTCTCTCCCTCCTATTTTCTGCTTTCTATATCCCTCTCTGGAGTGGAGAGGAATGATGAGGTCCTGCCTTCATGGTTCACTGGCCATGTAGGCAGGACCTCGCCACTTCTCATCATCACAGCACCATCGTAAGGCTTACTGCAGATCTTACCACAGAGCTTACCGCAGCCAGTGGAGACCACCCTTAACCGAACCTTTTTCAATTCAATTCCTCAGATATGGAATCCCTACGACGTGAGATACAGCAGAATACTCCAGAATGGAGGGAAGGTGTACAAAGGCTGCCAGCGAACTTAATTAACCTCTGTGAAGGCGATACACTGCTGCATGTAGCAGCGAGATACGACAATATGGATGTAAGCATAATCTATATATATATATATATTATATATTGGGGTGAAATCGCCAGAAAATTTACAACTTACCTTCACCAATCCCCTCAAATAACCCAGAATTAAGGCCAAAATGAGTTTCAAAATTCAGCTCAACATAACCAAACATTGCTACTATCAAGGCAATATCAAATATACTCACATATACCTATATAGTACTGACAATGTTTCAGCCTAATTTAGCAGAATTTACTGAATCTATAGATCTGCCAATTTTAAATTTCTTGAAGATTTGACCCATATGTTGCATCGAAATTAACATGTTATTGTAATAAGTTTCATATCCGTACTTCTTTCATGGTGTATTTCATCACTAGGGGGAGTCATTGATTGATTGGACCATACAACACCTACATGACTAATATACCAATTCCTAAACCCAAAATGTGAATGGTTTCAGGAAAATCAGTCACAAGTCGCAACAAATGGATTTTGAGATTACATCATATGTGATATGTTTCAGGAAAATGAGTCATAAGTCGCAAAAATGATACTTTTTAAAGTGTTTATTTGACAAGATCGCTTTATTGGAATGTTCTGATCTTTGGGGAGTTCATCACTTATAAGTATATCAATCGATGTCTCAAATTTCAGGACAAAGTATGTAATATATCCTTTCGTTTTAAAAGTCCTCGTATGGAGTATATTTAGTTACTTTACTATTTATTGCCCCCCAGAAATATTGTAATTTTTTTTATTCAAAAATACAAATATAAAACTTAGAATCTAGAAAAAGTTATTAGATTATAAGACTGTTTACTATCATTGGAATCGGCTTGATCTCATCTTTTCAAATATAATGATATCTCAAAATCTATTTTTTGCGACTTATGACTCATTTTCCTGAAACACATCACATATTTGAAAAGATGACATTAAGCCCATTTTAATGGTAGTAAACAATAGGACATCAAAGTAGTGTTTCTATATTTTAAGTTTGATATCTTTAATTTTGAAAAAAAAAGTTATTAATACTTTTGGCTGGATAATTACTAATAAAGTACCTAAATATACTCCATGAGATGACCTTAGAAATGCATAGATATTTTGTACACGTATTAATGTTACTAGCGGCATTCAGCACCCCAAAAATTAGAATGTTCCAACAAAGATATCTAATAAATAAATAACTTTTAAATATCCATTTTGCGACTCGTGACTCATTTTCCTGAAACACATCTCATCAACTCATATATTCTTTTATATGATTATCATCAACCAATCATTAACACTTTTATTATATTTAGTAAAATAAAAATATACAAATAAACTTTTAAAACCTAAATATCCGACCTCTATATCTTCCTCTACTTCTTCCTTTATGCGTCGGCCATGAATTATTGCAGAACTAAGTCCCTATCTGGGAAATATATCCATTCTTGTATGCACATTTTTCTGAGGCAATTAAGCTATACATTACATTGATAAATGAGAACAAAAGCATAGTCAGGGCTCAATGCCTCTAAGATCAGATAACAATGGTATGGGAGTGATTAGACGTCTACTGCGCTAATTGCTTTCCTGACCCAGGACTGGGCGTCTCGATGGGACTGATGGAACTGGCCTTTTGAGGTCGTATGGAATTATGATACTGGAATTGTGCGTTTGGGAGCGAGAGGCGTTCCCTCAGTTTGAAGGGACTCTCTCATCTTTGAGCCTAGACTGAATAGGAATCATAAAAATATAGTTTTCTTATCAATATCAATATCATATCAATGAATAGATCCTTTTCTATGTCTGCCTTCACAGATCATCTCAAATACGCCAGACAGTGAGAGTCTGTTCCGTTGTGTATAGATAACATCTGCATGTCCCATGCACGACTTGGTCGTGCTTGATCGCCGTGTATCTGTCAGCAACATCATAAAACATACCACAAGAGGGTAGAGTAATAGTAACTGGGGCTACTGAAGTTTCACTATACTTGCAGGGCCTTTGCAAGGATGCAAAATAACAGGCACAACTTTCATTTCAAGTACTGTTTATAAGTGTGTAAAATACAAAAGATAATTTCATCCTCTTTGAAGTATTAAGCCAGTCCCAGCAGTTATATATCAATCTCAGAATAATCCCATCAGTTATTCAAATTAGGTATTATGTCTGTCTAGTCCCTCAGAGAGAGCCTCACACAGCATGTGCATGCTTGTGGTTTAGGACCGTCGCCTGGAGTGACTGGAGCAGCCTGCACTCGGGTCATATATGGCACCAGTTTTAATTGCCCCCCATTTTGGGGTGCTGAAAAACGGAACGGACTCATACTGCAGATGTAATACAAAAATACAGTTTGGAATGCAGTTCAACATGACCGAATAGGTCTCCCGATACCATGTATATTAGATGCACATTTCAGCCTAATTTGGCATGTGCTGATTAAACATTAACAGGCAACTGCACTCATATATAAACCTACCCTAAACCCTTGTTCCCGCAATCAAACAATATCAATATCGATTGATATCAATGTGAGAACCGAGATTTGCTATTATTGTCCACTGCAAGAAAACAGCCCCATCTTCACAGAGCATTGACCACTACAATGCACCTACCAATGAGAAAGGGTTCAATACAAAAACACGAAATGTACACCATTGCCCTCATTTTAATACAATATCGTTGTCGAGGTACTCGGTTAGAAAGGTTTACTTCCCTCTGACAAAACGTCAGGGATAAAGGACCTAGTTCACTAAGCCGAATCTCATGCGATTCTCACAGAATTTAGTGGAAAAGGGTCCTCTGCGGCGCAAAATTGCATGAGAATCGGCTTAGTGGACTAGGGCCTTCAGAATAAAGTCAAAATATATGAAAAAGCTGTGTAAACTCCAGTAAGTACTACTTTGAATGGTTTCTTAGAAGCATTTCATTTTATCCAACCACAAGTGTCTTCCTCTAGGGTGTACAGGCTTAATCATTATATTATATTGATAAGTTCAACATAACGGCCTAGTCCACTAAGCCGATTCTCATGCAAGTCTCATGAAACTTAGTGGAAAAGGGTCCTTTGCGGCACAAAATCGCATGAGAATCGGCTTATTGGACTAGGACCTATAGTTACTTAAAATTCGGCAAATATTTCTAAAGAATTTAATTATTCATATTTCCTCATTAACACATAACAACATTAACTCCTGAACCACTTCTATTGTACACCCAGGATCTTTAAAGTCCTTCATTGACCTTGCCCCCTGTCTACCTCGACATTATCGTAATAAATTATTTAAATGGCGAACCCATTCACAGATTATCCTAGACAACTGAGTCATAAGTAAAAAGACACGAGTTTGAGATGCCATCATATTTAGAAAACTGAGATTAAGTCGATTCGAACGATGTTAACATTTAAGAAATCTGAGATATCTATATATGGGTGAGATTTTTAGAAAATGTACAATTCGCTTTCACCAATCCTCTCAAATAACCCACATTTTAGACAGAGATAAGCTTCAAAATGTAGTTTAACATAGCAAAGGGATACTTTGAATCACCACGATACCAAATATACCCAGATATACCTGGTACTCATCATTTGTCAGCCTAATTTAGCAGAATTTCCTAAATGTGCAGAGCTGCCAATTGTACATTTTCTGGAAATCTGACCCATATATCTTATGTTTGAGTTTCAACAATCATTCCTACTCCACATTTCAGTTATACTTAAAGTCGTTTCATTTCAGGCGGTTTCTCTTCTGTTGGAGAAGGGTGCAGACCTACGACTTCTCAATGACCAGGGAGAGACTCCAGAACAGGTCGCTAGAGAAGCCAGGAATCTTGAAGTGGCTGCTTACTTGGCTAGCCAGAAGATCGTGGTAAGTCATGCACACTATATACCTGTGAACTCATTCTATGTCAGAATGGTGCATTGAAAGCTCATACACCCATGCAGTAAAAGTAAACTAAATGCAGATAACATGGTTGCAAGGAATTGATGGGACATTTAATGCTGTTTTGTTTCTGTTCATTGTTATAAAATACATAGAGAGAATTGAAAATTTATGGGACTTGATTTGTCCGTGTAAGCACAATGCCATAGGCAGAGTGCTTATGCAGACGAATCAAGTCCCATAAATTTTCAAAATGAGTGCGAGTTCCATTTTATATTTATTATATGTGCATAAAACATGATCAAATATCATCAGATATGACTGTACTAAAGTATGAAACAAGTATAAGAGACACTCCAAGCACCTCTGACTCTGTCTATGCCTATGAATTTGTTGATGTGGTTCGCGGAGAGCCAGGGCGCTTATCTAAATTGCTAATTTCATAGTTTGCTTACATAGAACTTTGAAATTAACAACTTAAACGAAGTGAATCGAATTATCTTCTATAATTTACCTACTTGAGATGGATTCTATAAATTGCTTCCTTTCTCTTTAGAATCACTTTCTGCTGTAGTTTTGACCCAATAAAACGCTTCAAATCGCTTCAAAACACTTTCTGAGCTATAATTTGAATATATTTAGAATGACAAAGGGAAAAAGAGAAGCAAGCTGAATGGGAAACGACAAAATGAAAATACAGATACATAGATGAACATAAGTCTTAACATTGAATGTATTCACTTTCTTGACAGGTGCTGCTACAAACAAAGATAAATGTGCTTTCAGCACTCAAAAACAATGTTCTGCAGTCTGGAGTTGAAGCATTTGTAAGCCGAGAATGTAAGTACACATTATTTGAGCATTGTTCAGTGAATGCTAAATTAGATTGAGTTTGTTCCAACGCCATTAGGCATTACCTTGCTCCATTAGCAATCGTACCAGCCAAACTAGTAATTGATTTCCAGTTGGGACACTCTAAGTCATATGATTGTTATGTCCCAAATCTCAAGACTGTATTAAATATATCTTCGGGTTTCAAAGGTCATCCTATGGTGTATATTTGTATATTTAGTTACTTTACTGGTATAATAGCCAACCCAAAATTAAATATTGCAAACTTTCTTTTTCAAGAATAAAGATGTCAAACTAAAAACATGGAAATAGTTAATAGCTGTCCTAATGTTTACCAGCATTGGAATGGGCTTGATCTCCTCTTTTCAAATATGATGATATCTCGAAATAATCTTTCTGCGGCTTGTGACTTATTTTCCTTAACAAATCACGTAAATCCGATCGATATAAGTTTAATCGGTCTATTACGGCCAGCGTGCTATACAAATACATTGAAACTACCCTTCTAATTTTATTTTTCACATAGAAATCTGATGGCTTAATATTACTGATATTTTTTTTACAGTACAAATGATCAATAAGGAAATTGAAGCATTCCTGAACCCTACAGTAGTTGAGCAACCCAACTACCTCCTCCCGGAACAACCTCCGACCAAGATATTTGTGACTTCAGCTACATCCATGGATAGAAAGTTTACCTTAGCAGTTGCATGAGGTGGTTAAGCGATAGGGGATTTGCATGTGGGCTGTTCGTGCAGATGTCAAACAAGCTAAAAATGTTCAACAGTGCTAAAAAAACTCAGAAAAGGTCAAACATTTGTGGAAGTTTCGACTACGCAACTATCTCTCTATATATGAAATAAATAATAAATATCGAAATTGCTATGCCAAATACAAGGTTTCCTTAAGTATATTATATAATAATAAATTATGTTTACTTTTTTTGTTTTGTTTTATATATGTTTACTTTAGTTAGGAACAAAAAGAAAACCCCAGTTTCAATGTACCATCATATATAAGCGGTTGACTGGATTGATGTTTTAGTCAATGGCAAGAAAATGAATCAAAAACAAAAATGAGAGGAACTGATCTAAAGATGAAAGGTTGAATGAACTATGTTGTCATAAATTCTAGATTAAATGAAGAAAGCTATTAATACTAAGGGTTAAAAGTATATGATGGAATCTCGATGTAATGTAATGTGTTATATCCAGAAGAGCGGTCAACTAGCATGCAGTCTAGGCTCAACATTGGGAGAGTCCCTTCAAACTAAGGGAAAGCCTCTCGCTTTTATCCGTAAAATGCTATAATAATCCAATTAGGGCCGCAATATGCTATTATAATCCCATTAGGACTCCTACTCCTGGGCCAAAAAAGTCATTCACGGAGTGGGTTTCCAATCACTGGTGACCAATTTTATCTGACCTGAGGCTGACTCGAATGTTATGTAATGGTGGGTAGAGCCAGCATGTTTACCAACTGATTGGATGAATAAAACCTTTAATACTGGAATTATAATCTTCAACTTGTCATTACTACCTTATACAATAGTATTCCTCATCTTCAATTCAATTCAACATACCGGTATATATATTTAAACCCAAGATTGAATCGTGTTAAAAAGGAGATATACTTTTGACAAATGTGATGTGTTTCAGGAAAGTGAGTCATAAGTCGCAAAAAATGAATTTTGAGATATCATATTTGAAAAGTTGAGATCAAGGGGATTCCAATGATAGTAAACACTGGGACACTTAATATGTATTTCTATATTTTAAGTTTGATATTTTTATTTTTGAAAAATAAAGTTTGCAATGTTTCTGGGTGGGTAATTACCAGTAACGTAACTAAACATCATCAATATGAAGGCCTTCAAAATGCTAGGATATATTTAATAATATGTCCTGAGATTTGGTACATAGGTTCATATGACTAAGTGTGCCAGACCCCCGAGAAATCAAAACATTTCAATGACGGAATCATTCGAAAAAGTCACTTTGAAAAATATCAATTTTGCGACTTGTGACTCATTTTCTTAAAACACATCACAAATGATTTCCAGGTGTCCCCAGTATGCATGTATATACATTATATTCATGTGCACATGTGTATGTATGTATGTATGTATGTATGTATGTATGTATGTCTGTATACTGTTTATTTCCGGAAATGCGTACATAGATAATAAAAATACAGTTTAAAGTTTGTACACCTGGGTATGACCATGAAGTGCCTTTCTCTCTCTTTTTCTCTGTGTCTCTCTGCCTTCTTCTCTATCTCTATTTCCTGGATATGATCATAAACTGCCTCCCTCTGAGCTCTCCCGCCCTTGATATAACCACATTAAATGTGTTGATAAGGGCGTAAAGCAACCAATCTCACTCACTCCCTCTCAGCTCTCCCACCCTTGATATGACCATATTAAATGTGTTGATAAGGGCGTAAAGCAACCAATCTCACTCACTCACTACACCGCAAAGGCTGCCTCTCTTCTATGAAAACCAAGGTTCATCTAGAAGGTCCCTAATGAAATGAACTTCTGTGACTTGTATTTATGAGTGAGACTGGAGCTGTAAGAATATCAATGTCGAACATATTTCTGAGCTCATTTCTAAATACATCGTACATCGTCAACCCTGCCTATAGTGGAGCCCCCTGCAGTCCCATATCAACATGATATATGAGAGCTCCGGCTCCTATTATCGCTCAACGTGGCATAAATAATGGATGTAACATTATCCATGTATACATCCGTGGTTCAAACTTCATTGAAGTATCTGCTGCTTAGATTAGTGAGTGTATAGCATACATAGTTGTAACAGTATACAAAAACCTTCATTTATGACGACTATTTGTGTTCCGATACATTATCTTCCTGCAAGTTTAAATCTACCACAACAACTTCCGGTTCACGAGCCACTGCAATTGATACTGTGCTACCCTCCCGATAAATGATAGAAGTCGCCGTAAAGTAGAAATAGAATTTGAAGCAGAACATTTAAAAAAAAACAAAAACATTCAAAATAAGTACAAAATACCAGGGCAAAGGGGGTTAGGAGAGGGATTAGATAATATATATTGCATCTGCTATTTGTGTTCCACACCCTGGATGAAACCGGAAATTGTCGGCCAACTTTTCTCAGTCAAACAGATCAATTCGCCAGGCAAGGTACGTTATCATATTCGCACTTATATAAACAATTGCATGATAACTTTATGTACCATTGAACTCTGATATGCAAATATAACTGCACGACAATAGCTTTCCCTAGAGGCAGAGAGATGAATAGCCTTGCTTCTTTTATTATCGCTCACGCCAACTCATTGTCGCCATGATGAATCAGCAATCCTTAAATACATTTAATAACAGCGAAACATGAATCAGTTCTGCGCTATTTGTAAAAAGGAATATAACAAAAGTCATCTAAGAGATTGGACTTTCCTTGGTTATAATCGTTGCATCCTACAAATACTTTGATTATGTATGTTTTGATAATTGGAACGATCTATAAGCTCTAGAACGAACTGTAGAACCGGGGAGTTATATGAGTAAAAGCTAAATAAAATATTTTTCAATTCAATTCAACTTTAACTGAGAGATATATGTGAAAGTAAAAAGTGTGAGAATACTTATTTTCTTATGGAAGATGACCGTAACATGTTTGTGTCATACAATCATTCAATCGCTTTACACTCATCATCTGACATTCAAAATATTTGGCATTATTTTCATCGAAACGAAAATTGCAACAATGATTCAACCAATACCATAGATTCCATAAGTAATGTATGAAAACCAAATGCATGTTATTGAAACATTTTTTTTAAAAATATTTATAATATTGACCAGGATAATTAGAAAATACGCATAACCAGCTAATGTGTTTATTAACTTGTATAACACGGTTCCAGGGCAAAACCCCGCCAGGCAAAAAAACCCTAGACAAAACCCCGCCGTCAGAATCCTAGTTGCCAGAACCCCGCCAGTAATATTTTAATCCCGCCATTCAGAACCCATCCATGCCAAAACCCTGGCAAAACCCAACAAATTGTGTGTGCTTGTTGGGTGGCGGTTGGGGGTGGGGTGCGTAGTTATATTTGTCTACTTTCATCTCTTTCCTTGTTCAAACTGTTATAGCCTCCCATGGTAAATACACAGGTCTACCTACACCAAGCATGCGGTTAAACCACACCTCGGTCCTGGGTATGACCATAAAGTGCCTTTCTGTCTCTTTTTCTCTGTCTCTCTCTCCCTTCTTCTCTATCTCTATTTCCTGGGTAACTGCCTCCCTCTCAGCTCTCCCGCCCTTGATATAACCATATTAAATGTGTTGATAAGGGCGTAAAGCAACCAATCTCACTCACTCACTAAACCACATCGGTCAACCATGTGCACCACCTCTACAACCACATTTCTTGACCGCAATAAATAAAGATAGTGACTTGATGGGTCGGGATGATAACTTCTCTCTACCACATCACTCCCTCCCATCTCTCTCTATCTGGGTGAAGTCGCCAGAAAATATACAATTCACCTTCACCAATCCTCTCAAATTAGCCAAATTTCAGACGAAAATAAAGTTCAAAATACAGTTCAACCTAACCAAACAGATTGCTAGAATCATTGCAATGCCAAATATACTCGAATTTACCTAGTATTGACCAAATTGCAACCTAATTTAGCCGACTTTGCAAAATGTGTACAGCTGCCAATTGTACATTTTCCGAAAATCTGACCCCTCTCTTTCTCTGGCTCCTCATCTTCCTCTGCCCCTTCGCTTCCCTCCTTCTTGCCATCCTCCCCTTCTCCTCCCGCCTACCACTCCTTCTTCTCAACCCTCCTCGATCTTCGTCCTTCTTCTCCTCCATTCATCTGACGCCTTGTGGGTCAGGTCTTCAGAAAATGTACAATTCACCTTCACCAATCCTCTCAAATAACCCAAATTTTAGACGGATATAAAGTTCAAAATACAGTTCAACCTAGCCAAACAGATTGCTAGAATCAATGCATATAGTTGAATTTACCTAGTATTGACCAAAAGGAGTGGTGGGAGGGGGGTATGGGAGAAAGGTATTTCTCGGTCACTTTTCCTGATGGGTGGGTAACCTTGTGGTTTAATTTCGCTCACCACTGACCACCACTATGATTCATAATTAAAAGTTAATTTCGATTGAACAGGACATCTTGATAGGTGTCAATATCAGTGTCAATGTCAATCACACTTAATACAAAGCAATTGTGATGTATTGCAACTTTTTATCTCTCTCCATCTTTCTCCATCTCTCCCACTCTCTCTCCCTCTTTATCTCCCCGCTCTCTCCCTCCCTCTCTCTTCTCTCTGTCCTCTCTCCCTCCCTCTCTCTTCTCTCTGTCCTCTCTCCCTCCCTCTCTCTTCTCTCTGTCCTCTCTCCCTCCCTCTCTTTTCTCTCTGTCCTCTCTCCTCTCCCTCTCTCTTCTGTCTCTCCTCTCTCCCTCCCTCTCTCTTCTCTCTGTCCTCTCTCCCTCCCTCTCTCTTCTCTCTGTCCTCTCTCCCTCCCTCTCTCTTCTCTCTGTCCTCTCTCCCTCCCTCTCTCTTCTCTCTGTCCTCTCTCCCTCCCTCTCTCTTCTCTCTGTCCTCTCTCCCTCCCTCTCTCTTCTCTCTGTCCTCTCTCCCTCCCTCTCTTTTCTCTCTGTCCTCTCTCCTCTCCCTCTCTCTTCTCTCTGTCCTCTCTCTCTCCCTCTCTCTTCTCTCTGTCCTCTCTCTCTCCCTCTCTCTTCTCTCTGTCCTCTCTCCCTCCCTCTCTCTTCTCTCTGTCCTCTGTCCTCTCCCTCTCTCTTCTCTCTGTCCTCTCTCCCTCCCTCTCTCTTCTCTCTGTCCTCTCTCCCTCCCTCTCTCTTCTCTCTGTCCTCTCTCCCTCCCTCTCTCTTCTCTCTGTCCTCTCTCCTCTTCTGTCTCTCCTCTCCAAAGTCTTGAAACATTTTTAAAAACCTATCATTGATTTGATTTAGAATCTGTTATTGCAGACACACTGCCACTAGAGGATTTCTCAGGCATTTGGCAGGTTTTCAGTACCTCAATAGCATACAGCAGTATTATCCTCATGTAGGGGACAAGACTTCAGTCTAGGCCCAAAGATGAGAGTGTCCCTTCAAATGGAGGGAAAGCCTCTCGCCCCAAGCCTCAAAGTCCCATTATAATTCCATCAAGACACGAACAATGTCATTAAAATCGCATTAGAGCGCCTAGTCTTAGGTCAGGAAACCATTTAGCGAAGTAGGCGTCCAATCACTGACATACAATTCTTATCTGATCCGAGGGTTTGGACCGCGACTGACTTCTCAGTCAATGACTTTCGAAGTTGTCTACAAAATTGTTATCAGACTAATTACAGGTTCGCCTCTGAAATCCCATGGGAATTTTTTAGATCCGACCAACATGTTGCTAGTCTATGGGTAGCTTAGCGCAAGGTGTCCAGTGTCCAGTGGTACACCCCCAATCCCATATACTACTGACCAACGGTCAACGCTCTCTTGACCCTGAACCAGTAGGAACTGACCTTGGAGGCTACCCACCATCCTAGATATCTATACGTGTACATTAAATTCATACGCATGTGTATGGTTGCTAATGAATTACATTGAGAAGAAATGTCAAGGAAAGTCTAGGCTCAAACTTGCAAGACTACCTTCAAACTGAGGGAAAGCCTCTCGCTCCAAAACGCAAAAAGCAGTAGGACTACACAATGTCATTATAATACCATCTTATAGGACGCCTAGCCCTTGGCCAGACAAGCCACTAGCGCAGTAGGCGTCCAATCACTGGAATTACATTTGTATCTGATTTGAAAAGCTTTGAGCCTAAATTGTAGTATACCCCGCCCCCCTTCATTCAATTAATCCACACGCTTGGACACTCATGACCTATTAAGCCGCAGATCTATTTGTATGTCAGTTGCATTGTCATTATGAAATATTGTAAACTTATTTATGTTCGCGTATTATTTATTTTCGCTATTTTCGCGCACCCACCGTTGTGCATGAAAATAAATACTGCGCGAAAGGTATAAATAAGGCATAGACAAGGTGTGAGACTGCCTTGCTGCACGAATTAAATCCGGGGGGAAATGTGTCAAATAACTTAGTGCACAGAAATTCATCTGCGCGAAAATAAATACGTTTACAATATATAATCAGCGGCTCTACATATCAAGTATATTCTGCTAAATTAGACTGATGAATAATAAATAATTTATGTCTGAAAATACATTTCCTAATGAATTGGTTAAAAAAAAGTAACTGTGTGGTTATATTAAATCGTATTTCAAACCTGTTTAATGTCTTAAATTTGGATTATTTGGGAGGATTGATGAAGACCAATTGTACATCTTCTGACGAGTCATCATTTGGACTCTGGATGTACCAGTTATCCAAGAGGTGTAACGAAAAGACGGCGAACATATGAGATTGTATACCGTACGTATTGTAGGTCTATTGGTCATATTGAGCATGCAGTATATGAGTGAAATCGCCAGAAAATGTACAATTCGTCTTCACCAATCCTCTCAAATAACCCAGAATTAAGGCATACATTAGGTTCAAAATACAGTTCATCGTAGCCAAACATATTGATAGAATCAAGGCAATATCAAATATACACAGATATACCTAGTACTGGCGATTTGTCAGTCTAATTTAGCAGAACTTACTAAATGTATAGGTCTGCCAATTGTACAATTATTTGGGGATCTGACCCATATAATTGTGTGGGGGATATCGCTTCAAAATTCCCAGTTTCTTATCACTAATCCTCTTTAATAAACTCAATTTAGAAAAAAAATGAGGTTCAAACTACAGTTTAAGATAACCCTACAGCCTTTTTGAATCAAAACGATACCAAATATACTCAGATACACCTAGTACTTATCATATGTCAGCCTAGTATTACAAGTGTTATGGCCGTATATGGGTCAAATCTTGAGAAAATGTACAATTCGCCTTCACCAATCCTCTCAAATAACCCACATTTAAGACTGAAATGCGCTTCAAAATGCAGTTTAACATAACAGAACTGATACTTTAAATCAATGCGATACCAAATATACTCAGACATACCCAGTATTCTTCATTTTTCAGTCAAATGTAGCAGAATTTACTGAATGTGTAGAGCTGTCAATTGTACATTTTCTGAAAATCTGACCCATATGCTAAATAAAAACTAAACAAAGCTGTCTTCGGTGGCTAACTGTACAATTGTACAACCATTTCAACCCGATCCACGCCTGTATTTATAACGTATGAAACAGACAAATCATTTACGTGTAATAATGTTATATAATAAGATAGATACTTGTAAAAATATAAACCAGAACTTACCCCTCTGTCTTTCTCGGCGCCGTCCGCTAAATCTACCAACGAGGATGTAAACGTAATCCATTTTGTAAGCCACAAAAATTTACTGCAAAGAAAGAACTCTAGTAAATATATGACTCATTTGCACTATGAATCATGAATAATATTATCCGAGGAGGTTGATATGGGGAGTTAAACAATGAAGGCAAAGAAAAAGTAGTCCATTTTGATATGAACTCGCGAACTATGAAGATTAAATCGGTTCGCTAAATTATCATGCGCTCTAAGAAGTAGACCTTGAAACTGGTTCATATCCTAGCAAGATTTGTTTTTTTTTCTGAAGAAACATTAGATCTACCCATCTCACATCTATTTCATCTTAAAAGGAGAGGCAATTTCGCCATTGAGATGCTTGGGACATGCAGCCGTTTCGTATAACGGTCTCCCGCCTCCATTGATGGCAGATGGCAAAAGTGGCGGTTGTTAAGAAGTATTTTACTATTCACGATTGTCTTTATAAAACTCTAAATTAAAGTCTGAATTAGGATATTAAATTCATTAAATAAGAAAGATATACTTATATTAAGATACCCTTCGAGATTTTCATTAACAAAGAGATATTGGTTGTTATAGAACCTAAATAATCAAGCACACTATTCAAGAACGTATCCTTTTGTATAGTCCTATATAATTCACACAAGGCGTATCGCATAGTGTTCAAAGTTATATCGCACAACACATCCTATTGCGTACAAAGCCCTCTTTTTTATGAAACAACCCCCAGTAGTAGTCATGAGCTTTGTTTAAAGGATGTCCGATATGGTTGGGTTACTTCTGGTGTATGGGCCAAGTTTCATTAAAAATGAAAATCTGACCCATATGCTGTTCTGTCCCGTTTTAGAATTCACAAGTGTTACTCACAGATATTAGTTATAGTATATAAAAAAGAGTTTCGGTATAGAGGAAATTAGCCTCGTTCACTTGTAACCTTGAGTGAGAGAGAGAGAGATTGGTTGCTTTACGCCCTTATCAACACATGTAGTATTGTTATATCAAGGGCAGGAGAGCTGAGAGGTAGGCAGTTTATGATCATACCCAGGAAATAGAGATAGAGAAGAAGGAGACAGAGAAAAGAGACAGAAAGGCACTTTATGGTCATACCCAGGAAATAGAGATAGAGAAGAAGGGAGACAGAGAAAGAAAAAAAGAGAGACAAAGGAACGTTCTGGTCTTACCCAAGACCCAGCCTTGTAACCTTGATTATTAATTGAAATTATTAATTTACCAACCTAAAGTATGTCCAAGTTGATTCCTAATGAGCATATATACACGTCAACCACAGCTGTTAGTTATGAGTAAATATTTTACGTCTCTTTGTTATAGGTGCGCCAGTTGCGTCAGACAGACCATATCAACAACGTGATCGCATTTCAGCGTACATTTGGGTCAGTTTTGTGAAGTGTGCTCAATTCAATATTTGGGTCAGATTTTCAGAAAATGTACAATTGGCAGCTCTACACATTTAGCAAATTCTCCTAAATTAGGGTTAAAAGTGATGAATGCCGGGTATATCCGGGTTAAACTGTATTTTGAATCTCATTTGTGTCTTAAATGTGGGCTATTTGAGAGGATTGGTGAAAGCGAATTGTACATTTTCTGAAAATCTCACCCCTTTGAGTTGTTGGTTGCATTTTCACAAATAATATTATGTCATTAAAACAGCCAATGGATTAAATAAAAACTGTCAGTGTCATGTCATAATGGATTTTAACTATGTCCTCTTTCATTTTCTGTGAAGGGCCAACGAGAATGTACGTGGATACATGTTCTCCAGTTGCACTCTCGTTGGTAGAACACGGTTTGAAATGCTCATGGAAAAGAATTAAGCACAGTGACTTTTAAAGAAAACTTTCTGTAAAGAAAACTTTCTTTAAAGAAAACCTAATGAAACTGTTATGAAACTGGAATGAAAACGTGAGAAAACACATTTTATTCTACTACTAAAGTATATACTAAAATATATCAAATATATCTAGGTCTATAGTCTGCACATCATATTACTGTTCTCTATCATAATTATAGAAACATATTTATATTTTGTACACATTTGGCCTTGTTTAATGTCACAAATCCTTATCCAAATCCTTATCCTTGGAACCTCGCATAAAGACCACCTTTCTATAGAGACCAACTCTCTATAGAGACCATCCCTCTATTAAGACCAGTTTCTTTCAGTCCCGAGTTTCTTTCCTCTCATTAGATTAGCCCCTCTAATGAGACCACCTCGCTATGAGGCCAAAAATCGTTCTGTCCCAAGGGGGGTCTCAATAAGGAGGTTCCACTGTATTCCAATTTAAAGGGGTACCTGACGTTTATTCCTCTAATTTCCTAGGTACACTGAGATGTTCCGGGTTCTAATCCACCAGTGTTATATGAAGGTTTGCTATATTGTATATTGAATAGTTGTAGAAATACTGTATAGAAATAAGAGGTGTAAAGAATAAGACTTGAGACTTGGATCCTAAGATCTAGAATTGTATTTTATTATGGTCTTGGAATACAGGTGAGAGCTTGCTCCATGTGGCTATTGTTGATTGGAGGAATATATAATGAGCTGAGAGTGCTACCTGTGCTTCCCCTTACTACCGTATTCAAGGCAATAAATTCCTGGGTCCTGCTACCTAATAGATTCTTTATATTACTTAATAATTACCATGACACATTACACATCACTAATTACTGTTAATTATTAATCATGAAGTCGTTACCCATTGTTACGCCATTGTTGCGTAACATGATGTAACACCTACATCCACGGATATGGCTAATAAATATTAATTATAATTAATACAAACAGAAGCCCCACCTCCCAACCAATACACTGGACTGAACACTGAACAACCATTATTTGTATACATCCATGCATACATTATATAGATTCATTCATGTATACATACACATGTATGGCATAAATGGATATAGGTCAGGTCCAATTGCAGTTCAGAAGCCTAATACAATAGTAATGTGAATGGATAATTCTCGGGTTCAATATGTGTTTTGCTTTATTGAAACATTATCCTTCTTTGTATATTATTCAAAATACAACATTATATTCACACAAATTTAGTTGTGGATACAATGATATGATGTATTT
Source organism: Sthenelais limicola (assembly GCA_942159475.1). NCBI lineage: Eukaryota > Metazoa > Annelida > Polychaeta > Phyllodocida > Sigalionidae > Sthenelais > Sthenelais limicola. The sequence goes on from OW804098.1 coordinate 15,454,633, forward strand.
GAGAACTTTTAATAATTGATTAAAACAGTTGACAGCAGTACGGGTATTTGTGTTATCTTGTCCAGATCTTAGTCATGGAGTTTTATGGGTGAAGTTGGCATTAAATGTACAATTCGCCTTCACAAATCCTAACAAATAATCCAAATTTAAGACACAAATTAGGTCAAAAATACATTTTAACATAACCAAACGGTCTGTTTGAATCAAGAATCAAGGCAATACCAAATATACTCAGATATACCTAGTATGGACAATTGTTTAGACTAATTTAGCAGAATTGACTAAATGTGATGTGTTCCAGGAAAATGAGTCATAAGTTGCAAAATTGATATTCTTCAAAGTGTTTTTTTTCACAAGATCACATTATTGGAATGTTCTGATTTTTGAGAGGTCATCACTTAGACTTATATCAATCGGTGTATCAAATTTCAGGACAATCTATATAATATATCCCTTAGTTTTAAAGGTCCTCATATGGACTACATTTAGTTACTTTACGGTTCATTGACCCCCAGAAAAACTAGAATTTTTTTTTTCAAAAACGAAAATATCAAACTTAAAATCTAGAAATACTTATAAGATTATTAGACTGCTTACTATCATTGGAATCCTCTTGATCTCATCTTTTCAAATCTAATTGTATCTCAAAATCTATTTTTTGCGACTTATGACTCAATTTCCTGAAACACATCACAATTGTGGTTGAAACAACGCTGTGTGTGTTCAAATCCTGGACCTGACAAACTTAATACAATAGCAAAATTACTAGTTGAAACAATGATTGGGTCAGATTTCCAGAAAATGCACATTTCTACACATCCCTCAAATTCTGCTAAATTACAGTGAAAAATGATTAATACTGAGTATATCTGAGTCTATTCTCTTTTGTATCCATTCAATACGTCTGGTAAGGTCGAACTGTATTTTGAACTTGATTTTCGTCTTAGATTTTAGTTATTTGAGGGGATTGGTGAAGACCAATTTTACATTTTCCGAAAACTTGACCCAGAAGTTCAAAACGTGTTTTATTGTATTCAACTGTATTCAAACTGTTATATAGACTTGGAGTCAATAATGCCATGTCAGCCTTACGACCATAATATATGGGTCAGATTGTCAGAAAATGTACAATTCAACTTCGCCAATTTTCGCAAATAACCCAAATTTCAGACAAAAATAAAGTTTAAAATACAGTTCAACCTAACCAAACAGATTGTTACAATCAATGCAATGCCGAATATACTCGAATTTACCTAGTATTGACCAAATTGCAGCGTAATTTAGCATAATTTACTACTAAATGTGTAGAGCTGCTAATAGTACATTTTCTGAAAATCTGACCCATATGATTATATATATCTATGATTCTACTGGCAGGAACTGAATAAAGTTTGTCTAGACACTCGTCATTGGGCTTCCCTTTGGGCGGTGGCCTAGTCTGTTAGGCTTAGGCCAAGGTAAAAATAGTTGTGTTTCAGATTTAACAGCCCCCTACTTAGAAAATACTTCCCACACTGGAACAATTTTGACCATGCCTGATTTCTTTGGTATTCGTTTTTGATAAAAGCAGGAAAACAGGTTTGCCTAACAAGGAACCATTAATTGTTCTCTCATGGAGCAATATGGCACCAGGGGGAGTCATTGATCCGTGCTCACCTACATACCCCACCTATCTACAAACCCTAAAACCTTCTACTTCCTCTTCCGCCTTCTCTCTCCTACCTACTCACTCTGTCCTTGCTTTCCCTATAGGCAGGACCTAACCAAATTCATGCCCACCCTCCTCATCCCTCTTTTCTCATAATTTCATTTCAATAATTCTCATCAACTAAATCAATTTTATCAATTCAATTATTTTATCAATTCTTATCACATCATCTCCTTTATATAAAATCAACTCATATCTTAATGCAACCATTCAAAACTTTTATATTTATATAATTTTAAATTATATTTTATACAAAAATAAAAATCTTACAGCCCACTACAGCCTTTACTTTCTTTCCGTGAGCGCGATAGATTATTAAGAATTAGGCACCTTTTCCTATATAAGGGTCAGATTTTCAGAAAATGTACATTTGCCAGCTGTACACATTTAGTAAATTTTGCTAAATTAGGCTACAATTTGGTCAATACTAGGTAAATTCGAGTATATTCGGCATTGCATTGATACTAGCAACCTATTTAGTTAGATTGAACTGTATTTTGATCTTGATTTCCGTCTAAAATGTGGGTTATTTGAGAAGATTGTCGAAGTTGAATTGTACATTTTCTGAAAATCTGACCCATAAGTTATCGGAAACACGCTTATTATAGTTTAATTTTGTTGGCCTTAGTGCTGGCACTAGGCTGTGCCTAGACTAGACTAGAGTGTGTTGCTGTTAGGGACGGGATCGTGACCCGGTGGAGATTCACAAAGCCAGAAAGTATGCATAGCTCTATTATACTATTATATGGCTTCACTATACTGCCATTAATGCTCTGTCGGTTATAATAATGACCTTTTACGACCCTATCCCCGCCGATCTATCTGGATTTCATGTTTAAGGTTGGGGTCATTTTTCAGTCAGGTTCAGAAGGCAGTTTTGGACCCCTAAGTCTTAGGGGGTCATTAACACTTTAGCCTTAGTCTTAGCCTTGTGGTTAAACTTATCGCTGGATGTGGAATCGAGGAATGTGGGTGACTGGACCTGACTGTTTTGTCAATAATTGCCGCTTGCGGTTCTTGTGCGTTTATACCATTTTGTACCGCCTAAACGTGAGAAATTGTTTCGAGAGGAGGTGGAGCCTCTGCTCTGACACACCCCTAAACAAACTCTTTTGATATTAAGGGTCTTCCAACACGCACCAGCACCTATAGGGGATTTACATGTGCCACTGCGCATGTCTGTACAATTCATCCTGGGATGGATTCTGATGAAATCTGACATACAAATATTTGGCAACATTTTTATCGAAATTTGCCAGAATGTTTTCACCAATATGATAGCTTGTATGATATGCCCCGCCAAATGCATAATGGGAAAGATGGGGACTAGTGTTTTGGAAACATGTATAACACATGAATATTGACATTAGAGCATTGATGAATATCCCAAGCTGAACATGGCATGTTTTCTATAGATTTTATACTGTACCATTAGTCCCATAATTCCATGCGAATCTAGATTCAAAATGGCGGCTATGCAAGTCCGCCATTAAGAGGCAACAAACGAGTAAAAGAAACATAGAGCATAGAACCTGGGAATTGATAGATATTAATTTGATTTCATTTGAAAAAGTTATCATTGAAGGTCATTACATTAAATCGAAAGAGATGCTTTTCTTAGACATGCTTGATTTTTCATGGCTTTTTACAGACTAATTCCCCTGACAAAGACCAATCTAGTCGGTCGGCCGTCAAGATTTGATCTGCGATTCTAAAATATATAGCTGCGAAAATTTCTTGAAATAAACGACCCTAGCTTGAAGTAACATAGTTGTTCTTTTTGTCTCATCTATGTCAAGTCACTATCAATCTATTTGAGTTATTTGCTAGGATCAGTGAAGTCAAATTATAAATTTTCTTGCGACTTCAATCATATTAATTATAAATAAATGTCTATGGGTTACTCTGTCCTATACGCTCGTGTGGTTTAAGGCAAAATTCAAAAATAAACAAAGGAACACCATGAGATTAGTGTGCGTGAAGCTTATACATTCTGAAAGAGATACAAGAAAGAATTGCGCAACTGATTCCTAACTAGGGCGAAGATCCCAGGCGTAACATATAGATCGGCAAACAATCTAGTTGAAATTAGGTTTGCAAGTACCTATGGTTGATACTTACTGCTATATAGATGATTCGAGATTCTGTGTAATTAATTGTTGAATTATCCAAGTGCAGAAAATACGTCCAATACGTGTCGTTAATCTGAATGTGCTCTTACACGATGTAGGAAGTATTGTTATAGGATTCGTTAGTACCCTGGATGTTATATTGGTAACACTCGATCGAAGTTCAATGATAATAAGAACAAAACTTGTTTGGCAGCAACGTGGGTCCAGTCTTCAGCAAGTGTACAAGTCAACTAAACAAATTTGCCGAATCAGCGCAGATGTATGCTCACATACTCTCAGTTATAGTCTAGCTTGGTCTACTCCTTGGAAGATATGCGGCCGATCTTACCACTGTTTTAACAAGATGTCATTGTGTCTTATTCATGAGTGGAATCTACGTCATAGTATATTGTGATGTGTTTCAGGGAAGTGAGTCCCAAGTCGCAAAAAATGGATTTTGAGATATCATCATATTTGAAAAGATGAGATCCAGCAGAGTATCCGCGCGAGAATTTGTGTAAGGTAAATGCTTGGCTGGTTAGTTTGGATCGTTAGTTTAGTAGAATATTTTCATCCCGCTGTATTTGTTATATTGTTGACGTTGGTAATAATCAAAGCTTTAAAAATTATGGTTTCGGCGACTGCAGAGCCGGGAGGGCCCGGCTAAACTTCGCCACTGGGAACAAGTAGACTCGGTGTTTTGCTTGACGAGGTATGCAGTTGACTCCATGGCTGCGCCATGCAACACCTGCATACATTTAGACTTTAGCAGAAGAATCTGTATTTCGTTACCTTTTTAATGGAATAATCGCCGAGTTTCTAGCTTTAATATGACAGCAATACATCCATATGATAATCCTAGATTCTCTACGTTTGTTTTGGAAGTGTCTGATCGGAAGGAGCGCTCGGTGGTGGTGTGTGGGAAGGTATGGAAAGCGGGACGTTACATTACGTACTCCTCACCCTGTGAGTCGAGTGTTTCTATCGGTCGATCGGCCGATGTGGAATCCCCATACGTTAACGTAACTTGAACGAAGATTGTCATTTACTTGTGTGCGTTTCGCTTAAACTGACTTTACATAAGTATAGCTTTGTTATTTTGCTGGCTATTGATGTGCGTGGATGGATACGTTTGTGGGGAAATAAGTATGATAATGGCCGAAAAGACCCAGGAGCCCCAGTCTAGTATTCGTTGTACAGTTATGGCGCTGCATTCGCAATGTTTCGGTGCATAGTATTCGCTTATTTAAAATAAGCGGTTTTGCAGCCGTTCGTCAAGCCGCTTCCAATGCTGGTAAACAGTAGGATATCTAATAAGTATTTTTATATTTAAAGGTTGATATAGGACGTCGTATGTGGTTTGTGAAGGTATCTGTGGTAGAAATGTGATTTTGAAGCCTTTTTAAAATCGGGATCTCCACACTATATTTATAGCCATGGATAGCCCCTGTGAGATACTACATCATCAGCCATGGGACCCGACTACATGCGGAGGAGTGGGAGAGTGAAGAAGAGGGGTGGGAGAGGGTGGGGGTATTGGGGAGGGAGAGGGGAGCAAGAAGGTGTAGGAGGGGTGAGTGAGGCAAAGGAGAGGGTGGGAAAATAGAAGAGGCTAAGGGGGAGGGAAAGAAGAGGGCAGGGGAAAAGAGAAGGGGAGGGAGAGGATGTATGGGAAGGGACAGAGGGAAGGGAGAGAAAGCGAGGAGGGGGAGCATGAGGAAAAAGGGGAGGGAGAGAGGGGGTATCAGAGATTGGGTTGGGAGAGAAAAACAGGTATGAGAGACAGATAAGAGGCAGAGGGAAAAGAGGGAGAGGGGAAGTGATATATATATATATGTATTATAAGTGAGTAAAACTGGAGAAAAGATAGATAGATAGATAAATAGATAGATAGAATAATTTCTTTTTATTTGCCAAAGACGATACAACATATGTGATGTGTTTCAGGAAAATGAGTCATAAGTCGCAAAAACTAGATTTTGAGATAGCACTATATTTGAAAAGATGGGATCAAGCCGATTCCAATGATAGTAAACAGTCTAATAATCTAATAAGTATTTCTAGATTTTAAGTTTGATATTTTCGTTTTTGAAAGAAAAGTTTCCAATATTTCTGGGGGTCAATAAACAGTAAAGTAACTAAATGTAGTCCATATGAGGACCTTTATAACGAAAGGATATATTACATAGACTGTCCTGATATTTGATATATCGATTGATTTAGCTATAAGTGATGAAACCTAAAAAAATTAGAACATTCCAATAATGTGATCTAGTGAAAAAAACACTTTGTAAAATATCAATTTTGCGACTTATGACTTATTTTCCTGAAACACATCACATATGTTGACAAACAGGTCGACAGGTCTCTGGGAGAGTCCCAACTCTTCCAACTGTTACCTGATGATAATTGTTGTTGATTCACATTGCAGGATCTGTTATTCTGTTCATCTGTAGCAGTATGTTTCAATCATTACCTCAAATTACTGCTATATATTATTATGAAACCCTTTCACTACAATCAATCTACAGTCATCGTTGTTTACCTAAGATACACAATTAACTTCAGAAAGTTTTCAATACCTCATTCAATATATTTCTTATTTTGTCATTAGGGACATTTGATTCGATTTTATAACTAAAAACGTCCTGAGAAAGCTTTACTAAAGTTTAATAATGTTCTTGATGAACGGTAGGTAATTCATCCTATGATATACGGTAGATAATTCATCCTATGATATACGGTAGGTAATTCATCCTATGATATACGGTAGGTAATTCATTCTATGATATATGGTAGGTAATTCATCCTATGATATACGGTAGATAATTCATCCTATGATATACGGTAGGTAATGCATCCTATGATATACGGTAGATAATTCATCCTATGATATACGGTAGGTAATTCATCCTATGATATACGGTAGGTAATTCATCCTATGATATACGGTAGGTAATTCATCCTATGATATACGGTAGGTAATTCATCCTATGATATACGGTAGGTAATTCATCCTATGATATACGGTAGGTAATTCATCCTATGATATACGGTAGGTAATTCATCCTATGATATACGGTAGGTAATTCATCCTATGATATACGGTAGGTAATTCATCCTATGATATCTGGTAGGTAATTCATCCTATGATATACGGTAGGTAATTCATCCTATGATATTCAATTCAATTCAATTCAAGTATTCTTTATTAGCTGATCTTGTTGCACATAGGGTTTCCATGTCAGGTTCATACAAAAATTTTACAACTTTGAATGGGCCTGTTCTTCCAGGGAGTGCCTGTACTTGATTGCGAACTTGGTTACAACAGAGAACTTAGTGTGAGAAATTATAAATAACAGTAACAGGTGATATTATGAGATGAGATATGTGTAAGATAACAGACAATGGTGTGGTCGATACATGATACTATTGGGAGTGATTATAAGACTTCAAGACTTCAAGTTTTCGATACAGTGCTTATGCCGGAAATTCCAGTCATTAAAAGTAGAGAAATATGCATTCGAGTAAGGAGCAGTGTAATAATTATGAGTTAGTTAAACGATATACGGTAGGTAATTCATTCTATGATATATGGTAGGTAATTCATCCTATGATATACGGTAGGTAATTCATTCATCCTATGATATACGGTAGGTAGGTGTAACTTCCTTACAGCAATACAGCGGCTATACCTTATCGTTCCAAGTAGGCCATGCATATAATATCTACTGTACTATTTGCTCATAAATCATCAGCATTGTTGTCATCACGGCAGCTCTAATCTGGACAAATGCCAACAAATGAGTCGTGATATCCCGAACAAATGAACACATTACACATTATACATTACACCTTCAAGAAGTTGGACAATATTACAATGCTCAGGGGATGCATCTGAATTCGTGTATATTACATATGGGTCAGGTTTTCAGAAAATGTACAATTCACCTTCAGCAATCCTCTCAAATAACCCAAATTTCAGACAGAAATAAAGTTCAAAATACAGTTCAACCTAACCAAACATATTGCTAAATTCAATGCAATGCCAAATATACTCGAATTTACCTAGTATTGACCAAATTGCAGCCTAATTTAGCAGAATTTACTAAATGTGTACAGCTGCCAATTGTACATGTTCTGAAAATCTGACCCATATCCGAATTATACGTTTGGTTTCATCTGGTTCTGATTACCTGCGTTCCTTCCTAGTTGGGTCAGATTTTCAGAAAATGTACAATCCGCCTTCACCAATCCCCTCAAATAACCCACACTTAAGACACAAAATGAGCTTCAAAATGCAGTTTAACATAACAGAACTGATACTTTAAAGCAATTTGATACCAAATATACTCAGATATACCTGGTATTCATCATTATCAACCTAATTTAGGAGAATTCCCTAAATGTGTAGAGCCGCCAATTGTAAATTTTCTGAAAATCTGACCAAGTGGAAATCTCTACTAGTGTTATTGCCTTTACTTCAAATACAATTATTATTTCACCGACAAATTCTCGTTCTGTGGAGACCCTCGCCCAATGCTGTCCTCATTTATGATTCAATGTTATCTTGTAGGGCATGCTACTGTTGAAAATGCCCAATCTTTATGGGTCGGATTTTCAGAGAATGTACAATTGGCAGCTGGAATTATCCTAAATTAGGCTGAAACATGAATAATACTGGGTATATATGAGTATATTAAATTTTGGTATCGCATTGATTTAAAGTATCAGTTCTGTTATGTTAAACTGCCTTTTGAAGTTCATTTTTTACTTAAATGTGGGCTATTTGAGAGGATTGGTGAAGGCGAATTGTACATTTTCTGAAGATCTGACCCATATGAGTGTGTATATGATGTATACCATATGTCATAATATTCTACAATTGAACTCTATGAAAATAACGTCATTCATTGAATTATATACGTCGAATGATAAAGTTCCAAGAAAGGGACACGTCAGAGATACACAACTATCATTAGGACTATGTTTAGCTTCAGGGGAATCCCTTGACTAGCCCTCGTCCCCAAGACTGGGTTGTATGTCGAGCCCTAGTGCAGGTCTCACACCCTCGTCACCTACGACCTAAACTGCAGTTACCAGCATTCAAAATGGCGGAAGGTGGGTCCCCATTAGAACAAACAATGTTGGTTTTTACCTAACAAAAGCCGTTTTCAGTAGCTGTCATGTTCTGTGGGTGTTTACTATAGTTGCATTTAGGTTCGAGTGTTATCAGATACATGTATCTGGCTTATAATACAGTGTAATCTAGGTGAAAAACATTGAGTGGTATACCCGTAACTGCATTATACAGTTACGGTCGTAGTGGAAAACAGTTGGGGTCATACAGTGTGTTATTCCAAGTACAAAATATAAGTAAACTTCAACCCTGGTACATTATTTGAACCCATCACAATGGTGTCATACCTAAAAGGAAGAGATCTATCGATTCAGTTTATTATATAAAGTATTTTTAAGCAAGATTTCAAAGAAAATCATCAGTGCCAACAACAACAACAATGCTGGTAACTGCAGTTGGGGTCGTAGGTGCCGAGGGTGTGAGGTCTATAGTGCTCCCCATTCACAAACTTTCATGTTGGTCAAGTTATCACCAATCCTCTCAAATAACCCCAATTTAGGACAAAAATGAGCTTCAAAACCGAGTTTTAGATATCCGAACAAATTCAACACAACTCCAAATATACTCAGATATACCCCAAATTTATCATTTTTAGCAGAATTTAGCAGAATTGTGTTAAACATTTAGAGCTGCCAATTGTACATTTTCTGAAAATCTGACCCATATTCCACAGTTGATGGGGTAGTGACTCTAAGAAGTAGTTATTCTAATATAACAGAATTTACTCTATGACATTTCGTTTTTAAAAAAGAAATCAGATATAAGACTTACAAGTCTAGGGAATTCCTATTACCGATAGACCAAGGCATTCCCGACCTACATTTCAAATATGAGTCAACTATTCTCTCATTCATTAAATCTTCATCAACATTATCATCGATTTATTCTCAGCGTCGATATCAGTACAACACCTATGCAAATAAAATGAAAACAAAATGATACGACATGAAAATAAATGGACTTTATGATAACCGTTGCTATCCAAACACTCCTTAAAATGCCGGCACCCCTGGATCTATTTATGGAGACATAACATGGAGACACATATTGTGGTCATGGCGAAAGTGCCTGAACGCTTTACTTCCGGTTACGAAACGTTCCCATTCCTATATGTGATATGTTTCAGGAAAATGAGTCATAAGTCGCAAAAAATAGATTTTGAGATATCATTATATCTGAAAAGAGGAGATCAAGCCAATTCCAATGATAGTAAACACTAGGACACCCAATAAGTATATTTCTATATTTTAAGTTTGATATTTTTATTTTTGAAAATAAAGTTTGTAATATTTCTGTTTGGCAATAACCAGTAAAGTAACTGAATATGCTCCATATGTGGACCTTTAGAACGAAAAGATATATTATATATAATGTCCTAAAATTCGATACATGGATTGACACAACCATAAGTGATGAACTCGCCAAAAATCAGAACATTCCAATAAAGTGATCTTGTAAAATAAACTCAATAAAAAATATAATTTTTGCGACTTATGACTCATTTTCCTGAAACACATCCTATATTCGGAGGATAGCGGTGGGCCTGGAGGTACGCTACAGACAAGCTGGTTACTGTTTTCAATATTTATCGATTGCGGATCGGTTCTATTTTAGCAAGTGCACAGTTGGAACACAGGTTTTAGTGTTTAACTCTAATAAAAAAGCTAAAAATAAGTAAGTGATATTGGTTGCTTCACGCCCTTATCAGCACATTTAATAATTGTTATATCAAAAATAAAGGGGGCGGGAGAGCTGAGAGGGAGGCAGTTTATGATCTTACCCAGGAAATAGAGATTTTTGATTTGATTTGAAAAAATATTTTTATTCAGGACTGCAGACGTTACATTGAAATTGCTGTTCTCAGAATTGCCTGATGTTACAAAAAATTATTACAGTATTTTAGAACATATTCCAAGAGATGACATTGTGGAAGTTATTATTTATATAATTTATATAAAAGACAATCAAGTTATTATAAATGATACTTCTCATAGAGAGGCATAGTTAATTAAGTTAATCAAATTACATTTACATAGACAAGATAAGAAGAGACATCAAATTTTCATTTGAGCATACATTGAATATCATACGAACAAAAGTGCTGCAGGTTTACACCTAGACAGTAATAGTATGACAAGAATAAAATCATTTGTTAAAAACATAGGTATAGCGACGTGCTCTTTCAGAAATCCGTAGAGTATTACATATTTATGTCAAAAGAAAAGATATATTATCAGTACTTGTACTTTCATTCAGATTATAAGGTTGAACTAGTAAACAACAAGCGATCAGGTCAAATATTAAAGCAGCACATATGTGGAAGTCTTATACACAGGTATGAGGAAAATCACTCAGACTCTCACAAGCATGCAACAAAAAAGAGAAAAGGTGTGAATAAGTGTAAACATTCAATCAAGGTTCCACAGTGATAGCATAGATCTCATTGCCAAACATAGTTGTTATGGCATTAATAAGTTTTCTACATTTCTACTCTACCAGAGTTAATAAAGCCCTCAAAATGAAGTTTTTTAAGAGCGTTTTAAAGAGATAGTGAAGAAGGTATGAAAAGGTCTCCAATGAAACTTTCCATTTTTAAAAGTAAAGTTTATTTGCTTTAGCTCATGACCATACATATAGGTAAAACGCCCAAAAAATACATCCTCTCAAATAACCCACATTTAAGACAAGTTGAAAATACAGGACAGCATAACCAAACTGATTGTTTAAATCAAGGCAATACCAAATATATATCCTCAGATATATAGTATTGCCGATTCCTTAGTCTAATTTAGCAGACTTGACTAGATGTGTTGATCTGCCAATTGTACATTTTCTGACGATCTCACCAATATCCCGCCCTGTAAAATTTCTCGCTAAATGTTGTCATATATAATTCGATGTTTTCTTGCAATTCACGCTACTGTTCCCAATTCCCAATCAAAGGCTCTATATCTGGGTCAGATTTTCAGAAAATGTACAATTCGCCTTCACCAATCCTCTCAAATAACCCACATTGAAGACAAAAATCAGCTTCAAAATGCAGTTTAACGTAACAGAACTGATACTTTTAATCAATGCGATGCCAAATATACTCAGATATACCCGGTATTCTTCATTTTTCAGCCTAATTTAGGAGAATTTCCCAAATGTGTAGGGCGGCCAATTGTACATTTTCTGAAAATCTGACCCATCTAATGGATACCTTAGAGTATCACTTCCAAGAAAGGTACACGTCAGAGACTATACCATTTGACCATGTTTAGCTTGTGGGGAATCTCTATTGGTGTTGGAACCGAGCATCCCCCTGTTGGCGACACATATAACCAATATGTGTCAATAATTCTATCATTAATTAAATATCTATCATATCTATCAATTATCATAGATTTGAAGGTCAAAGTCACTATATAAATATATCCAAATATCCAAATAAGATGAAAATAATCATGATGATATATTGATGGATTATATGATAGGCGTTGCGAGTAACCGCCATGCTACGATCATGGACCCTGGATCTGTAGAGACCTACATCTCGCCGGATCTCGCCGGATGTGCGAGACGACTTTCTGTGTCGTCACTTGCCCTGATTAATCCTTTTGCTTGCTCGGTAGGGGAGGAGGTAGGTCCAGGCTTTTGTTTTCTGCGTTTTATATGCGTTTGCTATCATATAGTATAGATTGGATCTGCTTTACAAGAGTCGAAACACAGGATTTAGCGTTTATAGTGAAACTATTGCAGAATTGTAATCAATCTAGTAAGATTTCAACTTACGATCGGAGTTTGCAAAAAGCTGACGTAATGGTATGTCTGCTCCTCTGGGATACTAAAATTGTACAATTTCGGATATGAAGTTATCGTCAGGATTTTTCACGAAGCAGTACATAATCTATTTCTATAATCTAATCACACACCAGCTTTACATGAAAATACTTGAAGTGGGAATCTTGTGATCAGATTGTTTGAGTAAACGACGTCCTCACTCAAGACCATCCACGGGGTTGGAAAATGTCCGTGACTGCAGAGACTGGTTATAATGAGTCAAGATTTGTGGTTGGATATGCGGTACTCGCACCGTTAGTTTACGAATTAGTGTAGTTTTCATTTAGGGAATGTGTTAAGAGAAGAGGTAGATAGTTAGATAGTATTATGTGTATCGTATACTCTTATCGTAAACCAGTTCTACACGGAAATACTTGAAATGGAAAACATGTGATCAGGTTTTCATATTAGACATGCATTGGTGGGGAGGGTACCGCTCAAGTGGTATAGCTGGCACTCCTTCCTCGCCCCTCCCGAGAGAACATACTGCGCACTTTGTATTCTCTCCAAGTAATATAGATAGACCGATAGATAGATAGATGGATAGATATATAGATAGATAGATAGATAGACCGGTAGATAGATGGATAGAAGGATAGAAGGATAGATGGATAGATGGAAAGATAGATAGATAGATGGATGTATAGATGATTAGATAGATAGATAGGCCAGTAGATAAATAACTAGACAGATAGGTGCATGATGCATGATACATGATAGACCAATAGTCTACGAATCAGGATTCAAAATGGCGGCTATGCAAATCCCCTAAACTCTGGCTATTAACCCATCAATAGCTTTACATATTGAACATAGCCGTGAACATTGACGTCATAATGACCTACCTAATAGGGCAGTTGCATGTCTCACTGCGCATACATGTTACAGTGCATCCTGGGATGGATTCTGCTGAAATCTGACATAACATATTTGGCAACATCTTTATCGAAAATTGGACGAGTATTTTTACCAATATCAGAGCTTGTATAAATGATCTATGTCAACCAAATGCATGATGGGAAAGATAGGGACTTCTGTTAAGGAAACATGTATAACACATGGATATTGACATTAGAGTATTGATGAATATCCAATGCTGAACATGACATGTTTTCTATAGATTTTAGACTGTACCATTATATAGTCCCATAATTCCATGCAAATCTAGATTTAAAATGGCGGCTATGCAAATCCCCTATTACATGTTAGAGTTTGGAGTGTCATATGCACAGTCGTACTTTAAATGCCTTCTTGTATTTAGCCTTGGTCTAGGTTGTCCGAAATACTCATTCAAACGATTCTATTTAGTATAAACATTCAAATCTGGATAACTGGATAATACGCCTACACATTGTTTAACCGTCATAAATATAGTTTATCCTGTCCTATGGACATCCTGTTGGGCCTATTACGTTTTTACCAGCTGTTAGCAATAAGAAACATTATTTGAATTAGAAGTTTGTAATTAAAGTGGCTAAGATCACTATTTTGAATATGTCATTTAGAAATATGTTTGTAGTTTTTGATCACTTGCATAAGTAAGAACATTTGTGTGGAATACCAACGCTTTGTATTCCTTAGATTAATTGTTGTACTTAGGTTAATATTTGTTAATGAAGAATGGAATGTGGCAGAGATTCTTAGAATCTGCCTGATCTCATCTTTTCAAATATGATGATATCTCAGAATCCATTTCTTTCGACTTGTGAGTCATTTTTCAGTGACAGAATTGTTTATGGTTCAGGACCAGTGAATCTTAATGATCCCCATGGTTTGTTAGACATAACCTACAACGTTGCTAAGGGCGCAACGCAAACAGCTCAAACACACATGGGTCAGATTTTCAGAAAATGTACAATTGGCCGCTCTACACATTTAGTAAATTCTGTTAAATTAGGCTGCAATTTGGTCAATGCTAGGTATATTGGAGAATATTTGGCATTGCATTGATTCTAACAATCTGTTAGGCTAGGTTGAACTGTATTTTGATCTTCATTTTCGTCTAAAATTTGGGTTATTTGAGAGGATTGGGGAAGTTGAATAGGACATTTTCTGAAAATCTGACCCACATGTATCCCCCCCTCCCCCCATGGTTTGTGCCACAAACACCATCTATGCTTTGGGAAAGACCAAGGTTATTTTTACGGAAGCCACTCTCTGGCGGGGGTGCTATTTCTCGGAATCGTGCACTTGTTGAAATGAGGTACGTTAGTCTTCTTCCATTAGACCATTACTATACTATTGCACGTTTGAGTGACTTTCGCTATTCATTTTCCTTTCAGCGTGATCATTACGTACGCTGACTCTGCCCCGGTAAGACAAGAAATGGACGTTCGTGAAGGTATGCTGTAGATTTCTGACCTTGACTTTATGCTAAGCTGATTATATTTTATTTTATTTAATTTTATCTTATTAATCTTTACTCCAACATAATATATAACATTGTATATGCTTTGCTATTAGTGACAAAACGTACGTAATAGACCTCATTAAGGTATAACAAAGTAAAACAAACTTTCTTATATGAAGCATAATATTATTATCAAGTAACTAACTCGTTGTTTTCAGGCACTTAGTGGTGACGTAAAAAATGACCAGTATAAAAATGATAACCACGTCTAGGCCTAGGTCGCAGCCAGACTTATTTAGAATTATTACTAATGAATTTATAAAGTATCTTGGTTATATCCTGTTTTAATCGCAGCCTGATCCACTTCCTGGTCGAGGCCTGGTGCCAATTCTTTTTTTTTTCAATGAGATTTTGCCACACCCTGTCACTGAAAAAGTACCAAACCATCGCAAGTCTAGGCCAAAAGATGAGATGAGTCCCTTCAAACGGAGGGAAAGCCTCTCGCCTCAAATCACAAAGTGAACAATGTCATAATCCCATTAGAACGCCTAGTTCTAGGCCAGGAAACAGATCAGCGAAGTAGGCGTCCAATCACTGACATACTATTCTTATTTGATCTGAGGGTTTAGGCCTTGACTGTCACGATCCTATTTTGAAGTCAAACCTTAGCATATCACACCCGCTGCTGTTCAATACTCATGCAGCTTCAACCAGTTCGTTTCTTTTCCTGTATTTAGCAGTTTTAATTAACTGTCTAGAGCTGCTGATACTAATATTATAATAATAGTACATGATTTGGCCAATATGCAGCGGCAATTCCCCCATTTCCCAGTTGAAAGGACAGGGATGCAAGTTCTCAGATTATCAACTGAATTCAGATATATGGAAAAGTCGGCAAATGTCCCATACAATACACTAAACTGACTTATAAATACGAAAATTTTCTCAAAATCTCATTTGACAATATTGTTGTTGATCATATCTTGGGTTACACCAACAAATGTAGGCAGTTTGAGTAGAGGTTGTACACAGCCATAGGGGAGTGATGTGTAGAGACCTCTATCTAAGTGTTCTAACGGAGCCTGGAGTTAATGGAGCCGCCTATCCCTATTGGAGGAGAGGTGGCCTCCGTTCATATCTGAAGTGAGATTCCAGATATTTCCGTTAGTCTTTAGCATTGGGTCTATGGAGCGCACGGAAATCCCCGAGTGCCTTCGCTCAAGAACTCCGGGAAGGGTGCAGCAGGTGGAGATCTTTTACACCCCTTGGACTGACCCAGATACCCACTGTTAGTTAGGCCGCACTGTCCTACAAACACATATGGTCATTTATATGACATATACGCCTTTATATACGTCCCCTTGGAATTTGGAAAATGTTCAGATTATTTTACCTTACCCAACTTGGATCCCTGAAAGGATGAATAATTACACCACTATACTGCACTAACTCACTATCATTGTCACTCCAACCTTTCTAAGATATAATCAACACTCTCCAAATAAAAAGAATGCACACCTTATTAGATATTCTCTTGAAATGTGTTTAAAGCTGTATGTCTGAGCATGAATTATTTAACATTGATATCATGTAAATATCCCTGTGTTTTGAAAACATTGCTAAATATTTATATGTCAGGTGTGAACTGAACCCATCCCAGCATGCACTATATAGACATGCGCAGTGAAACATGCAACTCCCCCTATTACAGTATATAAATTGCTTAAAATTGAAAATAAGTGTCTTAATTCTAGAGGAGAGTAGGCTGCATTCTCAGCTATTATGACAAAGACAATCTTACTATGTTTACTCATATTATGACTTATAGGACTGAATCCATCAATATTCTGCTGCAGTTATATATACATATTCCAAATCATACACTTGCGATACCAATGCAATCTAAGTCCAAAGATGAGAGAGTACCTTCAAATGGAGGGAAATCCTCTCGTCTCAAACCGCAAAAAGTCATCATAATTAAGTCCCCAAAATATCTTAATCCCATTAGAACGCCTAGTCCTAGGCCAGGAAACTGATTAGCGAAGCAGGCGTCCGATCACTGACATACCATTTTTATCTGATCTGGATCAGATGAAAAACCCAGCAGAGGGCATTTGTGACCCAAGAATAAATCTAAAATAAAAAAAAAATATCTGCACTTTATATTGCAGGAGGCATAGATGGCGGAGGCGGGACTGCAGTGCACCAGGCGGTGAAGGCGGGAAACATCCGCGTAAGTTGATCAGATTTAATAATAAGGGTTGTTATACCAATCAGTTTCACTTTTATTTCTACTCAATATCTTGGCTGAAACGTAGAGGAAAATCCTGAAAATGCTTTCGTGAAAAGTTCTAAAAACACATTTTGCTGTGGGTTTGTGAGGTGGGAGTGTTCACAGCTGATCTCAGAATCTCTCTGCTTCATCCCATGTGAATCATTGCCAAAAAGATTCAGTGTTGAAAAAACCCCCCATAAAATACCGTTTTTCGTCCCCAAACTGTTCCCAATTATTGAACCAAAGAAGCAGACACATCGCTTTGACTTATGTCCTATGGTGCAATGGCCTCGAAGATGGGCTGAATCCCATCCACTTCAAAAATTGACTCAGAAATAACATATTAGCAAACATTATTGAAATATCTGAACTCTAAACCATATTCCTTTTATCCATGACTGATCCAAATATATCTGTGACTCCATAAAGACATGTGGGTCAAATCTTGAGAAAATGTACAACTCGCCATCACCAATCCTCTCAAATAATCCACATTTAAGACTGAAATGAGCTTCAAAATGCAGTTTAACATAACAGAACTGATACTTTCAATCAATGCGATACCAAATATACTCAGACATACCCAGTATTCTTCATTTTTCAGTCAAATGTAGCAGAATTTACTGAATGTGTAGAGCTGTCAATTGTACATTTTCTGAAAACCTGACCCATGGAATGTGCCGTAACAGATACTTTAAATCAATGCGATACCAAATATACTCAGATATAGCAGGTATTCATCATTTCTTAGCCAAATTTAGCAGAATTCCCGAAATGTGTAGATCCGCCAATTGTACATTTTCTGATGATCTGACCCATACATATGTCAATATGTATCACTGGGACCATCCCACCACACCAATCACCATTCTTTCACCCCATTACCATCTTATTATTACCACATTCGTCTAACATCTGATTACTATACAATCTTGTAAAGAATACCACACAAATAGATTTATTGTTTGAAATGTACTAGTGACAATTCAGGATAGGGTGGTAGACTGGGCCAGGCCCGAGCCCTACACAAATATAGCTATGGCTTATACCACTCTAATATTTCCTGAACCAAAATTTGTCCGAGAAAAAGAAAGGAGGAGGTATTTTTTGACATGTTGTATCAAATGACGTCATCAGAAAGAGGTGTCTGTGCATCCTAGGATGTGTGCGATCGTCATGACTATAGAGTATTTGCATATCCGCCATCTTGAATCTTGATTGGCATGGAATTATGGGAGTTGTATGTCAGTGTAAACGCTATAGAAAACATGTTATGTTCAGCATGGAATATTTAACAGTGATCTCATGTAAATAGCCATGTGTTATACATGTTTCCATGAAACAAGACTTCAACTTTCCCATCATACATTTTATAGATCATTTATACCAGCTAGCTATGATATTGGTGAAAAGATGGTGGCATTTATCGATAATATTGTTGCTAAATATTTGTATGTGAGATTTGACTGAGAGCATGCACTGTAATAAACATTTTCCCATCATGCATTTTTTGTTATAGATCATTTATACAAGCGGAATCCATCCTAAAGGATGGTCTCCACTGGCTGCGGTAAGCTCTGTGGTAAGCTCTGTGGTAAGCTCTGCGGTAAGCTCTGCGGTAAGCCTTGTGATGGTGCGGTGTTGTTGAGGAGTGGCGAGGTCCCGTCTACATCGTTCACTGACCATGTAGGCAAGGACCTCGTCATTCCTCACCACCTACAGAACCAGCACAAACCATCACAAGGCTTACCGCAGAGCTTACCACAGCCAGTGGAGACCGCCCTTAACATGCACTGTAATAGACGTCTACATGCAGTGAGACACGCAACACCCCTATAACAGCATTACAAAACTGACAAGTTTTCTCCCCGTAAAATTGGCTCCAAGATGAGCAAAGAAACCTAACAGTCTGATTCCCCTAAATAAGTATTATTGATCTCTGTAATTATCTGTTATTGAACTCAGCCCAACCTATTGCCCATGTTATGCATTGTTTGCTATTTTGATGCAGTTGGTACTGGAGCTTATCCACCAGGGCCATGATATCACCCAGACTGACGAAAATGGACTCACTCCTCTCCAACTGGCTGGCCTCCTTGGCTATGTCCAGATTGAACAACTCTTACATGTGGCTCAGATGTGGAAGCGGGCTCAGGTAAGCCAAAGACTTGCATCCAGAGAGTTGAATAGGGGATTTGCATAGCCGCCATTTTGAATCTTGATTCGCATGGAATTATGGGACTAATGGTACAGTCTAAAATCTATAGAAAACATGTCATATTCAGCATGGACTATTTATCAATGCTCTAATGTCGTTATCTCTGTTTTATACATGTTTTCATGACACAGGTAGCCATCTTTCCCATCATGCATTTGGTTGTCATAGATCACTTGTACAAGCTGTGATATTAGAGAAAACATTCTTGCAATATTCGATAAAATGCTGCCAAATATTTGTATGTCTGATTTCAACAGAATCCATCCCAGCATGCACTGCAGTAACGTTAGACATGCGCAGTGAGACATGCAAGTCCCCTATTTCTGCCGAGGGGGAGGGGGGCAGGCAGGAGGGGTGGGAAGGAGTGGGTAGGTGGAGGGGGAGGTGGGGACGCGGGGTCGAAGGGGGTGGGGGGTAGGGTAAGTTGCTGATTTGAGATAAACGGCGTCACGATTCAATAGGGATTTGCATAGCAGCCATTTTGAATCTTGATTTGCAAGGAAGTATGGGACTGATGGCACAGTCTAAAATCCAAGTCCCTATCTTTCCCATCATGTATTTTGTTTTTATATCTCATTTATACAAGCTATGATATTGGTGAAAACATTCTTCAATTTTCGATAAAAATGTTGCCAAATATCTGTATGTCAGATTTTAACGTGAATCCATCCCAGGATGCACCATAACATACATGCGCAGTGGCACATCCAAATCCCCTATTCATCAATAAAAATGGATTGATTTATGATAGATACTCATTCAGCATTTCGTATTATAACATAGAAACATGGCAAAGAAAACATGACATTTTCTATTTCTTAACCAGATTCTTATGATGGATACGGAGCTTGCCCTCTCCCCCCAGAAGCGTGAGGAACTGGACAACCAGGGTGTGGACGTCCGTGAATATGTGGTCGACCATTGTAAGTAGCTTCATATGACAATAGGGAGATTTAGCAGCCACAATGCAACCACATCACACTAACGCATCCACTAACTATTTGTACATTACTAACGCTGTGGAGATATCTCGAGAGGCACTAGGCCGAGGGCATCTGCATTGCAGGGCTCTTGAGATATCCCCACAACGGTAATAATGTATTAAAAGTGAATGGATGCGTTAGTGCTGTGTTGGTGCGTTGTGGTTGCTAAATCTCCCTATTATTATTACTTGTGTGAGTGTGTTGAGGGTGATCTGTAATGTATTTTTTTTGATATCACAAACATAACAGGATTCTTTGGCATTATACTAGGGGCCAGGCTACTACAACACTCCGTCCACCCTTTGTAGAACCGAAACTCCAAAGAGTACATACCGGTATAGGTTAGGGTTAGGTTTATAGTTAGTATGGGTATCTATTCATGCACTCTGTTCCATCTCACAGGACGCTGGAGAAAAAACAGTGTTAGTGGCCTGGCGCCTAGTATCTAGTCGCTTTCAATTATATTCAGACTAGGTGTCAAAACTCACTATAGGTGTCTTTTACTATATGGAAATTTCGGTAAATGTGTAATTCCAATGATTTTCGAACTGACTATATTATATTCTTTTTGGTCTATACTTGGTCTATATCTCATAACTAACACACAGGATGTGTGTATGTACCAAATGGTGTAAGTGCTGCACAGGGTGGCCACCTATCGTTAGGTCGACTCATTTAAGTTGACCTAGAAATACTGACCTAGAAATCCACATACTGTTGAATTCCATCTTGAACCCCTTGAAAGAGAAGCAACCACTTGGGACAAGTGGGGGCAGGTTTTATTTTGTATCTAAAGGGTGAAGTCACAATAAGATGTACAATTTGCCCTCACCAATCTTTTCAAATAATCCAAATCTATTACAAAAGTAAGGTTCAAAATTCAAGCCAACGTAAGCAAGCAAACCGATTGTCTGGATTAAGGATATATCAAATATGTATACACAGATGGACCATTTTTCAGTCTAATTTAACAAAATTTACTAAATATGTAGATCTGCCAATTGTACATTTTCTAGAGATGTGACCCTAAAGGCAGTGTGAATTGATATGTATATAGGGCACACCTGGGAACGCAGCTTTGAAACTTACTAGCATTTTGAAACTGACCTATTGATGCAGTATATGGGTCAGATTTTCAGAAAATGTACAATTCGCCTTCACCAATGCTTTCAAATAACCCACGTTTAAGACAAAAATCAGGTTCAAAATGCAGTTTAACATAACAGAACTGATTCTTTAAATCAATGCGATGCGATATCAACTTAGATATACCCGGTATTCATAATTTTTTAGCCTAATGTAGGAGAATGTCCTACATGTGTAGAGCTGCCAATTGTACATTTTCTGAAAATCTGATCCATATAATGTTTGATGCAGTAATGTTGAAGGGTAACTGGAATACAGTATAGTTTTGAACTTTGTTTTCATTTTATCTTACTTTTCCCCTCGTGATTTTCAGTCAGGAGTCTATCACGTTCCATCAACCGTCTTCTAGAGAGGGAGGACAACTTGGCATTCTGGCCAAGTACAAAGCTGACTGACACTTCCCTGACCAAGGTACAGACTTGGAAGTGGCCTCAGAATTGAGTAGTCTCCCTGCCTACCTGCCTCCATGAGACTGCAGGGCCGCGTTTCATAAGTAACGCAGCGCGCGTTATAGGACCTAACGACAGTCGTTACCAAATAAAGAACGACATATTTTAACATAGCCCGCACTAAGGGCCAAAATTGAAGGCAACTAATGTTGCGTTACTATAACGAACGCGCCTTAAATTTATCGCTATCTGACCCATAGTTACGCTACCATAACGAACGCGCGCTGCATTACCTATGAAACGCCCTACAGTCTTGTTGCTTCCCCAAAATGGATGTGGTCATTCCACTGGATCTGGCTATTTGGCTGGTTGCTACTTGAGGTGGTTTACTAGAAATACTCCAAGTGAGTCCAATCCTAACTTGTGGATGTTTTGATATAATTATATATTTGTTATAATATCCAAGCTGAATGAGATATTGGCTGATATGTTAAAAGGAAGAAAGAGGTTCAGCAAAACATGGCAGGAAAGACATAACGTACCATATCAAGCAAAATGTTTCACCTAAACCAACCTATTATTGTGCTTTATCCTACACTTGCTGTTGAGTCCCTATTGCCCAGCATTGGCTTGGGCGGACTCCCATCCCTGAAGAGTACAGTCCTGAATTCCAGGTGTACTCTTTGGGCATTCTGAGCGGACTCTTTAATGAAAGAGTCCGCTCCTAAGAGTCCTCTCAGATGCCTGAGCGGACTCTTTCATTAAAGAGTCCGCTCAGGTATCTGTTGCAAATAATTTTGAACTAGGATTGGCCTGGATTCGAACCCAGGACCTCTCACATAAGTATAGGCTGGCAAGTAGAGTTGAAGGGTCTACCCACTCAGCCACAGAGGCTCAGATAGGATCTGTTGTATATAGCATAGTATGATTCCTGAAATAGAAAATGTGATGTGTCACAGGAAAATGAGCCACTTTATTTATGTCTTTTATATTAATTCATCAAGTTTGTGAGATTTAATGCTATCATATTGGTAAATATGCTATTTCTTAGACACCAAAGCCAGATTCAATATAGACCTATATATCTACTCTAATTATTAATGCAGCTTGGACGTTGGGTTTATTGAGGGAAATAATTTTTAAGTGAGACAATAGTTTGGATTATGCTAGATGATAGGTTGCAGAACTATTATATACCCAGTAATACAAGGGGAAGGGAGTTAGTTAGAAACCATGACCAGTACAGAGGTTATAGTATGTTTGAAACTGTCTGGCTGTACCAAGGGAGCTCAACTGTATACACCTGTCACATTCACCTATAACTCTACAGACCTGCTTGCATTTGTTTAGAAATGTTGGCTATATTGTGTGAGGTTCACTATAAGCCATGTAACAGTGAAAGTGAGGAAATGTACAATATATAGGACCATATATCTCAAAGCAATACTGATCATGGATGGGGTAGTTGTGGTAGGGTGGTTGGGTGGTATGGGGGATTTGGTAACCACAATCATAACAAACAATTGAAGTTGTAGGATAAGCATGCTAGAAGACTCAATGCTGTACTCTTAGTGAATAGGACGTGGCCTCGGCTGCGCCTCAGCCACATCCTATTCACTAAGAGTACAGCATCTCGTCCTCTATCCTACACATATACATTACCTGCTATATTCATATGTACAAGGAAGGGATTTACAGTTATAGTCTGGTTCCTTGTGTAATTCTGTAGGGTATTGATGGAGAAAGTGAAAACTATACATTTTCGGAAACGTCCGGACCCATAGATTATGAAAACCAATGTTGCCCAAAACGTGTCGGCCATCTTGGCCGCCATATTGGACAATCCAAGATGGCCGCCATTCCAAACCTATTTATGCCCATAACTATCTTATTACTGGTCATAGAAACTTGATTTTGGTGTCTACACCAAGGTTTTCAAGGTCAAGGAATACAATGAAGATATCTATTTGAGTCTGGCATGTGTCGGCCATCTTGAAATCCAAGATGGCCACCCTTGAAAACATTCTTTTGCTTATAAGTTCCCTATTAGATCTCATAGAGACTTGGTTTTGGTGTCTACACATATGTTTTCAGGGTCCAGGAAGAGTGGCCATTGCTAGCGCGGGCAGGGAGGCCTCTTTTCTCCTTTAGTCATATCGATAGCCCTTACAATAACAGTCATTTTCAAAATGGCCACGATCTTGGATTTCAAGATCGCCGACACATGCCAGACCCAATCAGCTATCTTCATTGCATTCCTTGACGTCACATGACTAAGTTTTGGCCACCCAAGGGGTGCTCCTAGGTAACAATTAATTCCTGTAGGTGTCAACCCAGTCTCTCTATTTCAGAGAAAGGATATATGTTCAAAACGGCACACAAACACCTTTTTACAATGATCTGATATATCTAGTCATTTCCGTTGCCAGAGATTGCCCTCTCAATACCTCTAGATTGATGTTTTAAAGTAACACAGTCATCATAGCATGAATAAAGGAGTAATGGACGTTTTTCCCTCCTCTGCCATGTGACTGGCCATGCCCTGCTCATATGACTGGCAAAGTTCAGTAACCACTCCACCCAAGGGCCATAGCCCAGTGGATAGAGCACTGGCATTTAGAGTGAAGGTTTGGGAGTTTGAGCCTCGGTAGGGTCTCACAGCCTTGTTTTTTTTATCTCAGGATCGCATAGATGCTGTTATTCTATGCGACAGGGACGGAGGGTGGGTTGGCGTGGTTGGTGGTGATGGGAAAGGCAGGAGAAACAACATATACATATAAAGTTTACAGATAAATACCCATCGATCATCAGGGCTATCGATATGACTAAAGGAGAAAAGAGGCCTCCCTGCCCGCGCTAGCAATGGCCACTCTTCCTGGACCCTGAAAACATATGTGTAGACACCAAAACCAAGTCTCTATGAGATCTAATAGGGAACTTATAAGCAAAAGAATGTTTTCAAGGGTGGCCATCTTGGATTTCAAGATGGCCAACACATGCCAGACCCAATCAGCCATCTTCATTGTATTCCTTGACCTTGAAAACCTATGTATGGACACCAAAATCAAGTTTCTATGATAACAAATTACGAAGTTATGAGCAAAAGAATGTTTGGAATGGGGGCCATCTTGGATTTCAAGATGGCCGACACATGCCAGACCCAATCAGCCATCTTCATTGTATTCCTTGCTCCTGAAAACTTATGTGTAGACACCAAAATCAAGTCATGGCATTAAGCAACCATTACTCACTCACTCCAAAATCAAGTTTCTATTATAAAAAGTAAGAAGTTAGACTGGATTTAAGATTTCTTACAATAACAGTCATTTCCCAAATGGCCGCCATCTTGGATTTCAAGATGGCCGACACATGCCAGACCCAATTAACCATCTTCATTGTATTCCTTGCCCCTGAAAACCTATGTGTAGACACCAAAATCAAGTTTCTATTATAAAAAATTAAGAAGTTATGAGCAAAAGAATGTTTGGAATGGTGGCCATCTTGGATTTCAAGATGGCCGACACATGCCAGGCTCAAATAGATATCTTCATTGTATTCCTTGACCTGGAAAACCTTGGTGTAGACACCAAAATCAAGTTTCTATGACCAGTAATAAGATAGTTATGGGCATAAATAGGTTTGGAATGGCGGCCATCTTGGATTGTCCAATATGGCGGCCAAGATGGCCGACACGTTTTGGGCAACATTGGTTTTCATAATCTATGGGTCCCGACGTTTCCGAAAATGTATAGTTTTCACTTTCTCCATCAATACCCTACAGGGGCAACTTCATATACATAAGAACCCTGACTATTAAGGAAATAGTATTCCCCATACAAGAGCGTTGTAATATGTATTTGTGATGTGTTTCAGGAAAATTAGTCATAAGTAGCAAAATTGATATTTTTCATAGTGTTTTTTTCACAAGATCTCTTTATTGAAATGTATATATATAAATAACTTTATTCTCATTCTTGTAAAGGTGTTGGTTCCAGAGGGAAATCTTGGCGTAGAATATAACTTCTATATATAGCATATAGATCCACCAGAACTGCCATTTGAAAAATAATAATTACAACAATCTTAATATCTGATTTATTTAGGGTTCAGCACTTATAGTCATGTTTACTATCATTGGAATCAGCTTTATCTCCTCTTTTCAAATATGGTGATATCTCAAAATCCATATTTTGCGACTTATGACTCATTTTCCTGAAACGGATCACATATTGTTGGAGACTAACTAAGACTCTTCTTTCATGAGGCAGGAAAGTTCTGAAATAACTCTGAGGAAGAAAAAAGCAAAAAAAAACAAGAAAAAAACCCCACCAAATCCCCGAAAATAACACCAACTATATCCTCTTTCAAAGCATGGATAATGAAATTGCAAAAGTACAGTGCTACTGAAAAAGAATTGGCTGGATTACGTTTTGCTCTGAGCAAATTCAGACACTATGTCATGTCTAAGCATTTTACCATTTTAACTGACCACGCAGCTCTTACAGCCATAAATACAAAAAAGGATTTGACAGGTAGAATGTTCAGATGGCTCGATTTTTTTGGCCAGTTTGATTTTTCAGTGAAATATATCAAAGGAAAATTGAACGTAATTCCGGATGTTTTATCAAGAAGGAAATACGATCCTAATATTCCCACTGTCCCTCATGTTGAGATGAGGAAATTTAGATATTTGTTCTAGATGCATTCCTTCCTCACTGGGCGCGAGCCATATATAATAATTATAGTAATTGTTATACCACAAGACTGACTAAGACTCTTCTTTCATGAGGCAGGAAAGTTCTGAAATAACTCTGAGAAAGAAAAAAGCAAAAAAAAAACAAGAAAAAACCCACCAAAACCCCGAAAAGACAACCAACTATATCCTCTTTCAGAGCATGGATAATGAAATGAATGTAGATATTTGTTCAAGATACATTCCTTCCTCACTGGATTGCGAGCCATTGGAACATAATATAGTAATTGTTATACCACGGTAGGTGTATCCACACAGAAAGGGCCAGTTTAACCTGTTGAATATGCCTTCGTGGATTTCACAAGTGAGGGGCCTGATTTAGAACAGCAGAAATGTAACATCAGTTCTGATTGGCTGCCTTAATCCAATTAAGCCTATCAGCAATGCTTTCGCAGTTTCAAGTAGACATGTTTATGCCTAGTCAACAAATTGTAGCTGAAAGAAACAAACACAAGAAAATTGTTCCTTGTGAAAGAAAAGAAAACAGCAGACTAATAATTGTATAAATAGGTATCATGCAAGCCTAATCTACTTATATCTAAATTTAAAGCCAATTTATTTTCAAAATCGTCATCTCCTTCAGTTCTGTGGACCTCTCAGCTATCTCAGCATCTATATCAATTAATTAATTAGCTATGCTTAAGGTATTAAAATTGACTAATCCTTTTCCGAAGTAACTAATCGTTTTCCAACGATAGGTGAGGTATATAACTTCCAAACATATTACCTGTCTCATTGATCGTATCTGATTGATTGTTTGTGGTGGATCGTGTTATATTTATCATGAAAGCTGGACTTTCTTGATAAAGGTTTTTCATTTGATTGAAAATGGAGTTGAAAACGCCTTGTCACATTATTGTACATTGTCATTGTTCAAACCTTTAAAACTGCATTCTCTGGTATCACATCAAAAAACAAGTTTACAACATTTGCAACATTTGCTCGTTGATTTACCTATAGTTGCTGTGTCCGACCTTCAAATAATGTACAATCTACTGCTCTATAGCTCTGTAAAAATACTTTTAAATTAGGCAGAATAATTTTAATTACTAGGTTTATCTAGGTACGTCTGGTCTTGCATAGATTCGGACAACCAGTTTGGTTATAAAGAAACGGTAATCTGAACCCAATTCCTGTCTTAAATTTGGCTGTTACTTCCTGTTACTTCCTGTTACTTCCTGTTACTTCCTGTTACTTCCTGTTACTTCCCGTTACTTCCCGTTACTTCCTGTTACTTCCCGTTACTTCCCGTTACTTCCTGTTACTTCCCGTTACTTCCCGTTACTTCCCGTTACTTCCCGTTACTTCCTGTTACTTCCTGTTACTTCCTTCTACTTCCTTCTACTTCCTTCTACTTCCTGTTACTTCTAAAGTAGCGGGACCCAAGAAATTGGAGAAGTAGTGGGAGAAGTACGGGGCAGTGGAACCCAGGCTTTAGGGACAGAGCAAAATGTTGTAAATCTTCAGTTTTTGATACATGTGAAATGACAATGCAGCTTGAAAAGAAAAAGCTTTGGGTAGTGGTTCACATTTGAACCAATACAAAATAAGCCAAGGCTATGAGCCAGATTGTTCTTACAATGTCTGTAAACGACGATTGTATACAAGATGTAGTCCCTATGGGACCAGTTATTGTATAGTAGTAACAGTCTTCATATAGCTAGGCTCACGTCCATGACAGAATTAAGATTCACAAACATTAATCCAGGTTTAATATACCTTTAAATGGGAAATACTTGAGTTATTGTTATAATGCTTCTGAATATATCGACAGCAATTGTCGAAACAATGTGCAAAGCAATGTGCACGTGAATGTAAGTTTTTAAAAAAAGTATCACTTGAAAAGATTTAATAGAAGGTATATGATATATATATATAATATAATCATATATGATTGATGAACAGTGGATGGCTTGTAAATGATGGTTGGCGTTTAACTGTTTACGTTTGTGGCAAAATAATATGAGTCTAGTAATCAGTCTAGGCCCAAAGTTGAGGAAGACCCTTCAAACGAAGGGAAAGCCTCTCGGCTCAAACCGCAAAGTGCCATCATAAGTCCATTAAGGCCACAAAATGGCATTATATTCCCATTAAAACGCCGAGTTCAAGGCTAGCAAGCCGATTAGCGAATTAGGCTGAGGGTTTTTGAAGTTAAAAAAATGTCACAACTGTTCATCGTTATCAAGAATAACAAATTAGATTATTCAAAATTCAAGTTGAAGGGCTGCAACTGGACAAACAGATGTTGGTGAATATTTTAATTCTACATGTACTTATCCATTGATGACAAAAAGGATTTATAATAATAACAACTAAAGTCTCTCCTTTGAGAACAATTATCATATAATACATAATATATATGTATGCTATAAATATATATAATATAAATGCATATCTCTGTATGTTACATATGATTTGTGTTTCAATCAAGAAAGACCACATGCATTAACTGGTATTGTACAGCCATTTCTAAATGTTAGATGGGTATTTGTAATGACAATTATGTTGGAAAATGTGTTTTGGCCGATATAGATAAACATCGTCAATATTGGTTAAAAAGATGTTAAACATAAAATGTGATATGTCACGTGAAATAAGTCTTGAGAGGCGAAAAGATGGAGTTTGAGATGAATATAGATAACCTGTGATAAACGTTAGCTCTGCTATCGCCACCTGGTGGTATTATTATGTAACTACTACAACACAGTATTGCCTTGTCTCCTGCGAGCTCGGCACACTACCATGAGGGAACCTGTATTATTATTGCTGAAAAGAGGTCCTAACACTATTGAAAAATATAAATTTCATCATTAATAGGGCGACTCCACTAGAGGAAAAACGGCGGCTACAGTTTTTTTTGTTGCCCACTAACATCAGTTCATTTCATGTTTGCAATGAAAACGCAAATGGAGGAGTGTCAGATGTGTTGCCACATTCTCTGGAAACTGTTGTTTCTCTATGGATATTTGTTGCAACACATTAGTGGACAACAACAAAATATGTCGGCGCCATTTTTCTCTCTAGTGGAGTCGCCCTATAGGCACATTTTCCTGTTACACATGTGGCAAATCTGTCTAATTCTATATTGCTTGGCGAAAACCTTAAGTTGAATGTTACTAACTGTATCTGTCATGGATAGATCTATATATCTGTCATACGTTACCTTACTAATAAAGATGTCAAGTCAGCATTACTCTAGATGTTGGGAGGTTAATGAGTATAAAAGTAATGGTAAAGGATAGATCTATATACATTCCATAATATTATATTATATTACATATATATTACTGTTCAAGAGGTGAGAGGTGAGAGAGGAGGAAATAGTTTAATGATAATGATTTAAATGATAGTGTTTTATTTGTATCTTAAATTCCATTTGATCCTGTATGTTTCTTAGCCGTGAGGGGAGGTTATTTCAAGTGATTGCTACTTGATGATGTAGCTACAGTTTGTTGGTTTATTTTTCGATATAAAAAGTACATAGTTACATCACATGTAGAAGTCTTCCAACTGGCGCTCAAAATGTATATCCCAGATTGCTTAATATTCGAGAATAAATACAATATATTTTAAGAATACAGTGTTTTGAATTGTGTGTTCGCATGGAAGTCTAGTAAGTGCTAAATATATTTTGACTCCCATATTCCAACATTAAGAATTTTCCATTTCAATTCATATACGAGGGGAAAATGTTTGCGACTAATATTCAGATACTTATTCACAAATTCTTTATTCTATTCTATATTATTTAAAATATGTGATGTGTTCCAGGAAAATGAGTCATAAGTCGCAAAATGGATATTTGTCAAAGTGATTCATTTATAAGATATCTTTATTGAAATATTCTAGTCTTTGGGGTGCTTAATGCCGCTAGTAACGTTAATACGTGTACAAGATTTCAGGGCAATCTATTACATATATCCATGCATTTCTAAGGTCATCTTATGGAGTATATTTAGGTACTTTATAAGTAATTATCCACACAAAAATATTAATAACATTTTTTTCAAAAATAAATATATCAAACTTAAAATATAGTTAGATATAATTAGATGCCATATTGTTTACTACCATTAGAATCGGATTGATCTCATCTTTTCAAATGTGATGATATCTCAAAACCCATTTTTTGCGACTTATGACTCATTTCCCTGTAACACATCACATATAGAAGAAATATGAATATGTTTGTTTATTTTGGAAGTCTGCCTTCACTTTTGTCAATTACCTCATCATAAAAGGGCAGGGGGCATTATGCAATAATGAGAATGGAATCTTAGCTCAAACGGCTTGGTTGCACTGGCCGACTACTTCCCCCCCTTCTCCTCCTGCTACTTTTACAGTCAATTGGTCCTGTTTCTTTAGAAGCGGGAGCAAGCAACTGATAGTAACCGGAATGGGTGCTACTGGGATGTTACTTCCACCGCTACTTCTACTGCTACTTTTAAAGTCAATTGGTCCTGTTTCTTTAGAAGCTGGAGCAAGCAACTGATAGTAACCGGAATGGGTGCCACTGGGATGTTACTTCCACCGCTACTTCTACTGCTATTAAGAAATTTGAGCAGACAACATTTTATTTTCACATGTAAATGGATGCATCAAGTAATGTGAGGGGTAACGTAGAGTGGTGATATTGCCCCACTTCAGGTCCCACTACCTCCCGCTACCTCCCACTACCTCCTGCTACTTCCCGCTACCTCCCACTACCTCCTGCTACTTCCCGCTACCTCCCTCTACCTCCCACTAGCGGCTGCTTCAAATCAAACATGTTTGATAGAAACGGGAGCACTCTACGCTTTGAAAATGATCCAAAAGAAGTGGGAAGTAACGTGGCTATGTAGCTGGAGCCAATAGCACCCATCCCCGTTACTCTCCCGCCACTGCTCCTGCTTTTTTAATCAAGAAGCGGGAGCAGCAGTGGGAGAAGTACTGGGCAGTGGAACCAAGGCTTTTGTCCGAACTGTCCACATCAATCTGCTAAGCTGCCCTACTATAAAGGTTGATATAGATTTTCATTTTTTACTAAAGCTAGGTCAATGTTGGCTTAAAGATAGTCTAGGTAAGCCTGTCGCTCCAACCCGCAAAGTGCCATTATAATTCCATTAGGACCGCAAACAGACATTTCAATCCTATTAGGACGCCTAGTCTTGGGCCAGGAAACTCATTAGCCAAGTAGGCATACCATTCTTATCTGATCTGAGTGGCTTTGAGCCTAGACTGAAAGTGTGAGTGTGCTTACTTCAAAGGTGCGAATTATATGCTTTTCACCGATGCCTATGGCAGCCAAAATTAATATGTGTCACCTTTTTCTTCTATTTTATTAGCATTTTATTAAGGCCTCAAATAGTGTACAAGTATTTAATGGGTAAATATCAAGTATTTCAACGTTCAATAAAGTTGGTAAACATGTTGTTTTCCTATTAAAAACGATATCTATCTCCAGGCTCAGCTTTGAAGGTCATGCATTCGAATCCGCCCAGTCGCCGCCTTTAGGATTCATGATAAAACTATGAAAACATTTTTGGGTTGTGTACCCTTTCAGGCACCTCTTTTATTTAATACCTTACCTTACCTTAATTTAACAAGTTGTAGTGCTTGCTATAATGTCTTATTATCCATTTTATAGAATAGATATATTTTTTTTAAATGCAAGTCACTATTGCCCAAACTTAGCTGGTCTAAGCACCGAACTTATAACATTAACACATTTCTAAAAAAAGATTTCACTTGAACGATGCTATTTCAAGTACGAATTTCTTATGCAGCATGCTGGTTTGTGGTAGTTTAAAGTGGGATATATAACTAACATGCTCACAGTGTCAGAAATATTCACGTTTTGAAACACCATTTCTCTTCTTGGCTATGTATCTCAAGGAAGAAGATCTTTTAGATTGCAATATCGGAGGTCCTGTGACGGTGCCTTTAAGAGCGCCTGGTCTGAAGATGTCGGGGACGTTATGACCTCCGATTCCTTCCTAGGGCCTGCCTCAGGCATATCAGCCACCTACAATATAGAACATATGTGAAACATATATTTATATTCGGTTATATCGTGAACGGACTCATGAACTACCAACCGGAACTGCCCGCTGCTTGGCAACAAGCGCGCGAAGCCTCGTATTTTCAAATACTCTACCTAAAGCTGTTGCACAGTCGGTGTCGCTTTATAAATATATATATCGTCCCTACTCTTCATTGTCATCTGTTCATTAGATATAATTATGAAATAAGTGTATAATAAAATAGATATATTCTATCTATTATATGTTCTGTCACCAGTATTAGGGTGAAATCGACAGAAAATGTACAATTGGCCTTCACCAATCCCCTCAAATAACCCAAATTTAAGACAGAAATTAGGTTCAAAATACAGTTCAACATAACCAGACAGATTAATTGAATGAATACAATACAGAATACACTCAGATATACTCAGTATTTATCATTTCTCACTATAATTTAGTAGAATTTGGGAGATTGGTAGAAATGTAGATTGTGCATTTTCTGAAAATCTGAGCCATTGACGGATCATTTGGAGTATGATGCTATAGATGTTCTAATGAATAGGGGATTTGCATAGCCGCCATTTTGAATCTTGATTCGCATGGAATTATGGGACTAATGGTACAGTCTAAAATCTATAGAAATCATGCCATGTTCAGCATGGTATATTTATCAATGCTCTAATGTCAATATCCATGTGTTATACACGTTTCCATAACACAAGTCCCCATCTTTCCCATCATGCATTTGGTTTTCATAGATCATTTATAAAGGCTGTGATATTGGTGAAAACATTCTTGCAATTTTCGATAAAATGTTGCCAAATATTTGTATGGCAGATTTCATCAGAATCCATCCCAGCATGCACTGCAGTAGACATGGCAGTGAGACATGCAACTCCCCTATTGATAGACTCCTGGGCAGAAATAGGAGAAAGTAGAGGAAAAAGAGAAGGATCGAGCTCCAAGGATTGCGAAACCAAGACCTACCTCTACTGGTACTCACATATGGGTCAGATTTAAGAAAATGTACAAAACATTAAGTTAATTTTGCTAAATTATACTAAGAAATCAACTCTAGGTATATCTGAGTATATTTGGAAGTCATTCAGACTGTCTGTTTGGTTAGGTTGGTTAGGTTGAACTCAAAAGACTCAAAAGACTCAAAAGACTCAAATAAATCCCAACTAGAACACAGAGACATAAAAGAACAGTGATACTCTTTTATTGATAGTAAAAAGGACATGGACTATGATTATGAGTAACATTACTCGTACTTTGATATTTAAAATCCTTATTCTATGTATTTCCACCTTTTGTTAAGGGTTACCCGGTAGATCTCCAGTGGAGAGGGATTACTGGCCCTATTCATTGATTTATACTATGTATATGTTTACTGAATAAAAGTTGTATAATAATAATAACTCTATTTTCAACCTCATTTAGGTTACGGGACCACCATACACTCTATACTCGACCTGTAGGCAGTAAACATCAAAGTTAGCTATGGTTAACCCTATGCGGTGCTGCTGCCAACAGGACGACTATAGAGTGTAGAAATAATAATCACAGCCCGCGTTCTCGTCCGAACACCAATGTAAGTAGTATATGGAAAGTTATCGCATTATATGGGTCAGACCATCAGAAGCTGTACAATCGACGGCTCTACTATTTAGTAAATTCTGCTAAATGAGGCTGGACCATGATATACACTAGATATATCTGAGCACAGTGGATATTGCATTGATTAAATACATCGGTTCCTTTCAATTGAAATCCATTTTGGGCCCTTTTCGTCTTTAATTGGAGTTATTTCATAGGATCGGTGAAGATGAAGTTTACATTTTCTGACGACTTGATTCATATATGGGTCAGCTCTTCAGAAAGTGAACAATCTCAAGATTAACAATGCCCAGATCTATGCTTGTAGGTGGACCGACTCACTAGAGCGGGAGTTAGTATCTGTGGAAACAATGTTTTTGTGTAAGGTTTCTTTACATTAACTATAGGAGAAGTAGGGGAGTAAATAACTCATACTTATGTCTCCTATTGTCACTGTGATTCGTTCCTAAAGCATCAATGAGACACAGGCTTATGCACTGTGTAGTTAAACAAGCCAATGATTACCTTCTGCAATGAAGGCACGACCACGGATTACAAGTCCGTGGCACGACACAAGAACAAGTGAGTTTGGACCAGGACGGGACACCCATAACATTATTAAGCTCCCAGCTCGCGTGAACACCGCTGTAAGTAGTATATGGAAAGTGGTCGCACATGATATAATAGCTATCGTGTATACTACATATGTGATGTGTTTCAGGAAAATGAGTTACATGTCGCAAAATTGGCGTTTTTCTTAATGTTTTTTTCACAAGATCTCTTTATTGAAATTTCTGATTTTTAGAGGGTGTATCACTGATAATCATATGGATCTATGTAACAAATTTCGGGAGATTGTATTAAATTTATCCTTGCGTTTTGAGGCCCTTCTTATGGAGTATATTTAGTTACTTTACTGGTAATTACCCATCCAGAAACATTGCAAACTTTTTTTTTCAAAAATAAAAATATCAAACATAAGATATAGAAACACTTCTGAAATGTCCTTAATGTTTACTATCATTGGAATCAGCTTGCTCTCCTCTATCCGGCTATGGTGATATCTCAAAATCCATATTTTGCGACTTATGACTCATTTTCCTAAAACGGATCACATGTATACTGAAGAAATTTCTGAACTGGTTCCATGAAGAAGTTTTCTGTTCATGGAACAGATACATGGTGTTCATATGAGCCCATATCTCAATGTTAAGGTCTTCAATTGATTATTACAGGTTCATTGTACACTCTACTTCAATTGATTATTACAAGTGCATTGTACACTCTACTTCAATTGATTATTACAGGTTCATTGTACACTCTACTTCAATTGATTATTACAAGTGCATTGTACACTCTACTTCAATTGATTATTACAAGTTCATTGTACACTCTACTTCAATTGATTATTACAAGTTCATTGTACACTCTACTTCAATTGGTTATTACAAATGCATTGTACACTCTACTTCAATTGATTATTACAGGTTCATTGTACACTCTACTTCAATTGATTATTACAAGTTCATTGTACACTCTACTTCAATTGATTATTACAAGTTCATTATACACTCTACTTCAATTGATTATTACAAGTTCATTGTACACTCTACTTCAATTGATTATTACAGGTTCATTGTACACTCTACTTCAATTGATTATAACAAGTTCATTGTACACTCTACTTCAATTGATTATTACAAGTGCATTGTACACTCTACTTCAATTGATTATTACAAGTGCATTGTACACTCTACTTCAATTGGTTATTACAAGTGCATTGTACACTCTACTTCAATTGATTATTACAAGTGCATTGTACACTCTACTTCAATTGATTATAACAAGTTCATTGTACACTCTACTTCAATTGATTATTACAAGTGCATTGTACACTCTACTTCAATTGATTATTACAAGTTCATTGTACACTCTACTTCAATTGATTATTACAAGTGCATTGTACACTCTACTTCAATTGATTATTACAAGTTCATTGTACACTCTACTTCAATTGATTATTACAAGTGCATTGTACACTCTACTTCAATTGATTATCACAAGTGCATTGTACACTCTACTTCAATTGATTATTACAAGTTCATTGTACTTGTTTGTTAATAACGCTGTATATAGATCCTAATTTTGAGAAGAATAATGAGAAGATTATGTACTAACTCTATATATAGTTGTCAAAATGACACTAATAAGTGTTGTTGTTGTTGTTGTTGATTCTTTTATTGGCAAAAAGGGAGACCTCTCAGCGGGTGTAATTTCAAAGAATGAATTGTCGTTTTAGAAATAATATGATTTTTTATTTTTATTTAAGTATAAATAAAATCATTAAAAAAAAACAAAAAAACGAAAGTAATAGAGGGAACCAGTTTATGTTACAGTGACCTAACTTGTTGGATTTGACCTAGTTCCTGCTCGTATCTGACCTAATTAGGTGACTAGCTAGATTCTAGTGTATACTATACACTCCACGTGACAAGGTCTGACCTATATAGGTAATCCACGCTTGTCCCGCAGAGGTTGAAACTGACATTAATCTACAATGTGAAAACATATCTGTCATTGATTAAACATTCCTTAAATCGTAATCCAGACGGTTTTGGGTTCAAATCACTACAGTACTTAAGTTGGTTGATTTGTAATCGGGTAGATGAACTTACTGAGTCAGATTTCCAGAAAATGCACAATCTACAGTTCTACACATCTCTCAAATTCTATTAAATTAGAGAAAAAAATGATAAATACTGAGTATATCTAAGTGTATTCTGTATTGTATTCATTCAATAAATCTGTCTGGTTATGTTGAACTGTATTTTGAATCTAACTTTCGACCTAAATTTGGGTTATTTGAGGGGATTGGTGAAGGCCAATTGTACATTTTCTGAAGACTTGGCCCTACTCATAAAGGCTTCTCATAAAAGGCTTAAGCTTTTATGCTGTAGAGTTGCTCTATCACTTTACGTAAGTAAGCAGACAGAAAGTGAGCAGTACGCTTGGGATGGTTATCAGGCAAAAAAAAATAGGTGTGTTTCCGATTTATCCCCCCCCCCCCCCTGCCTAGAAAAACCTTACCCTACCTAGACAAAATTTTATCAAACCTGATTTTTTCCCCATCATATCTTAGTTTTTTGGGATTTTTTGACAAAAAAAGCTTATAAAAGCAGGAAAACGGGTTTTCCTAACCCTAAACGGTCAAAAAGCACATTTTCCATGTTCAAAACAACTATTGTCTCAGTTCCAGGGAGGTGGTTTCAAAAAAAAAAAAAATTAACAAAAACAAAAAAAATTACCACCCCCCCCCTACCTAGTTTTCAGCCAGATGAATCGGAAACACACCTATTTTTTTTTTTGCCTCATATGGGTCAGATTTTCAGAAAATGTACAATTAAACTTCACCAATCCTCTCAAATAACCCAAATTTCAGACAAAAATAAAGTTCAAAATACACTTCAACCTAACCAAACAGATGGCTAGAATTAATGCAATGCCGAATATACTCGAATTTACCTAGTATTGACCAAATTGCAGCCTAATTTAGCAGAATTTACTAAATATTTACAGCTGCCAATTGTACATTTTCTGAAAATCTGACCCATATAGTTATTCGAAACTTTATTAAATAATAGACACTAAACAAAGAGACAAGACACTTGCACGAAGGTCTAAAAACTATCCAAACTAGGTCTATATTGTGAGGAGACCAGCTATAGAAGCAGGCTCCTCAAGGTAGACGTTCTTAGAATGGAGTCCTGGGGCAGTCATGTACGGATAAGTAATCATCCTATTGTTACAAACCTGATGTGTGGAACATAATACTGAATAAACTCACTCTCTCTCTGGAAGCTGAAAATAGTCACACCTATTCTTGACTTGTCTCTATCATAAGCAGAAATCGTTATTAGGAGATCATTATTTCTCTACAGTAGAACTTTTAGAAGGAACAGAAGTATGTATATCTTAACACGCCTAGATATGACATGTATGACAAGTATTGAAATAAAAATCTTATAATAATAATTAGTGCTTTGCAAAGAGAATTCGACTCCTTTCCCTTGAATCCTGCTAAAAAGGAAAACACCGAATCGGCGGAGTCTTTCTTTTTCTTTAGAAACCGGAACGCAGTCATCCCCCTAATCAACTGTACAATGAAGCAATGCTCCAGGTGAAGATAAGACTAAGACCATGACTTAATATTCAATAAGCTGTCCAGATTATTTATTTCAACAGGCAGACAAATAGAAAATCAAGGCGGGCCCTGACGCTGGCTTTATGCGAATCAGTCTAGGTCCAAACCCTCAGATCAGGTAGGAATGGTATGTCAGTGATTGGACGCCTACTTCGCTAATCGGTTTCCTGGCCTAAGACTCGGCGTTCTAATGAAAATATAATAACATTGTTCGGTTTTAATGATTTGGTACTTTGCGGTTTGAGGCAAGAGTTTTTCCCTCCGTTTGAAGGGGCTTTCTTAGGTCTGGGCCTAGACTGGAATACTCATGATAAGGTTCACCCATTACCTCTAACCTTAAGTCCTAATGCAAAGGTAACATAATCCATTGCGTAATCCCATTACTAAATCAAGGCATACAATCCTTTTGGCGAATCTGAGCACAAAATACATCTTGAGGATTTGAAATAGATTCTGATGATGAATCCAAGAGTGTAGACACGTACACTCTATACTCGACCTATTGGCAGTAAACATCTCTCAAATTCTGCTAAATTAGAGTGACAAATGATAAATACTGAGTATATCTGAGTGTATTCTGTATTGTATTCATTAAATAAATCTGTCTGGTTATGTTGAACTGTATTTTGGACTTAATTTTCGTCTGAAATTTGGGTCATTTGAGAGGAGTGAGAAGTTGAATTGTACATTTTCAGAAAACCTGACCCATATATATGAGGCCAGAAATGATGTCTCCGGAATACCGAAGTGAATGAATGGCTTCCACTTTGAGGAATCTGACCCGATTTTACCCCATTTAGATTGCCATTGATCTTCATCAACGACCAAGAATAGGACATGGAGAGTTGACTGAGTAAGACCTATATGGGTCAAGTCGCCAGAAAATGTACAATTGGCCTCAACCTAACCAAACAGATTGCTAGAATCAATGCAATGCCGAATATACTCGAATTTACCTTGTATTGACCAAATTGCAGCCTAATTCAGCAGAGAAGGGGATAAGAGGGATAAAGTAAGAGCCGAGTGGACAGACTTCTTAGGTAAATTTGAATTAAGTGATGTAATGGCAGCCTTCAATGTAGTAGAACATACGTGGGAGGAGAAAACATCAAAAGTCTAGGTTGGACTACATTTTCATTCAAGAAAACCTGAGAGTAAAAGCTTTATCGGACCATGGAGAAGTTCACTTGGTCTGCTCGGGGGGGGGGGGGAGGGGGGAGGGGCGGGGGGAGGGGGGGAGGGGTATTGAAAATTTAATAATAATTTGCTATGCAGAGAGGAATATGTTGAAGGTGTAAGAGATATATATATATATATATATAAAGATTTTTTTTTTTATTTCTCAATGGACGGTTACAATAAATGATGAGAAAATGGATAAGTGCCCCTCAACGCATTGCTGCTCTTCCCGGGCTTCCGCTGGCATATTGTGATAATACATGTGGATCCTTTTACTCTCAAACATTTAGTTAATATTAATTCCAATTCAACAATAAAATTTTACATGACATTTCTTATTCCAAGAGTTCACTTATCATTACATTTTGTGAAGACTCGTACAATTTTTTAGAAGGTTTTAACCCTCTTTTTAGAAGAATTATTTTTAACTTAATTATAATTACATAACTGGTATAGCAGTTTGCCCTTAATTTCCCCCCTTATCACTCTTGCCGAGTGTTTTATTTATCCTTTTCTATCTTCGACCATCTATATAAATTTTACTTATATCTGATTGCATTCAGCCCATTATCTTCCCTTATACATTTGGATACTTTCTGAGTGAGTTCCTTCCTCTCCTAAAGGTCATTTCATTCACATTGTTCATAATAACTTTTTACCTCTATTTGTAATTGTATTAACCTTCCTTATACAATTTCCACTAAAGTCATGTGTCCAGAGTTTACTGCAAATAAACACTATTTGCCTTTACTAGTAATACCCTGGGTTGACTTTTCTCATTTCCTAACCAGGATCATATTCCTTCTTTACAAACCTCCTAAATTCCTTGATACTACTTAAATTCTGTTGTTTTGGGGCCATACTGTTCCAGAGTGTAGGTATTGTATATATAAAAGACTTTTTCACTCTTTCTGAAGTGGGATTTACCACTTTCATATTCTTTCCTCCAACCAGAGTTATATAATAAAGGAGTATGAGTTTTCGAAAAGCAACATCAGTGATACATTCAGATGGCATTTAATCAAAAACGAGTGCAAGAGCTTAGCCATAAAAATTAGTGTGCAAGAGGCGAGAATAAAGAGAGAGAGAGAGAGAGAGAGAGAGCAAGAGTTAAAGGATAAATTAACTGAACTAGATAACTTGCATATCCTTGATGAAGAGGAAATAATTGAGATGAAAATTATAAAAAATAAGTTGGAAGCCTGTGGACTAGCTTAGGACAGAAGGAACACTTTTCAGAGCTAAAGCAAACTGGGCCAGAGCTGGTGAGAAACCCACTAAATATTTTGTACAGCTAGAGAAGAAGAGTGGGGAAAAAAATCTATAAACAATATGTTTGTACAGAACAAACTGACTAGTGATAAGAAAGAGATAGTGGAGGAAGGCAGGAGATTTTACAGTAACCTCTATAAATTCGAAGATCTAGATAACGAAAAAGCTGAGTTTTTCTTGAATAATATGGATGTAAAAATTGATACGAAGCATCACGAAA
This sequence comes from Sthenelais limicola, assembly GCA_942159475.1. Taxonomy (NCBI): domain Eukaryota; kingdom Metazoa; phylum Annelida; class Polychaeta; order Phyllodocida; family Sigalionidae; genus Sthenelais; species Sthenelais limicola. Next base: position 15,496,004 of record OW804098.1, read on the forward strand.
AGCTAGAGAGATGTATTAGTGAGCATGAAGTTTGGCTCACGGTCAAACAAATGAAAGATGGTAAATCTCCCGGAAATGATGGGCTGACAGAGGAATTTTATAATTTTTTCTGGCCGGATTTGAAGGGAATGTTTTGCAAAATGATCGATGATGTGGAGATGAATAAAAAGATACATTAGGACCAGCATCAAGGATTTATCTCAGTTATGTCAAAGAAAGATGTGGATATTAGATATTTAAACAATTGGAGACCCATCACGTTATTAAACGTAGATTATAAAATTATCTCCAAGGTTATTGCAGAACGTATATCAAAAGTGTAATTGGTGACATTATTAATGAAGACCAATATGGATTTATGAATAACAGATATATTGGTGTTGCGGTAAGAAGGATACATGATGTGTTGAGTTATCAGAAATTAAATAAAAGAGAGGGTAGAATAGCCACTGTAGATTTCCAGAAGGCTTATGATTCGATAGGATGGGATTTGTTGTACAAGGGTCTGAAGGCCTTTAATTTTCCTACGTATATTGTTGATTGGATTAAAACGCTCCTAAATGGTTCCAGAGCATGTTTTACAGCAAATGGTCATATGTCTGAATTTTTTCATATACAAAAAGGAGTAAAACAAGCCGATCTGATATCACCATATTTGTTTACAATAGCTGTGGAATTTATGTCAAATGTCATAAGAAAAAACAAGAGTGTTAAAGGTATAAAAACTGGAGAAATTGAGCACAAGATTGTTCAATATGCCGACGACACCACCTTATTTATAGCAGAGGAAGAGTCAATGGGCAAAGCTATGAATATTATTAGAAAATTTGGGGAGGGAACGGGACTGAGATTGAATATAAACAAAACAAAAGGTATCAAATTTTTTAAAAAAGCCTTCAGGTAATGCTGGAGGATGTGGAATCAGGTGGGAAAATTCGGTTAAAATTCTGGGCATTTATTTATTTAATCCTTATCATAAAGAGAAGGAAGCTGGAAAAAAATATGAGTTAGCGTTATCCAAAATAAGGAGTGTGGTCGGTCTCTGGGAGGCAACGAACTTGTCTCTCAGAGGAAAAGCAGTGGTGAATAATACGTTAATCCTTCCAATAATGCAGCATGTACTATCCTGTGTCCAGTTGAACAAAAATGTGGTGAAAGAAATCAGAGAGATAATAACAATAATGATGTGGGGCTCTAGATATGTAAAAATAAGTTTCGAAAGTTTCAAAAGTTGAAACAGAGCTATGAAGACTGTGGGCTAAATGTGAGGTGTGGTGAAATAATAAAAACCAATAAAATCAAATGGATTCACAGAATGTTGTATAGCAACCAACCCAAATGGGTAGGGATCTTAGAAGCGTTCTATGGTGAAAAAATAAGATATGTGCTCACGAGTAAAAATATGCCACAAAATTCTCTCAGTGGATTCCATACAGAGTACTGAAAATTTGGAACGAGGTATATTTCAGCAACGAACCAGAATCTGGGCTCGAGGTATATGTAGAGAGGTTATGGAACAACCAAAACATTAGAAAAAATGACAAACCTATCAGAAACGATGACTGGTTAGATTGTGGAATTGAAACGTTAGGCGACCTGCTAAATAATGATCAGAAAATCATGTCGGTGAGAGAGTTAAATCTGAAATATGACATATATTGTGATGTGAGTGATAGACTGAAGCTAGTGGCTGCAATTTCCAGAAAGTGGCTACACATGGTGGCAAGGGAAAATGTTGTTATACCTAAGAAGAATTACATAATGTTTAAAATAAATGACAATCTGTTAAAGATTGAAGATTTAAAATCTAAAGACGTGAATAAAAAACTAGTGAAACAAGCTAACCCAGAGTATGAGAAACTGGAGGGCTGGGACTTTTTACTCAGGAAAGAGAAGTTTGTAGGTTCAGAAAAAGTGTGGAAGGAGAAGTTCATGATTCCATTCCAATGTAATAAAATACTGAGATGGCAATCCCTCCAGTATAGAATTCTACACAGAACGATCGGATGTAATAGCTATCTAAGTCATATCAGGTTTAAAAGGAAAACAAGCTGTGATGTGAATGTCTGTGGTGAAGAGGATACAATTTGTCATTTTTTTGTCACATGTGTTAATCAAAGCTTCCTATGGGAGCAGGTCAGGCTTTGGGTGCAGAGAAGTAAAATACTGAAAGGCTTCAGATCAAATGAAATAAATGAAACAAATATATTGCTAGGTTACAGTGGGAGGAGTCCACACAAAAACTTTATCAATTGGCTGTTAACTGCTATAAAATGTTTTATTTATCGTCAGAGAATCTTTCATGAGAACAAAATGGTGTTCAAAATGAAGCAAGGATAGAAATGAAAGTAATGGAATATAATAATACTGTCCAAGGTAGAGGAAATAAGAACTCAAAAATATGGAATAATTTTCTTGCAGAGCTAGAAGAGTAATGTTTAAGAAACATGCACATAATGCAGCTTACTGTTTGATGTAATTATTCGTGTGGAGTTTATATTGTACAAAAAAAAAACAAAAAAACAAGGATATGCTTCTAAGGAGAAGAACTTTTGATATCCAAAAGTATTAGGAGATATTCTTGACTGGTTTTGTCCTGAATCAATAATCAATCGCATTCAATCTTATACTGCAGCCATTTGAATAAAATGTGTATTCAGCTTAATATTGAGTCATATTATGCAATTGAGAAAGAACTTATATATTAGTGTGTATCTTATCATGGGAATGATGTGAGAGAGAGGGTAGGGGCAGGGGCTTGAGTGGGATGGAGGAGTGGATAGATGGATAGATAGATAGATAGATGGATAGATAGATAGATAGATAAATAGATTTATTGTGGGTGGGCGGTAGGCCATAGATAGATAGATAGATGCATAGACAGAGGAGGGAGTGGAGCAGCTGTGACACTTCTGATGGTGGGGCGGCGGAGGGTCCTCTAATGAGATGTGAGATAAGAGAGCAGGGGAAGGATGATTTCATTTTCACAGGGGGTCTGTCTCTCAACGACGACCAATGCCACCTGCAATAATTCAATCCACACATTAAAGCTACTGGTGACTTTAGTCTATTCGTCTAGTCATTAGATCACAAGACATGTATGCATTCATATTTCATTTTTTACTAAAAATTAATGCATTGATTGATTTTAACTGTTCCCAAAATTATCTAACTACGACGTGGGAGTTTCTTGTACTAGTATATACTCTGAGCTTGTACAAATAACAACACCATGGGGAAGAGAAGGGTTAAAACATTGAAGTCTTCCAGCGACCATTCCAAATTCCACACTAACCACAAATGCTCGTCGACCTTATCAGAGGGGGCAGAGTTAACTTACCACTCCACCCGCCCCTGTCCTACTCCACCCACCCCCGTCCTTCCTCGTAGAGAGGGTCCAGCCAGCAGAGCAGCTGCTATATGTATGGTGTATGCTGTATAGAGGGATACAGGGATAGCAGCTGTATAGAGGGTCGACGATGGGAGGAGACAGCTGCTATATTGGGCAATTAGAGCCTGAGTTTATTGTCCGAGCTGGCCCTCTATGCCTGACGGGAATCCAAAGGCATAGAGTGCCAGTTCGGACAATAAACTCAGGCTCTAATGGGCAATTAGAGCCTGAGTTTATTGTCCGAGCGGCCCTCTAAGCCTGTAGGGAATCCTGCCAAGGCCGGAGGCCGCGGCAGGTTCCCGAAGGCTTAGAGGGCCAGCGAGGACAATAAACGAAGGCTCTAATGGCTTTAGTACCCGTTGGTTGGGCTGTTATTATCAACTACTTGCATTACTATCACTTCTCCTGAACCTCCAACATTGTCAGAAAGCATTTACTTACAGTGGAGAGTGTGTGTGGATGTAAACAAACCCCACTTAATAGCTTGCTCCACCACTGTCACTCACGCTCACGCTGACTGGTGTGTCCACTCGACGCTGGTCATCATGTATAGGGAGGGGAGGGCTAATTTTATGTTTGGATGTTCTCTGTATGTCTACACAATACATGTATACTAAATAATGTCACATAATTTTAATGTCACATGCCCTCTCCTCCCGCTCTCCTCCCCTCTCCATTATGGCAGATGCGAAACCCAAGGCAATGTGACAAAAACTAAGTCAATAATCTCTTTCCCTTCTTCTCTATCTCTTATTTCCTGGGTATGATCATAAACTACCTCCCTCTCAGCTATCACGCCCTTGATATAACCTGTAAACCATATTAAATGTTTTGATAAGGGCATAAAGCAACCAATCTCACTCACTCACTCACCATTCCACCCCCTCCCATATCTAAAGGATAGGACTTTGCATCTCCCCTATGAAAACATAATGAATGGTCCCCCAACATAACACACGCTCTCCGACCTACGTGTTGTGGAGACTAGAGTGCACATGCACTCAGTCCGTCAAGACCACGTTCCGCTCTAGTGAGCACATCCCGCCCACTACACTCATTGTCTACACGCACCCAGCACAACCCAAGATCGCAACAATTCGAGACTAAACACTTCATACATACTGGGCTAAAAGTACATTTAAATCCATTTGGCCGATTCAGAATTATGATTTTGTTCTTTTCAAAATCAGTAGACACCACAACCTGGCAGCAACATGCCCGTCATCTGAATCCGGAAGTTGCTCGGCCATAGAGGGCCAGTGGGAAGCGGGGGTAGAAGCATAGAGTGGCCACTACCGGTGTAACTGGACACTCTGGGCATTTATAACGGGCCAGCACAGACCAACCAACGGGTACTAATGGCTTTAGTCCCCGTTGGTTGGGCTGTTTACCGGAAGTTCTCTAGGCATAGAGGGCCAGCGGGACCGGTAGTGACCACTGGCCCTCTATGCGTCTATAACGGGCCAGCTCAGACCAACCAACGGGGACTAAAGGATGGGAGGAGACAGCTGCTATATAGGATTCGAGGAGAATGGCATTCTAGGAACGTATGTCGTGGTATGCTAATGGGTCGGCAGCTTTTCTCTCTCTCTCTCACCCCCTATAGTCCCCTATATAACTTATATTAGCAAAAGTAGGAGTTAGGAGATAATATCTCCCAACAACAAACAAGACAAAACTCTCATATGAAAAGGTACTATCTATGAGTCGATGGAAGGTAAAGAAAATCAGAAAACCAAAAAAAAACTAAAAATACACAAGGGACGTAGTACAAATGTCAATTAGAATTGTAAGAGCCTCGTTGGCAGGATATATTGAATAAAACCTTTTTTTAAAAAAATAAATGTGTACAGCTGCCAATTGTACATTTTCTGAAAATCTGACCCATATGCAAATGTGATTGAAACGTTACGCTACTGTAGCACACAATTAGTATCATCAAATGATAGTCAATTGTATAGTATAATTCAGATAATACTATTCAGATCAAGTACATGTAATCCCAGTTCATGAATCTGTGATAGACTAACCACATGATGCCTTTGTAAATTTAACATCTCATTTACCAGAGATGTTATACAATATAATTACTTTAGTATGGTCTCCACTGGCTGCGGTAAGCTCTGCGGTAAACCTTGCAATGGTTTGTGCTGGTTCTGTAGGAATGACGGAATGACGGTGGAGAGGAATGACGAGGTCCTGTCTACATGGATCACTGGCCATGTAGGCAGGACCTCGCCACTTCTCACTTCTGTTTATATAGGAGTGAAAATACTTATATGTATGTAGAATGAGCTTTGTTTCCGGGTGAACACTGAGTATAATATGAGCAGTGCTTCATTCCTGAGGTCACCATTTATCACTTTTTCATCGCACAACTCACTCTTGGTCACTCATTAGTAAATAGCTAGACAGCAGTGGGCAGAATAACCATGGCAATTTGTATATGAATTAAATCCATGAGCCTATGTCACAATTATGTATCACTTTATTGTTTGACTTGATGTATAAACTTCCTAAATTAAAAAAAATGAGGCAAATTGTTAACCGTCTGTCTTCTAGTCAAGCGGACATTTGCGGTTTGGGTGTACGATGTAAGAAATACCGGATTTTGCTATATGCCTACGTTCAAGTATGAAAGATGAGATCATGTGGATTCCAATGGTAAACAAGAGCACATCAAACCGGTACTTCCGTAGTTGTGTACACCTGAAAAAATAGCTATATCTCTGGAAGGCCAATCACAAATAAATTAAATAAATACCCTCCTTATAAGATAACGTCGGATATGCTTGGATACGTTAAGCACACAGTCTAGGTAATTGGTACATGTATTTTTGGTACCTCAATATTTATCTCAGTAAATTCATTCTCTTTTTGACTTTTTCTGTAACACATCATTCATTGAACTACACGCACCACGAGGGGGTTGTACTGAGGATTATGGCCCACTACAATTTAATGTTAAACAAGTTATACTTTCCCGGCGGGTTTATAATACATTAGTATATCCAAGTCTTCAGTCAAGACACTAATCAAGGTGGTAAATATTAATGACATGTTGGTGAAGATAGAACCTAAAACCCAGAGATTTTGGATTTGAGCACACTTCAAAAACTTGCCCACATTTAGGCTGCAATTTAATCATGCGGTAGATTCATAGAGCCTGGATCAGGTCTTCAGAAAATGTACAATTGGCGCATCAACGCATTTAGAAAGTTCTGCTAATACTAAGTAATCAATCATCCACACTATAGCCCGAACCACTAAATAAGGTCCATAAACATTATGTTTCCAGACATCCCTCCAATTGAACCCTGATAGCTTTTTATTTTTTTATACGAGTTCTGAAAAAGTATACATATTATCAGAGCTTACAATGTGGGGAACAGTTTAGTACAACTGTCACTTCTTAGAAATTATGTTTTATGGTCAAGTTGCCATGGCAACTGTTTCTGAAAAATTTTGAAATTGTAAAAACATAAGGACCTTGTGGCAATTAAATCTCTCCCATTTCAGGAATAATTAATGAAAACTAATTTTATCTCTGCAAGTTGGGGTAAACAAATTTCTGCATCTGTTGATATATTACATGTGTAATTCCGATATTGTGACAAGGAATAAAAAGAGTATGAGACAAGGGTTGAAATGGTAAAAAATGACCAATTTTGGCATGGTTTTGGGAGACATCAGGGACGAGCAAACATCTTGTCTATAATCAGAATGATAGACAACCCAGATTATTTTATAAGGCTGATGTCCAAATTCCATTGATAACATTATGTACTGTAGATATCAAATTCTCAAATAATTGGCTCTAGGAAGAAATGAAAGCTAATTAAACTAATGTAAACACAATTGGAATACTAGTTAAATGGCGAATATAGCCCAAAATATGGTCAGAGTGATGGCATTACCAATAATGGAGAATAGGCATGCTTAGTTGGTTGCTTTGGTTACATCCGTGATTTGAATTTTAAAAAAACAATTTAAATTTCAGGTCTGGCTCTAAAATTATAAATATACCAAATTTTAATTAACACATTCCGAATTAAAGGGTAGAATTTTATATTCCTACAAGTGTCCATGTCATGGGCCTTATTTAGTGCAATTACCTTATAGGCATATATTATATATATGGGTCAGATTTTCAGAAAATGTACAATTGGCCTTCACCAATCCTCTCAAATAACCCAAATTTAATACCAAAATAAAGTTTAAAATACAGTCCAACCTAGCCAAACCGATTGCTAGAATCAACGCAATGCCAAATATACTCTAATTTACCTTGTATTGGCCATTTTTCAGTCTAAGTTAGCAGAATTTACTAAATGTGTACAGCTGCCAATTGTACATTTTCTGAAAATCTGTCCCATATATATATATATCTGTGTATTGTTGGTGTTGCCATGATCCAAACATTTGATTATGTTGAACTGTTTTTAGTCTAAAATTTGCGTTATTTCAGAGGATTTGTAAAGGCGAATTGTACATTTTCTGGCGATTTCACCAATACGGTATGTCACAACTGGCGTACCATAAACAAAGAGATAAGAAATATTGTTAAAATCACCACTGACTCATACAGTGGCTGATGTTTATTCATTAGGAACACGTAGCAGATAGGATAGTTTAGTGAACTGACAATTACGATTACAATTAATAGTCAAGTTTACAAACGAATGCGATTAATTTCCTCTGTACATAAATCTCTTTTGTTTTACTAGATTTAGGCCTACTATCGGCAACTAATATTCAGTCTGGGCTGAAAGCCTCTGATGATCAGATAAGAATGGTATGTCAGTGATTGGACGCCTACTTCGCTAATGGCTGGGTGTATGCGTCTTAATGGGATTATAATGACAGTTTGTTGCTTGGAGCGAGAGGTTTTTCCTTAGCTTGGAGGGACTCTCTCCAGTCTGAGCGGAGACTGGGGCAGTCTCTCTGTAGCCTACACTTCCCTCATCTGGGAATGGAAATTTCCACGGTTATAATGTAACTCTGGAAATTTCCATTCCTCTCCTTTCTCACCTAGAGCTCTCCCATTCCTCCTCTCTCCCTCTATTATATATACAAATATGGTTCTATCTCTTAATGGGATTATAATGGCAGTTTGTTGTTGGGAGCGAGAGGTTTTTCCTTAGTTTGGAGGGACTCTTCCCTCAGAATGGAAAATTCCACGGTTATAATACAACCCTGCATGGAAATTTCCATTCTGATTTCCATTCGCACACTGTATATGTGGGTCACATTTTCAGAAAATGTACAATTGGCAGCTCTACACATTTAGGAAATTCTGCTAAATTAGGCTGAAAAATGAAGCATGTACAAATTTGGTTCTATCCAGTGGCGGTACCAGGACGGGCCTGGGGTCAACGCCTCCCCCCCCCCCCCCCCCCCGCCCCCAGACCCTTTAAAATGTCCCCTGTGCCCCCCTAACTCAGAGGGGCAGAGGGCCCCCAAAGTCCTGATAAGGGTGCCTTCTTATACATTTTAGACAACAAATGGTATGAATTCACGGAAATGACATCATCTCATAATGAAATTAAATCGGAAATATTTTATTATGATTTTGTTGGTCTTACATTTATGAAATTTGCACCTCTCATGTTATGTATCATACTGTCACAATTGATAACATTAAATGAAATTCTAATGTTGAAGTCTGAAATAACCACTCGCTCCTAAAGGATGAAGTTTTCCCCATAAAAATAGCTAATGGTAGATACTTGGTTTGAGGTATATCTTATATCTTAGGTATATAGCTATTTTAAGCAGTAACCTATTGTTTCTTTTTCATGCATATGACCCAAAACACATATTCTTAGAACAGAAGCGAAGAAAATGGCATTTATTTTGGATTTTACCCAACAGTGTTGTTGGTGTTAACAGTATGATATTATAAGGGGAACAAATATGTCCATGTTTGGTATAAAGGAGCACTGTATATTTCTTAATTGTATGAATTATAACTTCTTAAAAAAATATATTTGAGGGTCGCCGTTTTTCCTGGAGTAGTGGGCCTTTATTTCATTGTCATTAGGTAAATTAACTGCTATGCATGCGATGGCATTCCAAACAGGCACATTTTGGACGATTTTGACCTCAAGTGAGCCCCCCCCCCCACTAGACGCCTCTTCTGGGACCGCCCCTGCTATCTCTTGATGGGATTATAATGACAGTTTGTCGTTTGCATTACTCCCTGTACACTTCCCATGGAAATTTCCATTCTGATTTCTATTTCCACATACTATATTATAAGAAATCTGAAATCAGAGAAATCTGGTCACGCATATTCTGCAGCCAAGCGCCCCTCTTACAATACAGCCATGTCGGATAGGATCGACTCCAGAGGTTGGTGGATTTATTTTACCAATATCTCTCTGTTTCACGTATCAACACCCTTGCAATAGGTCAGACATGTATTTGACATTGTTCTAGGTTCGTATTCATAGTGTGCCAGACTTATAGCACTGTAGAACTGTATGCGGCCGCCCAGACACTTTCTCGATCCTCTGATCAAAGACGCCCCCGCTGTGGTGGGAGATGGTCGACCTATGGTCGGGCTGTGCCATCAGTTTTACAGTCGCCATATTTGTTTTCAACGTATATCTAACGTTGTATGTGTGTACCCTCTTTTTGTTAACCCTTTCCTGAAAACATTTGCCCTGATTGAAAACCCAACAGGTCTGCTTACTCTTTATAATTTATGTCCATTTGCATTTTGTCAATCGGATGGCGATTCTGAGAGTGTGGCTTTGGATGACGTTATCTATGTGCCCCGTCCTCGCTTAATTTTCTCTCCTTCTCTCTCCCTCTCTCTCACCTTCTCCCCTTTTGTACCTATTTCTTTCTTACCCTTTCTGCTCTCTCTCTCTCTCATTCTCTCTCTCTCTCCCAAGAGACAGATGGAGAGAAAAAAGGGAGAGTGAAAGGTGAGTGAGAGAGGGTGAGGGAAGAGGGTAGGGTGAGAGAGTAGGAGAAAAAAGGAGAGATATATACAGAGTGAGAGTCATGACAAGGGATAAATTCAGGAGAACGACAAATAGGGAGGATAATATAATAAGCAGGGAAGAAGGCAGAGGGAACGATCGAGGGGTGATAGAAAGAGAGAGACCGAGAGAGAGGGAGGTTAGAGGAGAGAGAGGGAGAGAGAGAGAGGAAGAACGAGGATAATGAGGAAGAGGAAAGAGGGGAGAGTGGGAATGAGATAATGAAGAGAAAGTGGTGGCGGGGGGGGGGGCGAGAGGGAGAGAGGACAGAGGAGAAGAGGGAAAGAGAGGAGTGACAAAGGGAGGGAGAGAGGAAGGAAGAGGAGAGAGAGGGATAGGGAGGAGAGAGAGGAGACGGAGTGAGGGAGTGTGGGTACTTGTGGGAGGGCGAAAACAAGGGAAGAGAAATCCATACAGAATCATGAGAACGTTGAATAGAAAATATATAATTCCTCTTCACCAATCCCCCCAAATACTGTAAACGTATCAATGTTTGCGCATTATTTATTTTCGCGCACCCACCTTTGTGCGCGAAAATAAATCCTGTGCGAAAGGTATAATTATTGCATAAACAAGGTGTAAGACTTCCTAGCTGCGGGAATTAAAATCAACGCGAAAAGTTCTTGTGTCAAAGTTCTTAGTACACGAAGAAGTATCTGTGCGAAAATAAATACGTTTACAGTACACCAAATTGACATAATTTAGGTTCAGTAATATATAAACACGGTGGTATGAATATATAGTTAACCAGATTGTCGTCATCTCCGCAATACAAATTATACTGAGGTACACCTATCGCTTTGAAACATAATTTAGCTGAATTCACTAAGTGTACAATGCTACAGATTGCATACTTTCTCAACCATTGATCCGTATTATAAGGTCGGTGGCATCAAGTGCTGCAAAGCATAACCAATGAAAGATCGTCCACAATCAGGTTTTATGTTAGACAAATTAAATATGGCGCCGGGAAACATTCCTGCACCCACATATGTGTGTAACAGATTTCATTCCTCGTCATGGGGAAGATGGCAAATCACTGATAAATAACATGAAAACTAAATGTAATAACAAACGATGAAAATCTTTTTCTTTTTTCTCGGTTTGGTCCGAGGAATACAGTCCTGGTAAAATAACGCCGAGTTTTCGAATTTTCCCACGGTGGTTAGTGCTATTAATGAATGTGCGCCATTTTCAGATTTTCAGAAAATGAATCTACAATACTGCACATCTCTCAAGTTCTGCTAAATAAGCGTGAAAAATGATAAATACTAGGTATATCTGAGTGTATTCTGTAATGTATTCATTCAATAAACCTGTTTGGTTATGTTGAACTGTATTTTGTGAACCTGATTTCTGTCTGAAAGTTGGATTATTTGTGAAAGTGAATTGTACATTTTATGAAAATCTGCTTCACATGAACTCGACACGCTCGCCTCCCGACGCCTCCTCCCGCCTGCCACTAGTGTGTAGTTTTTTTTGTTTTTTTAAAAAGTTTTTTATTCAGTCTATCAACAAAAATCACTTCTTCCTCCGGGGTCGATTACATATTTTACATCGCACCCTCTCATCGTTTGAACATGTTTATTACTCTGACTAGAAATATTTAATTTAAACTACCTAATGGATTCAACAAAGATTGTTAATCTACCAACAACTTATTGATATATCAACCTGGACCCCAGGGTGGAGTCCATTTCGTGACCCTAGGTCATATAGACGAAACTGGGAAAGTTAATAATGAATGTGGTCAGGGCAGCTTGACAGACACTGTGACCCGAATTCTGATATATGTATTGAGCATGACATTTTGGTAACCAACCGAGAGAATTTGTTTTAGCAGAAAGACTTCTCGCTTCACGCTATACCTATATATTAGCTGTATGTACGGAGAATGACTCGTTGGTAGCAGACATATATATGTATTGAGTATGACTTTTTGGTAGCCAACCGAGTGGATCTGCTTTGGCAGAAATACGCCACTAGTGTGTAGTAACTTGCTGAGGCAAGGCTACACACAGAGGGGAGCAGGGTGGGTGGTTGTGGAGTGTCTTTGAAAGTGAGAAAACGACAAATATAAGACCCAAAACAGAAAATAAACACCTAAATATGCCAATACAAAACGCAGATCGGTATTAGAGAATAGGAAAATTAGAAAATTACAGAGGGACGCAACTAGAGGGATGCAAATAATAACGACTGGTACGGTTGAAATGTTGTGTAAATTTAAATTGTATTGTCTAGAAAAGTATCATATTAATGATATCAAGAACAATTGACCACACGCTGTTGTTTTTATTTTTCGTGTAGCTCCTGGCAGAGGCAAAAAATCAAAAATATATTACCTTGTGAACCTATGTAAAAAGAAAAAGTATTTCTCTTTTCTTCGTTAACTATAATGTTATTTCCCATTGAGATCTTGATGTTAAAGTAAATTTTTAAAAAAGGTAAGAATGTACATACAAAGACAAATAGTTTTTCCAATTGGGTTTCCATGAGATTACCATTGTACTGCACAAAGGAACTGGACTCAATAAAATTTCTTTAAAAACAACTAACTTGCTTTTACGAGCCTCGATGGCAGGTCATGTTGAATAAAATCTTTTTCAACAAAAAAAAAAAAAAAAAAAAAAAAAAAGAATAGGACAATTACAAAATAAGCTTATGTATGTTGACGTATGGTTCACCTAAACGGCAGGGCTCAATGTATAATGTGCATACCAGATAACCGAACAATGATTCAAGACGAAATATAAACTCAAGAATATAATATTCACTCGAACATTACCCTCACCCACTCTTGCTATTCCCAACCCTCTTCATTAGCAAACAATGTCATACATAGACCATCTGATGATCTCATCACCATCGTTCACCATTAGGCAAAACAAAATATAGGTTAGTTTCTTTTTTTTAGGAAACGTCCTCCCAGGAATTAAAAAAAATGTCTATTTCATAACAATAGATGTTTTAAACATGGGATATGTGTTATTGACAGTTCTGGGTTAGAAAAAGGCTGTTTTCCTGCTTTTATAATCTTTTTTTTTGTCAAAACATGAAAAAATGTGTGTTTTGGCCTTAATGACGTAATGAATACTTGATAAAAACTGGTTTGTTTGCATATATTCGTTTGCATACGATATAGGGTACAAAGCATAATGAAAACCACTCACACAAACATAAGTTTGCAACATTTGTAATGATTTAACCTGAATAAAAATCTGTTGTAAAATGAGGAGAAGGACAGACAAGAAAAGAGAGAGAGGCGAAGGAGAGAGAAGGAGAGAAACAAGGACAGACGAAATGTGGAGCAGATAAGTCAAACCATCTCATAAAAGGGAAAAGAGAAGGAGAGAACGAGTGTGTCATATAGTGAGATGAGGGAGAGGGAGAGAGAAAGGAGAGGGAGAGTGGGGGACACAAGGAGAGACAGGGAGAGAGAAAGGAGAGGGAGAGGGGGGACACAAGGAGAGACAGGGAGAAAGAAAGGAGAGAGAGTGGGAGAGACAAGGAGAGAGAGGGGGAGAGAAAGGAGAGGGAGAGTGGGGGAGACAAGGAGAGAGAGGGGGAGAGAAAGGAGAAGGAGAGACAAGGAGAGACAGGGATAGAGAAAGGAGGGGGAGAGTGGGGAGAGACAGGAAGAGAGAAAGGAGAGGGAGAGGGGGAGAGAAAGGAGAGGGAGAGTGGGGAAGACAAGGAGAGAGAGGGGGAGAGAAAGGAGAGGGAGAGTGGGGAGAGACAGGGAGAGAGAAAGGAGAGGGAGAGTGGGGGAGACAAGGAGAGAGAGGGGGAGAGAAAGGAGAGGGAGAGAAGGAGAGACAAGGAGAGACAGGGATAGAGAAAGGAGGGGGAGAGTGGGGAGAGACAGGGAGAGAGAAAGAAGAGGGAGAGTGGGGAGAGACAGGGAGGGAGAAAGGAGAGGGAGAGTGGGAGAGACAAGGAGAGACAGGGAGAGAGAAAGGAGAGGGAGAGTGGGGAGAGACAGGGAGAGAGAAAGGAGAGGGAGAGTGGGGGAGACAAGGAGAGACAGGGAGAGAGAGATGATAATACATCTTATAACCTCATTTCTTTTTAATGTGATAGATGATTATATGAGACATGAAATGAATGACATAATATTACCTGTATATTGGACATATCATACTTGGATTCTACCACTTCTATGATATCTTGGGTTGGGTTGGTCCCCCATCCTGATTTGATTACATGACCATACTTGGCAACATCAACTGCTCCACCTCTTGTTTTGACTTTGAAGATATCTAGCCGTCCACGATCGACATGGACATAATGCCATGCGGGCATTGCTTGATCACGACCACGGATAAGGTAGCAGTGTTCCAGGAAAACCGTGAAGTCACAAGTCGCAAAATTTATATTTTTCAAAGAGTTTTTTTCCACAAGATCTCTTTGTGAAATGTTCTGATTCTTAAAGGGTTTAGCACTTATAGTCATATAAATCCATGCAACAAATTTCAGGAAATTGTATTAAGTATATTCTTGCGTTTCCAAGGCCTTCGTTGGGAGTATATTTAGTTACTTAACTGGTAATTACCCATGAAGAAACCTTGCAAACTTTTTTTTTCCAAAATAAAGATATCAAACTTAAAATATAGAAATACATATTAGTGTTTACTATCATTAGAATCGGCTTGATCTGCTCATTTTAAATATGGTGATATCACAAAATCCATATTTTGCGACTTATGACTCATTTTCTTAAAAATATTATTTTCTGAACCCAAGTGTTTGTCCTGACTAACAAGCATGGTCCCAAGCAGAATTCGGATCCATTCAGTTGGCTGATATCGCCTTAAAAAGTGGATGAATTTTCATAAATATAGATTTGTATTTCCAAAGGAAAAAGGTACATATCTTCTGTTGATTGGCAGGTCTTCCATAAAGTCCTTAAACAAGGTGAAATGTTATAACAAGAAGCAATAAATTACATTATACATTATACACTGTGTCATCTTCTGGCATTAATGTATTGTTGCTAAAATTTGACAGACAGCTCGTCTCTCGTTTGGGAGCCCATGTGGGACCGTTCTATTGCTATTTCAATGTACTAACAAAGTACCCGTCCTCTGGACGGTTACCCACTTCCTCTCACTCACCTTCTCCTCTACCCTGCTCTCTCCCTCTTCTCTCTGTATCCTCTTCTGCCTCTCCTTACACGATTTCCCCCACCCTCTCCCTCCGCTTCGTTCATTCTCTCTCTCCCTCCCTTCCCCTCCACCTTTCCCCTCGGACGCCATTCTCTCCCTCCCGTCGTTTTCTCTCCCCCTCCCCGTATTTTCTCTATCCTCTACTCCCTCTCCCTGTCCAATTCTTCCCTCCCCCTCCTTTCTCACACTCTCTCTCTTTCCCCTCGCTCTCCTCCTCCCCCTCTGATCTCGTTCCCGTTCTCTCTGTGTTGCCGCAGACGGTGGTGTTGGTGTTCGTTTCTCTTTTATGTCTCTCTCGCCCTCTTTCACTCTTTGTATTGTTTTGAATTATTGATTCTTTTATCATAATTTGTGATAGCCTCACCCCACCCCCTCCCCCTCTCACCCTCTATCTTCCTCTCACCCTCACGCTCACCCTCCCTCTCCCATGTATATTCCAAAAAGGAAAAAGGACATTCCTAAAAGGAAGTAATTATGTGTTTTCAAAAGACTTTCGCGGGGGGAAGTTGATAGTTTGGGTGTAACCAAAAACAGTTATATCCGGGAGCAGGGACATGAAGCCACCGTTCTAAATGCGATGGTGTAGATAAAATGTCACCGTTTGTAATTGTAAACGTATACTGTTTTATTTCCTGGAGCGTATTCATTCAATAACATATCAAATTTTTACACCGATAAATTCTTTGTCTCTGCTTGTCTCTCTTTGTCTCTCCTCGGTTATTACACACATCGGTTTTGTATTGACATTATTAGGTGTGTTTCTTTAAAAGAAAAACCCTCTCTGAAAACACTTGTAACATTGCATTAATCTGGCTTCATTTTCGTTGGGTAGTGGGTTCAGAAGATGTACAATTCACCTTCACCAATCCCCTCAAATAACCCATATTTAAGACAAAAATCAGCTTCAAAATGGAATTTAACATAACAGAACTGATACTTTGAATCAATGTGATCCCAAATATACTCAGATATACCCGGTATTCATCATATTTCAGCCAAATTTAGCAGCATTTCCTAAATGTGTAGAGCTGCCAATTGCCAATATACACAACATAATGTGAAATTATATGGTTGAATGTTGGCCCTAGAGTGGCCCTTTCCTGGACTAAAATCGAAAATCGCCCCGGAGATGGTGGTGGTGGGGGGGGGGGGGGGGGGGGGGGGGGGGGCGGGCGGGCGGACAGGAAAATGCAACATCCAGTATGAGTCCGTTCCGTTTTTCAGCACCCCAAAATGGGGGGCAATTAAAACTGGTGCCATATATGACCCGAGTGCAGGCTGCTCTGGACAGTCACTCCAGGCGACGGTCCTAAACCACAAGCATGCACATGCTGTGTGAGGCTCTCTCTGAGGGACTAGACAGACATAATACCTAATTTGAATAACTGATGGGATTATTCTGAGATTGATATAATATATCAGTCCCAGAAGTTATATTATAACTTCTGGGACTGGCTTAATAAATACTTCAAAGAGGATGAAATTATCTTTTGTATTTTACACACTTATAAACAGTACTTGAAATGAAAGTTGTGTCTGTTATGTTGCATCCTTACAAAGGCCCTGCAAGTATAGTGAAACTTCAGTAGCCCCAGTTACTATTACTCTACCCTCTTGTGGTATGTTTTATGATGTTGCTGACAGATACACGGCGATCACGCTGTGCTTGGGACATGCAGATGTTATCTATACACAACGGAACAGACTCTCACTGACATCCATCCCTTTGATCCATGTTCTCTCTGTCTATCTATGAATGTCCACCTTTCCCTGTCTGTACCTGTATCTACAAATGGAGACAGGGACAGGGCAGACATATGTCTGTCTGTGTCTATCCATCTTTGTGTGTGTCTCTGTCTGTCTATTTATCTATCTGTGTGTCTGTCTCAGTCTATTTGTGTGTGTGTCTATCTATCCACCTGTGTGCGTCTGTCTGTCGTCTATCTATCTATCTATCTGTCTGTTTCTGTGTGCCTGTCCATTTGTCAATTTATCTATTCATCTATCTATCTATCTATCTATCTATCTATGGTAATAAAAGGCTTAACGTTATATAAGTCTCTGTGAATTCACCTATATGAGTAATTCTCCCAAACGGGCAGCATTTGATTTCAGTAGGTCATTTTTTTAGAAAGATTAAAATTCGTTGAATCTCTACGATCTTTGGTGTACATGTAGAAGGGATTATCAGTATAATGCAAGTGAAGTTTGGGAAGGCTGGGGCAAATGTTTCAATTCCTACACCTATGATTCAGATACCTCTATTTTCCCTATTATTTTGCCTTATTTTGACCTTATTAAACCCGATTTAACAAATGATTTAGTGTAAGAACGAAATATGTTACTCACTATTTAGGCCAGCAAAATTAAATGAAATGTCAAAGCTAGAGAATGGATGTTGGCTGGCAAACCAGGACCTGGTTCTAACCAGGTCAAGTTTGACTTGATATTTTAATTTTGTTAAAATATATCAATTTTATTTAAAATCACTGTTGGAACAGCAGGGTCTCTTTATTTATAATAATTATGGCGTAACGGCAACGCTATGGCGTAATGGTGACATTGGTATACAAGCTCTCCTGAATTTAACAACATCAGTATTTAATCATATTTATATTTTACTGCTAATTCAAGCAGGTCTAAAGAATTATTAGGAGGGCCGAAATTACATGAAAATGTTTTTTTAGAAAAAATATTGGCGATATTCACATGTCGTAACGCGACCTTAAATATTCCCACACCAGGTCAAGGAGTTTTATGTGATGACATTTCAGGGATTTTGTGGGCTAGTAACTTTTGTTTTTTTTTACCAAAATATACATATATGTGCATGTTTCGTCCACACATACTAAATGCAATTTAATGTTTTGTCTCATTTTTGCCAAGGAACTCGAATAAAATGGTTATAATCATGTGTGCCCATCCCAAATACAGGTTGACAGTAGAGAACCTAGGCAGAAAAACCAAATGATACCCGATTGGGAGAATTACTCATATGTTTGTACATGCCTATACAATTGGTTGTAGAAAGAATATATCGCCTATGCAGGTTTGGGCTGAAAGTGAAAGTGAACTAGAATTAAAGTTCATCATCCATATATGTAGAACACAAAACCATCATTAATGTATGTAGAGAATCGATATAGGGAGAAATAAAAGTCCTAGGGTGAAGGTTGATAAACCAAGCCAAGTGAGTGCATGACTGTGTAACTGGGTCAATGCTGTGCTAGCAGGGCCACAATGGCGTCGACCAGGACGTCTATATTTCGATAGTTTTTATTCATTTAAAAGTGGAATCTGACCACTTTTGAATAAATGATTGCTGGGAATAATTAAATACGAATGGTTAAGTTTATATGAGGCGTTACTGGACTGACTTCTGTGTTCCTTTAAAGCGTCAAAAAGTTCCCGCCCCTAAAACTGAGAAATTTAGACCCCTCACCACTGCCATAAATTATTCAGTAAATCACCATCCCATGCTTCAACCCTACACAATCTTCCATTCTATTAATGTTCTGGTATTTTAAATTTTACCTGAAAATGTTCAATAAATATATTGTATGTTAGGAAACTGATTGTATCTATATTTCTACGTATCTGACAACAGAAATATTACAGATTCTACTAATGGAGGTGGGATATGACACAATAGGATACAAACGAAAATAGATGGAAACATCTAGATGTACCTATCTGAATGTAAGAATAAAAACGTTACAACAACAAATATGGCTAATAACTAGAAAGATTGTTGTTGTTGGGACATTTATTGCTCTATTGCAATATCACCGGTAGGTCTAAGCTCCCTGGGAGGAAGGATTTCAAGCCCTACCAGAATATGATAGAAATACAAAAAATAAAGTGAGGTTAGCAATACATTGTCAAATCGACGACTTGACAATGGTCCTCACGTAAATGTAAATGAATAATGTTTTAGGTTCAAGATGGCAGCCAACTGTATAGAGGCGCCGGACAGGAGTTAAGTATGTTTAGTATACAAGCTATGGGCCAAGGGAAAGAGAGACAACAAATGTTTTAGGACATGGTATAATTAATTATGTGGGCAACAGTTGTAGTCCTGTGAGAAGTGAGAACTAACAGAGTATATAGATAAACACTCATCATACTCGTCATAAAAAATGGGACCTGCTGCCTGTCTAGTATGACTCATACGGCCAATTCTACGAAATAGTCTAGCTCGCCTCATTTTCAGGGCCCTATTCTGTGGAATAATACCCCCCCCCCCCCCACGCATATTATATATTATATATGTGCATGGCTTGCTCCAGTTACTCGGGCTAATAAGAATTATATATGTGTTGAAATGAAAATATTATGAACTTAAAAATCGGTGTAAATTACAAACGAATCTTTTTTATCCAAAGCGAAATCATTGTATATGCTAAAATGTGTATTGTTTTAAATGAAGGGCTAAAATAAAAAAAAATTGTTGTAAGTAGAGCTAGGAAACGAAAAACTGTTTTTCGTCGCTATAATAATTCCATGTAAGCCAGTGTGTTTCTCAGATAATAATGATCTCGGTAGTTAATTTAAAAAATGTACATACCTTTGTAGCAGATGAGACCTACCACATTGTGGAAATTTTCCTAATAAAAATGTTTAAAAAAAAATGAAAACATGGCCTGAAGTAAGTATTTAAAAGATACGCTGTGAAACATGCTTGATTATTGTATTATATGGGTCACATTTCCAGAAAATGTACAATTGGCAGCTGTACACATTTAGTAAATTTTGCTAAATTAAGCTGCAATTTGGTCAATACTAGGTAAATTCGAGTATATTCGGCATTGCATTGATTCTGGCAATCTGTTTGGTGAGGTTGAGCTGTATTTTGAACTTTATTTTCGTCTGAAATTTGGGTTATTTGAGAAGATTGGCGAAGTTGAATTGTACATTATCTAAAAATCTGACCCATATAATATTTCAACATGTTTAGGAGAGTTGTCAATCTGTTACACAGATGGCAGCTATATGATAGAAACTCGACTCAAAACCAAGTGGTTAATTTACATGTAAACCTCGTTGTTATATTTTTCAAGCGGATAGCTCCTATGTTTTCATTTTCATCGGCGGTAAAAAATGTACAAAAAGATGTTTATTTTTATTTTCATAGTTAGACTGTAGTAGTGCCTATCGATTGATATTGTAGAAGGTATAACCTTGAGAATCATCACTCAACTATCTTACAGTTTATGCCGTTGCTAAACTTCTATGTCTACAAATGTCTGAGAGGTAATAGTGTTGCGTATAATGATGTTGTGCATTATCCGAAAGTCTGACCCATCTATGGTGGTTTTACAGAGGGATAGCATGGTTTTATTCTACGCCAAAATGTGTATATATACCTAAGGTTAACTATTCTGTGGAGAAGGAACAGGGATCTTACTAGTGCGTGTCCTCCTGTCACATTTACCGAAGTATCTACCTAATTGACTCGATGGCGGAGGCAGCATTCCCTATAGACACTGGTAAGTAATGTTCAATATTTGTAAGGTGTTACCGAATAAATGAGTCACATATAGCAAGAAAAGGATTTTGAGATATCTTCATATTTGAAAAGATGAGATCACGGGAATGCTAATGATGGTAAACATTAGAACATCTAATAAGTACTTCAAAAATGAATATATTTGTGTACATATTCATATATTATTTCCTGATGGTCACTCCCTATAGCAAAGTAGTTAATTATACTCCTTGGGATCACCTCCGATATGCATAATAATGGGTCCGATTTTCAGGAAATGTACAATTGGCAGTTGTACACATTTAGTAGATTCTGCTAAATTAGGCTGCAATTTGGTCAATACTTGGTAAATTCGGGTATATTTGGCATTGCATTGGTTCAAGCAATCTGTTTTGTTAGGTTGAACTGTATTTAGAACTTTATTTTTGTCTGAAATGTGGCTTTTTGAGAGGATTGTTGAAGGTGAATTGTGGATTTTCTGAAAATCTGATCCATATATTTAGATTTGGTATCTAGTCATTCATGCTATTAACAGCGCTAAGCACGAACAGAATGAACACATTTGAACGAAGAAATCTTATAAATAAATCCATTTTGCAACTTGTTACAGATCACATGTGGGTCAGAAAATCACAATTCGCCTTCACCAATCCTCTCAAATAACCACATTTAAGACAAAAATGAGCTTCAAAATGCAGTTTAACATAACAGAACTGATACTTTAAATCAATGTGATGCCAAATATACTCAGATATACCCGGTATTCACCATTGTTCAGCCTAATTTAGGAGAATTTCCTAAATTTGATACAAAACATGTTGTTGTTTTTTGTTTAAAAACAAACAAGTTTGCAATGTTTCTAGATGGGTAATTATCAGTAAAGTAACTAAATAAATTCCATACAATGGCCTTCAAAACGCAAGGATATATTTAATACAATGTTCTGAAACTTTTTACATAGATTTAGATGACTATAAGTGCTAAGCCCTCAAAATATCAGAACATTTCAATAAAGGGATCTTGCAAAAAAAACACTATGACAAATATTGATTTTTCGATTAATGATTCATTTTCCTAAAACGGATCACAAATCAGTTAAAATTAATTTAAAATCAGACTGTACTGAGTTTTGTTACGAAATGTATGTCTTCCTGAATAACATATTTGTTAAATCAAACCATATTGTTCTCCATTTCAATAGCTACAGTCTGGTATCCGATTTGTTACCTTAAGGTCCGATTCCACTGGCTCGCTTATGTATGTGCTCATGGCTCGCTCTTGCTGCGCTTGTTTATGGGGTGCTTGTCAGTCGCTCTTCGTCCGCTAATATTTTTAGCGCAATACAAGCGCAGAGCGATTCTACTGAGATTCTACTGTTGCACTTGTTTCCTATATTAAATCAATGGTAAATGCGTTTGTGCGCTCTTACTGCGCTCTTACTGCGCTCTTGGTCCGCTACTTTAACAGGTAGAAAGAGCGCTGTATAGTTGCGCTCATATCAAACATGTCAAATATTAGCGCAATGTCCTGCGCTCTTCTAAAGAAGCGCACATAGCCACTTTTTAGAGCGTACAGAGAGCGTAGTAACCAATTCCATTAGACCGCTCTGGTTTCGCTCAACCTTCGCTTGTTATGCGCTCAAGACAATAAAAAAGAGCGGGCCATGAGCGAGCCAAAAGAGCGAGCCAGTGGAAACGCAGCCTTAGGCTGCGTTTCCACTGGTTCGCTCTTTAGGTCCGCTCTCACTGTGCTCTTTTTTATTGTCTTGAGCGCACAACAAGCGAAGTTTGAGCGAAACCAGAGCGGTCTAATAGAATCGGTTACTGCGCTTTCTATACGCTCTAAAAAGTGGCTATGTCCGCTTCTTTAGAAGAGCGCAGGACGTTGCGCTTATATCTGATCTGTTTGATATGAGCGCAACAAGACGCCGCTCTTTCTGCCTGTTAAAGTAGCGGACCAAGAGCGCAGTAAGAGCGCACAAACCCATTTTCCATTGATTTCCGAAGGAAACAAGCGGAGCAGTAGAATCGCCCTGCGCTTGTCTTGTGCTTATAATAAAAGCGAACAAAGAGCGAATGAAAGAGACATTATGAAGAAGCGAGGCAAGAGCGAGCAATGAGCGCAGATACAAGCGAGCCAGTGGAATCATACCTTTAAGGTGGGATCCCACTGGCTCGCTTGTATCTGCGCTCATGGCTCGCTCTTGCTGCGCTTGTTTAGAGGGCGCTTGTCAGTCGCTCTTCATCCGCTAATATTTTTAGCGCAATACAAGCGCAGAGCGATTCTACTGAGATTCTACTGCTGCGCTTGTTTCCTATATGAAATCAATGGTAAATGCGTTTGTGCGCTCTTACTGCGCTCTAGGTCCGCTACTTTAACAGGTAGAAAGAGCCTTGTCTTGCTGCGCTAAAATCAAACGTGTCAGATATTAGCGCAGTGTCAAAAAGAAGCGCCAACGTCAGTTTTTAAGAGCGTATAGAAAGCGCAGTAACCTATTCTATTGCACCGCTCTGGCTTCGCTCTATCTGTGCTTGTTAGGCGCTCATCGAAATAAAAAGAGCGGGCCATGAGCGGCCTAAAAGAGCGAGCCAGTGGAAACGCAGCTTATACTCTTTAAAGGAGGCTCCGCTTTCTCCACTGTACTTCCGATTGAAGCCGTTTTTATGCGCACACCGTTCGAGAGATGTATGCTGGGAGAGAGTGGTGTTTTTTTGGTTTAGTAGCATACACAACAAAATCCCGTACAGGCACAAACAATCAACTATGATTGTGGCAAAGTCATACAAAAGATTTTCTTACAATAAAAAGAGATGTTTGTTAGGCTAGTGGTAATCAGCTCCATCTGATTCCCGCGCCCTCTTGGTCTCTGCAAGCTAGCCCGGGGATCTAGCAATAACATTTCACTATTAAAAACCCTTAAAAGATAGGTGGTCACCTGACCTGGGAATACATCACCTGTAATTATCTGCTCTTAGTCTAGTCTAGGTCGAAACTTGGTCACTTATCGAAATATAAAATTCAACTCTTTAATCTGGAATGTGTAACTGATAAATTGGTATACTAATAATTTTAGAGCCATACTTGAGATTTGAATTATTTTTCAGAATTAAAATCACTTATGTAACCCTGACAACCAACTCAGCCTAACTATGCTCAGGGTCAATTGGAGAGATGTCTGGAAACATAATGTCTACGGGCCTTATTTAGTGTTTCAGGCTAGAAGGAAAGTACCAATCAGCCTGATAGTAATCCAAATTAATTCTGGCCACTTTGATCTTACAAATTCACAAGAAAGTGCAAGAGAGGAGGGCATTATCCCCACCACCCCCATCATCCCTTCACAAGTCCAATCACTGCTTGTAACCATGATTAGGAGTAAAGCGACCTCAAAGTGGCCTGAAGATCGGGAAGAAATCACATTTCACAAAGGGATAGGTGTACACACTTATGTCATGTTTTGTATATTTTACGGGGAAGAGGGAGAATTACCACAATACACTATTAGCAACTAGTACTGTAATAAAATAGTAGGGATACAAGGACGCCATTTTAGATCGACACGTAGCTGGACGATTCAAAGTAGGTCAGGGCATAGTTAATGTTATGTGGTAAATATTGTACAGAAAATCCACTGACTTAGTGTAGGTAAATTGGCTTATTTTTCAAATAAAATTATATCATAAGTTAGCCGACTTGTATATGAAGTAGGCACTAGGCATAGTAAAGAAAAGCAGGGAACGAAGGTGATGGTTGCGGAGGAGCGAGCGAGACGGTTGCTACTTACATTGGCGGAATGCACTCAATATCCATCGCACTCTGGGATATTTGACTGCTAGGGCGTATGTGTAGAAATAAGGAGACTTGTCACATTAGGTAGAAAGGTATCCAGTTCACAAGTCCAATCATTGCATGTATCCATGATTGGGAGAAATGAGACATCCAAGCGGCCTGAAGAAGGGATGTGTATCGGCGAGTTGGGCCTCGAGTGTCTGGGTGGTGATCGCAGGCGTGCGATACAAGGACGCCATTTTAGGTTGACACGTAGCTAGAGGATTCAAAGTAGGTCAGGGCATAGTTAATGTTATGTCGTAAATATTGTACATTAAATCTACTGACCTAGTGTTGGTAAATTGGCTTATGTTTCAAATAAAATTATATCATAAGTTAGCCGACTTGTATATGAAGTAGGCGCTAGGCATAGTAAAGAAAAGCAGGTAATGAAGGTGATGGTTGCGGAGGAGCGAGCGAGACGGTTGCTACTTACATTGGCGGCATGCACTCAATATCCATCGCACTCTGGGTTCCTTTGACTGCTAGGGCAAATTTGTAGAAATAAGGAGACTTGTCACATTAGGTAGAAAGGTATCCAGTTCACAAGTCCAATCATTGCATGTATCCATGATTGGGAGAAATGAGACATCCAAGCGGCCTGAAGAAGGGATGTGTATCGGCGAGTTGGGCCTCGAGTGTCGGGGTGGCGCGTTGAATCAGGTCGTTGTGGCCTGACACGAGGAATGGGGAACAAGGTCAAGGCCTAGCATAATAAATAGCCTACATTCCAAACTGACATTGCATCGAATTACAATTAAAGCAGCCATTATTTCGCATAAATTTACCACAATATCATTATAATATCCTTTTAACAATTTTACATTAATTCAGTCCTAATTATGTCATCAAATCGGTGCTCAATCAAATAAAAAATTACACAATATTTAGCTGTCTCAAGTTACCCCATGTCTGTCACAAGTTACCCCCCAATGTGCCTTTTTCCTCCATTACCGTCAGGTTCAGAAGGCAGTTGTGGTCAACTAAGTTTCAGGGAGTCATCAACACTTTAGCCTTAGTCTTAACCTTGCGGTTAAGCTTATCGCTGGATGTGGAATCGAGGAATTTGGGTGTCTGGACCTAACTGATTAATTGATGATAACAGTTAAGGACTTTAATCAAAACGATTAATAATATTTATACTGTAATCTCAAAATATTTTGACATGGTATTTATTATACTATTCTGGGTCTACCATCACCGAAAAAAATACACAAAAAGACAGTCTACAATATCCTCTAAAATGCTGGTAAAAACAACCCAATTTCAAGTGTGTTTTACATGCCCAAATAGTATTGTAAGTTTGCGACTACTTTTGTAGTTCATCTAATTTAGGAATCTCAGGAGCAAACAGAAACACAACTTCACTCTTAGCTGGCTTTCAAGAAGTATTTTATTTTCCAAGTCCATCCAGGTGTGCCAGGTCTGGCCCCGCCCCCCTCTGCACAGAGCAGCCCTGCCCCCGTGGTCTACTCTCCTAACTATAGCCTCCCACCCTTACAGTATGTTCCATTCGTCTCAACAAATCATTTGTGTCAGGAATCATTTGAATTTTTTAATTGGTACATAATTTTTATATTTAAAAAAAAAAATTGAACACCTGTGCGACAATTGGCATCAGGTAGGCCTATAAAGCCTGAAGTGACCAACTCACTTTAAATTGGCACCATTGTCGCGCGACGGGTCCGGTTGTCACTCAGTTCGTGAGTGTGAGCTCCTTGAGTGTGACCTGGCAGATGTCAGATGCCATCCTACCAATATATAAACCGCCCACTTACTCCAATTGAAATCATTCTTTCGAAATACTCTACACAACAACAACGCTACAATGCCTCTGCCAACTTGGTCGTACGATCCGCAAGACATTGACGACCTTATTGACGCGATCGATTCCAACGGACGCAAGCTGTACAGATGTACCGAGCAGATTGAGGTCTTATTGCGGTCGTTTAGACCTCTTAGAGTGAGATTTATGCGGGCCATTCACTGTAGGAGACTTCGAAGCTATTTCATCTCGCAAGACCTGGCGCTGAGGGCTTCAGTCCACTACAGGGTGCTGGAGATGTTTAAGATCTACGCTTTTCAACTGCGAGACAAAATGACTGAGCAGATCAACCGACTGTATAGAGACTACAACATAGTCTATACACGCATGCTGTTGGATGAGGAAATGGAAGAACTCGCTTTTGACGAGGAGGCAAACTCAGGTTACCTCACTCTGCATCAGTTGTTCGACCATCTTCCTGCCGACAGACACTAAGACAGACAAGTTCCCCCAAAATAGCCCTTTTCAG
Organism: Sthenelais limicola; assembly: GCA_942159475.1. NCBI lineage: Eukaryota > Metazoa > Annelida > Polychaeta > Phyllodocida > Sigalionidae > Sthenelais > Sthenelais limicola. The sequence continues at coordinate 15,523,165 of OW804098.1, forward strand.
GGCTCACCAAATCGTCTCGAGAGTTGAAAATATTCAAACAAGAAACCCATTCCTACCATTCCTCCCATTCCTATGTTCCTCCTGCCCCCATCATTTCCCCCAACCGATGTGACACCCCGATTATTTTCCCATCATCTACTGGGAGAATCCGCATATAATAATTCGATATAATATATTCATAATCAACTGAATCAACTTCTAAATCTTTAGATAAGATGTTAATTATCAGAATCGAACATAGGAGATTTAGTCTATTTCAGCGAAAATTTGGTAGGTCTGTACAAGGAAAGGGGGGTCATATATATTTCCCAATGGCAGCCATACGATGTACCAAGGTCGTATTCAAATGGATTATTGCATGAATTTTATTGTAGTTTAGTTTTTTAAGAGATTAGGGAGCTTTTAAGATTGCTTTTGTGATCGATAATTTTCTCTATGGAGATATAACACTGATATTTGATGTCAGAGCTTTATAGGTATTATTAGTATTCTTTACCGATTTTAAAATTTCTTTCACTGGTTATATAGTCAGGTGGACTTTTCCCACCATATGAACGAAAAGATTTTGAAAATATGTTAATTTTTAGCGTTTTTAAACTCCCTTAGAGAATTACTATACTAAGCCTATGGGCGCGAGATTTAGGAGTTACCAGAAATTTCCGACGAAGATTTTGGCTGTTTTACGCAGCATAACTATTAAACAAATAGGATGGTATAAGATAGACACAATACCCAATAAGACACTGAGAGATAAAGTTTTGTTGTTGTTGTTTTTTTGTTGTTGTTTATTTATTCACGACCATACATGTTTCGGAGATGGCTTGTCTCCTTCTTCAGTGGTTAATAGTTATGGAATATGAAGCTATATAGACTTTCCATGGTATGTTTATGGGTGGTCAGTGGAGCGTGGCATCCTTTGAGAAAGCCAGCAGCATGTCGCGCCTGACTGATTTTGATGGAGAGCTTGCTGAAGGGCGCGCTCGACTGATTACCTAATCCCCACATTGCGTAATTCCCATAACCGCTACCCCGAAGAATTATAATTACGCGATCCACAGTATGCTACTACGCTATTATTTACTAGATCTAGAGTTTTTTCTTAGAGTGTACCCCATTTACCTCTCGATCCACTCTCTCTCCCTCTGTTCCCTATCCCTCTCTCACACACTTATTTCGTGGTTCTGTGTATATTTGTATTTTGATTGTAATTGTAATTTTTCCACTAGGAATAGTTTCAAGAGAATCGACCAATTTCTTCCTCTTGGGTTTGGCTTAATTTTTAGGTTTTTATGACATCCATAGGCCTACGTACATGTATAATAGGCTATATATATTATATTTCCTCCTGTGCATGTTGGGTTGGTTTCCCAACGTTTTTATAGCACTAATTTGAAAAGAAAATATCATAATTACTGGGATAAATAAACTAGTCAAAATCTTTGATATTTCTGTTAATTCTGGTAAACAGGATGTGATAAAAGTGTTATGTATGTGTGTGTGTGTGGGGGGGGCGGGGGCGGGGGCGGGGGGTGAAGGATTGACAGTTGCTTTGTATCAAATTCTTTATGAGTCTATATATAGACTGGAACAGTACAAAACGGACAGGAAATGAAAGAAATAGGAAATTTGGCTGTGGATGTATGCTAGGGAATTTTAATATACTGTGAGTATAGATGGAACACAAGCCCTGGGAGCACTCAGCGATTATTGGATGTAGCCTGACGGCTCTCCCTCGCTTCTGGGACGGCCAGGGTGAGGAAGAGCGGCCACATATGCTGCCAGTCCCTGGCCCTACATAGGCTGATATAATTATATATATATCATGACATTATGCTAACAATATGGAATTGAATGGAGAAGAAAATTTGAATATGTTATGGATATTCTGGACATTTTTGGAAGCATGGAAATTATGGATATTCATTAACTAATTGAATCCCTGCAGTATTGGTAACGCTATTAGTAATGATATTGGTAAAGCTATTGGTAAAGCTACTTGCAGATAGTGGCGGTCACCTAAGTACATAAGTATCCAAGGTCAGTTCCTACTGGTTCAGGGTCAAGAGAGCGTTGACCATTGGTCAGTAGTATATCGGATTGGGGGTGTGCCACTGGACACTAGACACCTTCAATTTAATTAAAGATATTATTTATGTATATATTAAGTGTATTCCTCAACTACAGGGGACTAGGTAATTCATGAAATAATGAGGTCTAAAATGTAAATGTTGGAAAATGGGATGTGGTTATAAGAGTTACATGTAGATACATACATGTATGTAATAAGGTTATTTCCGTTAATTCTGTTAAACAGGATGTGGTAAAAGTGTTATTATATGTGTGTGGGGGTAGGGGGGGGGGGTGAGCATGAAGGATTGACAGTTGCTTTGTATCAAATTCTTTATGAGTCTATATATATAATATATAGACTGGAACAGTGTATGAATCGGCCAGGAAATGAAATAAAATAGGAAATTTGGCTGTGGTTGTATGCTAGGGAATTTCAATATTGTCAAGAGAAATCGATTGAGATCCAATACCACGATGATTTGAATATGTATAACTATGATAGATAATTCAAGAGGTAAAATAGAAGTATAATGTCATTGGTTATTTTGATAGGCAATGCCTGAGATCATCCTCGAAGGATAGCGCGTGTTTTGTAACGTATCAAATATCATATCCATCTGCGTTCACAGGTCTTATATGTTGAACAATGTTTGTTTTGTCCCTTTCTCTGTTCCGTTTTTCAAACCGTCGCCCCAAACTGCAAAGTGCCATTATAATTCCACTAGGACCGCAAAATGCCATTAATCCCATTACCACGCCTATTCCAGAACCAGGAAAACCATTAGCGCAGTGGGCGTCCAATCACTGACATAAGACTACCATTCTTATATTATCTGCGAGGCTGAGAGCCTATAGACTGTATAGATTGTTTAGATGACCGAACCGGGACAACAGAACTCAATGGGTGAAATCCAATATACATACTCCCTCTTGTGAGGTACAACAGTAACTACATGGTTTAATACCGGTACATGTTTCCAATATAACACCCTGAAGTCGTAGCCACAAACATGTCGGACGTATTATCTCAGGCAGGTGGGTAAACTGCACTGAACTCTACTTTTAACTAAATCTTAGTATGTGTGCGGTGCGTCTAAAGGACTCTAACCCTATACACTTGCATTTGCTATCGTTTGAAGTTCTTTTGGCCTCAATACCTCCTGGAAGCCTCCAAAAGCCGACTTTGTTATCCGATGGTTCAGCATCCCTGCGTGATACACATAAGGAACAGCCATGTTGCTTGCTGGTTGGCTCTGTCAGTTTCGCTCTCGTCTTGTTTAGATTTAGATTTAGAAACTTTTATTTTCAATTTTCTATCAGAGAGCAATTCTCCAGCTATGGGAGGTCAGATTTTCAGAAAATGTACAATTGGCAGGTGAACACTTTTAGTAAATTCTGCTAAATTAGGCTGCAATTTGGTCAATACTAGGTAAATTCGAGTATATTCGGCATTGCATTGATTCTAGCAATCTGTTTGATTAGGTTGAACTGTATTTTGAACTTTAATATCGTCTGAAATTTGGGTTATTTGAGAAAATTGGCGAAGTTGAATTGTACGTTTTCTGAAAATCTGACCCACTTATCTTTCTGTCTTTGACAAGAGCCAAGCTGACAATCCTTTAAAATCTAGTGGTAAATGACGGTAATTATTTGACAGTAAGAATGAATTACACAGTTTACATGTATAATTTTACACGAAGATGTGAGCCATGTCTGAGCCCAGTGGTTCGTTCCAAAACAGATCCTTACTTGATATGTCCCTTCCTTAGCTACCTTTCCGTGCTAAGCAACTAGGATATGAACTTTTAGGAAAGGCATCTAGTATATGGATAATTTTATTGTTATTCCTATCAAAGCGAAGAGAATTAGCTTTAATATAGCAAGGAGGATTTTAATTAAGGACATATATATATTATTATGCAAGAGGCATGAGAGTAATCCTACTTGTATGTATAGCCCTAGAACCGGTCAAGGTACAGACTAAATGATCATTTTTATGGGCAGGAATGTAGTAGTGGACATGCGTTCTTGGAATTTTACTTTTGGAAAATTGGATTATGTTATTGATATACTTCATAGGCTGCTTTCAACAATGTTCCGATTACCATTGAAACATGGATACTGCCTTGCGCGTTTTTTTCATACCCTGCTATTTATCGAAGCAAAACTTTAACCTATAATACTTTATTAAAAATGGTTCATGTGATTGAGCACGGCGTCGGTGGTGGTATGTTTTTTTAACCTGCTCCCAAGCTCTCACACTATTATCTGTGACCAGTGATGTGACCTTTTTATTTTTTAGCAAATATAAAATAAAAAAATGATGTACATGTATGTAATTCATGTCGTATGAAATTGCCATTATAATTGTATCTATCATGTTGCATGACATTTAACTGCTAGAACCGTTGACTGTTTGAATTCATGAATTTATATATGTAAAATGTGTCGATATCACATATTTTTTACAGTCGTCTTCTCCCCGTTTATTTCGTTGATAAATGTCCCGATCGTTTTCACTTATTATTCAGCTTCTACTGACTACATTTATCAAATTATTTTAGATTCTGAATGTGGAGAGGTGAATCTATTATTCGTGAACATATTTTAGTTCCGTTAAAACTGATTACTTTTAACTTTTAACGAACGCAGCCCGGAAGTTAGGCGAAATTAGTGTTTCCCACCTGCTTGCCGACAGTAGGCATACATTATTGTTCATTTTGTAAAAATAAATAGGTGCTAATTGTTCGACTATTCTTTTATATTGGTAGCATATATGCTTGAAACTATTGCCTTCTCAACACACTTAATATTTAGCCTGCTCCACAACTATAATTGATTGATTTATACTACTCTGTTTTACTTGCATACTTGATGTTGAACCTCATTGACTAACTTACTCACATGTAGTAGTCGCCTTATACTTGCCCAAAGTATCTGTATTACCTCGCCATCATACTTTTCATCATCACTAGTACTATGCGTATTGCTCGTTACCATATACATGTACCACACTCTCGCTCACTATAAATAACCATTCCATCATTCATACTTTTTACCATGGATAGTCTTCCTTAACTAGTCCATCAGTAGTTACAACTCAACTCCTAAGTTCTATAAGACGGCAATCCCAGGAAGAACAAATATCCTTGTTTGTGTCAGAGGCCGGGGTCAGAGGTGATCCGCCATTGTAATAACGTCAGCAATAGAACTTTTTTTTTTTTAAATATTTTTATTGGCCTAGGCATTTAACAGATAATATATTATAATGACGAGAAAATACGCATAACTGTCCACGCAGCTATATTTCATGCGTTGCCCTTACGTTAATGAACTGTATAGTAAGGATTTCCAATCGATGGTACTCAATGGGGGTGGTGTATAATATTAAGAATACAAAATCGTAAGATTCGTAAATTCGTAAGCACTTATTAATTCGCTTGTAAGTCAAAACATGGTGCATATGATACAATTACGAAATTCGTAAATGGGTATGTTCTAGCATAGGATTTGGTAGTTACAAAGTTTATTGTGTAATTATATAGGCTTACAAGGAAGTTGTAACCGGGTACAGTATGCTTGTAGTTACTAATCCTGCGATTGCAAAATAAAGGTTGTAAATCAGTGTGCAGAATATATCCTTGACCCACTTGTTGGAGTTGGTAATTTTAGAACATTGTAATTGGAAATACAAATTTACGATTGACTGTTAACATTACTAAGTGCTTGACAATGCATTTTGCATTGGTCTTGCAATGTACATGTATTCGTAAAGCTTGCATACACAAACAGAACTATCACATACCCAGTTACCCACACTCAACACACTCAACACACCCACACCCACACAGGCGGGGGGGGGGGGGGGACAAGGGGGCACTTATTATAGTTAACAGAGGGCCAGGCTTGCATTACCCTAGGGAGTATCAAACCTTCAATCGATCAAGGTAACATCAGATCCAGCATGGAGAAATTGGTTCATTTCCCAAAAGAGGTTTAAACCTGTAAAAACGTTTACAAGAACTGTTTTGCAACAGAATATAAGTACGAGCCTTTTGGTAAAGCAGTTGTAAACGCCTTACAAGCTCTTGTGATGACCCCACTCACCATCACAACTACGAGTCCTTACAAAAGAATTAAGTTTTTACGATTTGGTACATGTAACCTTCAGCACCATATTTTAGCTTGCAAGCATGCTATCGAGGGGTTACAAACCATGTATTTTATTGTAATCGCAGGATAAGTAACTACAAGCAAATTACGAAACTTGCAAGCTCTAAAATTTAGTTGTGATTATACACCACCACCATTGTGTCCAAGATTTCGTTACATTTTTAGTACTATTACAAACATTCGATTACGTACATTAAATTGCAAAATAGACAAATCATAGACAAAGTGTTGAGATGCTTCAAATACCTCAAATACCTGCACAAATCTCAGATCATTACATATCGACATATCCAGAAACATATATTGTGACTGGAAACAAATCTAGTTTGGACATTCGAGACGTTTAGCTAACTCACCGCGAGGATAAAAACCGGGCAAGTATAAAACCATATCAATTATCATTGAATTGAATTGAATAATATCGCTTCTGTGTCGAAGGCAGATATTTCTCGCACCTCCTGATGCTTTCGTATCATATTTCCCCATGTTGTTATATAAATGCACTGAATAGTGCATGTATAATTGTCTATAAGCCTTAATCTCCAAATGGATATTTAATAAATAATAGAAGGCTAAGTTGTAGCTTCTCCCCATTTTCCAAGTCAATGTAACTGTTATATGGAAATAAAATTGATACATACATACATACACATAATGATAAGTTTATGAGATGTCCCCCCCCCCCCCCCCGACATCTACATAAATATGAACAGACATTGTACAGCATAATTTGAGTAGCGCAAAGATTCCTACTGTCTCATAACGGTAAATGTAATGTTAATAGTATTATGTTGGATAGTACAGTTGCTATCACTATTTCATGTCATACCACCACATATCATAAATAATTACAATTGTGTAACAACTTCATGTTTAAATGCTCACATATATTCTGTAAAATAAAAGAGATTGCATATTATCATGGACTTGTACAGGTCTGTGGTAATATGGACAATATACGATTTGAAACTCTAATTAAGGACCCAACTCACCGCAAAGATGTATAAGTTTAGTTAATAAAATTTCTTCTCAGAATAGCATAACAAAAAACACTCATACAGATTGATAGTGCTTATGATTCCTAAATAACATCTGCTTAAACAGATAAGGTTTTCTTATACAAAAGGCCGCAGTTTATTAATCAAACCAACGAAGTCATACAGTACTCTGTTAGTAGCTGAAATTTCAGATCCAACAATAGAATGAAAATGCATCAGACGATCACTGTGACTAGTTTAATGTGTTACGAATACATCTAAGGACTCATAAGTCGAAAAATATTTTAGATACCATCACACTTTTATGCTTCGTATTATATTCATTCCTAAATAAAACGATACATTATTTATAAAGATTTACCATGTGTATGAACACTAGTACATAGTGTCAACCTATAGCGTCAGAGATCTGTCTAACTGTATCCTATTTATTTATATATATGAAAACTCTGAAAATATGTCTTTTTTTTATTCTGGAACTCTAGGGAGTGCTTAATGAGGGACAGAAAGAGAAAGGGTAAGACAGGAAGAGAGAGAGAAAGAAGAGCTTTGGACTGTGAGAAAGGCAGTTGACTGAGGGAGACAGACAGAGAGCTGTAATTGTTTAGATCTGAGCCTACATAAGACTCCACACTGAGATCGTAAAACAGACAGAGAAACAGGAACACATGCATAGCCAGAGGTACACAGATAGAGAGAGAGAGAGGGAGAGAGTGGATAAGATAAGATAAGATAAGATACTACATTATTTATCGAACTCACATTACATAAGGGTAATGATAATAATAACAATAACATATAAAAAGACAAATCGGTATACAGTCATCTAGATCAGATCCAGTTCTCCCAGACGTTACCATCTCGTTGGTCCGAGCAAATTTTGAAAATATAATCTTTTTGAGAAAGATTGTAAAATATAAGAGATAAATATTTAAAGTTTCAATATATATTTAATAAAGGTAAATAGGGACGGTATGTCACTAGTGACCAAGTTCTGCTTGGTGTGAGATGGCATCGTATGGTTATATACATGGTATAAAAATATAATATAATACAGTATAATGTCGTTTGTGTATATTCAGTACAAGTACATAGATTTAATGTCAGATTATAAAACATTTTCTATCTGTTTCTTGAAATCATGATGCAAAATGCATGAGAAGGACAGGGAGAGACAAAGAATGACAGAGAGAAAGAGTGTGAAAAGAATTAGACAGACAGGGAGAGAAGAACAGACAGAAGGAATGGCAGAAAGAGGACTCAGAGGGCGAAGTGGAAGTGGAGGAGAAGGACGGGTTGTAGGAGGAGGATCGAGTCAAGGAGGGGTCATGGGAAGGAGGTAGGGAGGGAAGAGGTTAATAAAGAAATGTTTGTGGTGAAGGGTGAGGAAAAAGAGAAAGTTGTTGTTAAGGTAAAGTTAAGGTCCGATTCCACTGGTTCGCTTATATATGTGCTCATTTCTTGCTCTTGCTGCGCTTGTTTATAGTGTGCTTGTCGTTCGCTCTTCATCTGCTAATATTTTTAGCCCAAGACAAGCGCAGAGCGATTCTACTATTCTACCACATTGGTATACCTATAGAAGTTGAATTGTTTTACATTAGTATATGGATAGATATCTACTATGTTCGAAGAGCTATTTACATGGGAAATATTATAGATAGTCTAAAGGATAAGTACAGCGGTGCAGAGTGCAGAGTGCAGAGCTATTTTGGGAGACATTAACATAGACACAACCCCGCTACAAGGAAACGATAGGCATATGGCAGACCTACAGAAATTAATGGATGAGCACTTCATGCAAAAACTTATTACTAAATCTACTAGACTGGGGCTTAACGGGAAATCTACAATCCTAGACCAAATCCTAACGGATGTTAACCACATTATGGACTGTGGAGTGGTGGACTATAATCTTAGCGACCACAATATTATTTATTTTGTCAAAAAGAAAAAACGTGTGAAATATGAGAAATGTAATTTTAAAGCGAGGTCTTATATTAACCTAACGCAGGAGCACATCAATAACGCAATGATAAATATAAAGGATTGGGCTAAGCTGTACAACATTAATAATGTAAATGAGGTCTGGTCATTCATATACGAAAGATTGCTTAATACATTAAATGACTTATGCCCTAAAAAGAATTACAGATCCAAGAAGGTGAAACCAGAATGGTATACTAATGATATTCTCAACTTGGCATTTAATAGAGACTACTTCTTTAGACGATATAGGAAAACAAAAAAAGAGGAATATAGAATTAGAGCAGTTGAATATCGTAATAGGGCGAACAGTGAGATCAGGGCTGCCAGAAGTAATTATATTAAGAACTTATTGGACAGGCACAAACATGACTATAAGAAGTTCTGGCAGATACTGAACTCATATTTACCCTTCAAAGGATCTAGTAAAGGTATAAGCAGTATTATGAATCCGGATACGAACCAAATGGCATATGCCAAAAAGGTTCCGGAGATCATAAATAAATACTTTGCAAATATTGGTAACCAGATTGCAGACTCTATACCACTAATTAATCAACAAGGTGTTGCTTCCCCCACTATGGGCAACCAGGATAGATTAAGAGCTATGGAAGGACTCCAATACATCCCTTTAAACCTAGAGATATTCAGTAACCTAATTGGTAATTTGCAACCAGGTAAATCTTCCGAATGCGAGGAAATCACTATGGCAGCATATATAAAATTCTTTAGGGCTATCCCGAATCATATGATACATGTACTAAATATGTCAGCTAACAGTGGCATAATGCCAGGAGCTTGGAAAAAAGCTACAGTAATACCACTACCAAAAAAGGGTAATGCCAAGGAAGCTACTAATCTCAGACCTATTTCACTAACTCACGTTGCCGGCAAGATGCTGGAGACTCATATTAATAACCAGTTGCAAGAACAACTGGATTATTACCAGGTAATTAACAAATATCAGGGAGGTTTTAGAAAAAACTCATCCACCACTGAGACGATAGGGCTATTAATAAACAAACTATTAAATAATATTAATAACAGAGTCCACTCTAGCCTTATATTTTATGACTATAGAAAGTCATTCGACTCGGTGAGTCATACAATACTCTTGAATAAAATAAAAACTTATCACTTTCCACCATGGTTCCAAAAATGGCTAGAAAGCTATTTAATAGACAGGCAACAAAGAGTGACAACTGGATCTTATACTTCCAGATATCTTCCAATAAAGCATGGAGTGCCACAAGGGTCAGTACTGGGCCCTGTTCTGTTCAACATATTTGTTAACGATATTTGTAATTGTAATATATATGGTGATATGCTGCTTTACGCTGATGACATTGTACTTATAAATTCTAACACTGTAAGAGAAGATTTATTGGCACATTGCCAGCATGACAACGACCTGATAGTCAAGTGGAGTAGTAATAATAAGCTTGCCATTAGTATTCCTAAAACTAAATCGATGTACATCCCATTCCTACAAAAGGATGCATCTGTAAACCCAGAGATAAGCATAAAAATAGATGGTGAACCGATCAACTGGGTTAGATCATTCACATACCTGGGTCTCACGATCAATAATAAACTCAAATTTGATGAGATGGCAAAAGATGTTATTAAAAAAGCGAATGTAAGATTGTACAACATCTATATAAATAGGCAAGCACTGGATTCACGCACCCGACTTATGCTAATAAAATCAATGGTGCTGAGTCAGCTTGATTATGTAAATATGTGTTATATTAGTTGTAACAAGAACACACTAAACAATCTACAAATAGTTCAAAATAAGGCTTTAAAGTTTGCCCTTAAAAAACCCAGATATTATAGCACAATAGCCATACATGGTGAAAGTAACACAATGACGGTGAAAGAAAGAATATTTTTTAATACTATTAAATTTTTACACAAGCAATTCTACCATTGCAGACTCGGTTGGATAACCAGAGACAATGCTGTAAGAAACTACCAACTAAGGGAGGATAGGCATATGCACTTCCAGCTAACTAGACCAAATGATAACAGGTACAAAAACTCCATGGCATATGCCGGAATTAGAATGTGGAACGAACTGGACCAAGGTCTAAAACATATCAACGACAAACTTATGTTTAAGTCGGCCGCAAAGAGAGCTATACTGAGAGGTAACATAGCCATTAACCACTATTTTGACATATAATCTGTCTCTGCCTAATCTACTATACATACTATACGTATTATATTTACACTTATAATTTGTACGATACAATTGGTATGAACCACCAGCGCATTTATCCTACTGTTAACATACTGAACAAGCAGTAGCTGTGCTGCTTGTAGCTGCGATAAGCGGCGAATCTGACGTACTCCATTGATTATACTTTCGTTACCATCTTTTTATAAAAATTCTGTTAAATATCACACCCATCCCATCTCATTAATCCATCATTGTTCTACATATAGTAGCATAGAGTAATTTTTCGTTGTAAAAATTCAATACATGACACCTAGCAAAGAAACTGTAACTGTAAGTTGTTACAATCAGGGGGTGGCGGGAGATAGGGACTTGCCCTAGTCACTACAATGTTTTATAGGCATATGCCTTTATTTCTTCCTGAATAAAGAAATGTGTAAAAAAAAAAAAAAAAAAAACGTCAAAAAGAAGTGCAAATAGCAGTTTTTAAGAGCGTATGGAAAGCGCAATAACCGATTCTATTGGACCGCTCTGGTTTCGCTCTGCCATCGCTTGTTATGCGCTCAGGGAAATAAAAAGAGCGGGCCATGAGTGGTCCAAAAGAGCGAGCCAGTGGAATCGCAGCCTTAAGGTCCGATTCCATTGGTTCGCTTCTATATGTGCTCATGGCTCGCTCTTGCTGCGCTTGTTTAGAGGGCGCTTGTCATTCGCTCTTCATCCGCTAATTATTTAGCGCAATACAAGCGCAGAGCGATTCTACTGATGCACTTGTTTCCTGTATGAAAACAATAGCAAATGTGTTTGTGCGCTCTCACTGCGCTCTTGGTCCGCTAGTTTAACAGGTAAAAAGAGTGTTGTGTTGCTGCGCTCATATCAAACACAGCAGATATGAGCGCAACGTCCTGCGCTCTCCCAAAGAAGCGCAGATATCAGTTTTTAAGAGCGTATAGAGAGTGTAGTAACCAAATCTATTGGACCGCTCTGGTTTCACTCTCACTTCGCTTGTTATGTGCTCTGGGAAAATAAAAGAGCGGATGTAGAGCGAGCCAAAAGAGCGAGCCAGTGGAATCGCAGCCTTAGAGTTGGAGGTCGAGGAAGAGGAGGAAGAGATCGAGAAGATTGAGGAGGTGGAGCAGGTTCTACTATATTAATAAATTTACTATACTATATTAATGATAGAAATATTTGAATTATTTCAATTTAGTTGTGAAACTTGAAAAGGATCTGTTTTGTAACTTCGACTTTGATTGGAATCCTGAGAAGATTATGTAGAAAGACTTGATGTAGTAGTCAAATCATAATGCAAATAAGGTATAAAAGGTACCATACCGCGAAGTAAAAAATAAAAAATAAACTCGGGTCATATGGGGTAAATAACTAAAATAACCGACAATTTTCTTGAATGATCAAAAGTGCGAAAGCTGAAATTCGAGGATAATCATTGTATATACTTTATGTCATTTATATCACTTATGTTAGTTTGATTTTAAGGGCACAATGGAAGATCTATGTTGGAGAATTGACCGTCACGTCCATGTATCTGTTATTACGTGAATACAAATTCTATATATTTACAATTCCTATTTTAGACGGTTTCCCTCAGAACTGCGATGGCTGTGAGGTAGAGCAAAGTGTGATGTGTTTTAAGAAAATGAATCACAAGTCGCAGAATTGATATTTTCAAAGTGACTTTTTTGAAAGATTCCTTTATTGAAATGTTCTGATTTCTCGAAGGTCTAGAACACTTGGTCATATGAACCTATGTGCCCAATATCAGGACATAGTATTAAATATATCATTGCGTTTTGAAGGCCTTTATATTGATGATATTTAGTTACTTTACTGGTAATTACCTACACAACTTTTTTTTCAAAAATAAGAATATCAAACAAGAAATATAGAAACACTTCTTAAATGTCCTTCATGTTTACTATCATTGGAATCAGTTTGATTTCTTCTTTTCAAATATCATGATATCTCAAAATCTACATTTTGCGACTTATGACTCATTTTCCTAAAACGGATCACAAATATAGTTTTATTTCTTGATATTCGCAAACCTGTTCACAATGCCTCTGAGGTGATCCAGCCTCAAGTGGTGTCTGACAGCCAGTTGTTAGCATGCTTGTGATTTTCAAGAAATAAGTTTAACTTTGAATTTGAAGTTGAAGTTGAAAACTTTGTATTAAATATTAATACACTTGTCACTTGTAACCCCCATCCCCCGTCCCCGGGGATATGGGAGAATGTCCTGGGGATGTTGGAAAATATGACGAAATCCCCAACCCCCCAGGGCAAGAAATTTGTGTAAATTCCCTGACCCAATGGGGCCAAATTTTCATATTATTAGTGAAAATAAAAATGATAGAAAATATAAACCTTGTCAGACATTCCCCCACCCAGGGGAATGACCAATGTTGCAATTGACAAGTGCATAAATTGGGATAAGGAGGCATTTGCCAGCCTAATGGGAGGTTTTCAGGTACTCTTCATCTTATCTTTTCTAAAGAACTTTGGGATTTATTTGCTTGGTTATTGTCCTCCTTAATGCAAAGGTGTCTTGTATTTGCGCTTTGTAAACCAATATACCTAGGATCTCACCCCATGGTGGCATGCTGGTAATAAATGTAATCTCCTCCTGTATTTTAATGGCAATAATTCAGTATACTCTCGGTATTTTAGTTTGAACTTTTATTTTTGTATTAGATTTATTTTGTGGACTTTACTATTATTATGTGTGTCATGAAATATAGTCATATGACCCATTGGTTTGGGGTGAAATCGCCAGAAAATGTACAGTTGTCCTTCACCAATCCGTTCAAATAACCCCTATGAAAGACAAAAATGAAGTTTACGAATCAGTTCAACATAATCAAACGGATTCTTTGAATCAAGGTGATATAAAATATACTAAGATATACCCCTAGTCGTGGCCATTTTCCAGTCTAATTTAACAGTATTTCCTAAATGTGTACATCTGCCAATTGTACATTTTCTGACGCCTTTAACCCTTATATTGATCACAATTAACCTTTCATAGTTTTCACTACTAGTACATGTGTCGTTTTGAATAGTGTGAATGGGTGGTTTAGAATGGTCTAAACACTGTAGGTGCATCTCCCTTTAGTTATCATTATTGAGTTAAGTGGTTCATACTTCATTCCGTTTCTTCCATTTTGTGTTATAATAACTTATCATTAAGTTGGCATTAGGGTTTCACTTTTATATGTCTTCATCGCTTCAAACAATTTAAAGCTATAATAGTTAATTCTCCATTCGCATAGGAAGGATTTATACTAGAACTCTAGTATTGTTGAAATGAAATTACCAGTCAGCCAATCAATGAAAGTAGTTCATCTGGTTAAATTTAATGAAATTGTTCTAATGTGTTTGTAGCGTGATATATGTGGTGTGTTACAGGAAAATGAGTCATAAGTCGCCAAAATAGGATTTTGAGTTACCATCATATTTGAAAAGATAAGACCAAGGGGATTCCAATGAATGTAAACACTAAGGGAATCTAATACATACTTCTATCTTTTCAGTTTGATATTTTTAATCTTTAATAAAAAAGCTTGAAATATTTCTGGGCGGATAATTACTAGTAAAATAGTAACTAAATATACTTCAGAGGATGATCTAAGAAACGCAAGCATATATTTAATACAGTCTCGTAATTTGGTACATGTATTCATACAACCACACAAACTAGACACTCCAAAAATGAAAATATTCCAACAAGGATATCTTGTAAATAAAACGCCTTGAAAGATACCAACTTTGCGACTTGTAACTCATTTTCCTGGAACACATCACTCATAAGATTGATGGTTAACATCAAAGATGGTTCATATTCTTTACAGATTTCAAGGCCGCTATGGCCCTGGTGGCTATAGATGAGAACCAATGCAGAGAAAAGATAGAGCTCCTACCGAGCACTGCCATCAACCTAACAGATGCCAGGGGAAATTCACTTCTCCACAAGTGCGCTGAGATAGGCACACATAAGGTAAGCCAAGTGGGAATGCTAAATCACTAATTCTGCATTTAAAGATACATAGAGAAAATGGAAAGAGTCACTAGTAGTCACAACTTTATTTATGATACCTTAAGCTGTTCGGCTAGACTAGCATCAAGTCCCTCTGCCATCAATGAGCGCACACACACAGCAAAGGACTTACTGATGCTTGGGCGCCCACTGGACAGTCCCTCAGTCGAGGCCGTAGTGACTCTAACATGAGAATATATTTTTGATAATATTGTGTTTTAAATAAAAAACAGAATCAAAGACTTGCACAAGTCTAATGTCCGGCCACTGTCGACAAAATGATGACGATGCATCAACAACTAAAAATAGTTTGGAATATAGAACTCATTTTCATGCTTTTATATATATGCAATCTCATTGACTATAGGTATCGCTTATGTATCGCTATGGTCATTACCTCCATTGGCAATGCAGCAATGCCAAATCACATTAATGGGAAATATCAAACATGTTTGATGTTCATCACTACCCTTGCTGATGCAATTTTTACATCACCCACTCATTGCCAGTCATCGCTTTTTGTGCCAAAGCCATAGTAATGACAAGTCGGTGCAAAGATGATGCAATGAATTTGATTTTACTTCTCATTGACTAGCTCATCGCCAACACATCGCCAATGATTTTGTTGACAGTGGCTGGACTGCTTTAGGCAGGTAACTTATAGTGGTGAGGCTACTGTCAACAAAATGGTGTCGATGCGTTAACGATGTATTGCCAATGAAATTTGTGACTATGAGAAGGGTTATTGGTGGCAGCATCATCTTTACATCAACAACCCGAATAAGATTGTCAACTATAGAACTTATTTTTTTGCTTTTACATCTCAATCCCATTGACAACACATCGCCAACACATCGCCACAGTGATTACCTCCATTAACAATGCACTGATCACATCACATCGGCACAAAATCGGCACAAAATCGGCACAAAATATCAAACATGTTTGGTTTACATCGCCAGCTATGACGATGTAATTTTCTCATCGCCCAGGCATTGCATGCTGTGCCAATGTTGATGGATGACAAGTTGATGAAGGTGTAGTTGATAAGAATTTTGTTGATAAGAATTCTTATTGACTAGCGCATCATCAACACATCAACAAATTTGGCAACAGTGGCTGAACCGCCTATAGGCGAATAAATCAAGTCCAATAAATGCGTTATTACAAGTGGCGAGTTCCTTCCTATATGTATGCGCATACAAGTTATATATATATATAAGAATTTTTATTTCTCCTTTCACAATACAAAATTTATAGAGAAATAGAGTGAGTCCTGTCAGCAATAGTTGGTCTTCCCAGGTTCCCTTCACATCGAAATAAGATATCATAACAGACAAATTTATAGAACAGCGTCTTATAATTAACAAGAAATGTTCTTATGTATTAAGGTATTTAATCTCTACTGGATTACGTAGAAATTTATACTGAGTAAAATTACCTTCAGATGTTTTACATTAACAATTGCATATTCCATATTCCATTCTGTATTTTTTTTATAGTTTCCTACATTGGAAATCCTTGATTTCACATTTAGTATATTTTACATTCAAACCATTCGATCCTACTATGTCGCCTAAGTTTCCTCTTAAGGCATTTTCTATTCCTTCTATACAGTGCGATATGAACTATTTTTCAAAGTCATATCTTGATCGCTATTCATGACATCCAACTTATAATAGGTGCATAGCATAGTTTTATTTTCCCATTTACTATATTCTATATGTCTTCTATATGTCTTGACTTCGAGTTGGTAAGTGTTACATATTATTATTTCCATTTATCATTTTCAGGGCAAACACTGCCCATATTCGTATTAATCCAACTAGTCAATAACATTGTGTCATTTTGAACCTAACCTGGATCATATTCCCTTTTAAGTTGATCAAATATCAAGAGCAAATCATAAGAGGACACTGAGAAAGTAGCCAATTTGGTGAAGAAACTGTCAGGGACAGTGCTAGCACCCCTAACATTGTTTATACAGAACTGCACAATTGATATTAACATCTAATTAAATTAGCTTTAATTTGGGTCTCCACAGAGGACGTCATCAAATCCATTTGAAAGTAAACTGTGGACCATTATTTACAAAAAACACAACACAAATTTGTATTTCTGATATTTTTACAGACATGGTTGATCAACCAAAGATTTAATACTGTATATGTATATATATTGATTCAATCAATTCAATCATGTCAATAATGGATTTCTTCTTTCAGCTTGTGACCATGTTGGTGGAAAAAGGTGCCAATACTGACGTTCGTAACCATGACAACGTAACACCAGAAGAGGTTGCTAGAACAAACGGACATGTAGGGATGGCCGACTTCCTCAGAGTTGGTCCTTTGTGGAGATTTGGACTGGTACTTTAATTCTTTCCCCATTTTGTTAAAAAATATAAACTTTTGATGTCATCTAAGCTAGTAAAACAAAGCAGTAGTGAGTTAGGAGGTAAACATGGAGAATGGAGTGACATAGATATTGTTACATCCACTAAGACATAATATATGCCATTGATCATGATCATGTAGCCTTGGATTAAATAAAGATTATTAATCCTTTAAAATCTGACAATCATTTTGCAGGAGAGAATTAAGAGTGTGTGTCAGAATCTTGCATCAAACAAGCTGGCTGCTTGTGTGGCTCGGTGTGAGGATGTACGAGAAATTGTTAGAGAAATTCGTAAGTCATTTTGTCATTTCCCCGCTAAGGTTTACACCAGTTTACTACACCTAAACAGACGATTATTTTTGTCTAAATCAAAAGAAAACCATCAGAATCGCTTGTATTCATTCATCGACAATGCAATTGATTCATGTCACTGGTGTGTAGTTAAGGCTGTTTCATTCGGTCACTGCCTAAAGCAGAGACTAACAAGATTAATAACCTCCATTTCGGGTCTGCTGGTGCACTGTTTGTGCATTACACCAATGCACCAGCAGCCCCTCAGTATAGATCATTAATCCTTTCTTAAAATTGGTCAAAAACTACAGATTTTCTCCTTTTTTTTCTTTTTTTTTCAACCCATCTAAAAATAATTTTACCAAAATGGTTGATGATTTTGCCCAGTTGTTTTTAGCCACAGAGCTCAAAAAAAGTCCACATTTATATTCCTACTCCCTCTTAAATATTCTCCTTTGGTGACTTCCGAAATTATCGCTCACCAGCGCAGTTGTCTCTCATTGGCCGATTTGACTTCAAATTCTTGCATAAAGATATAACAGCAGCAGAAAATAAATTCAGTCATAATATATGTGTAAATTTGGTAAGATATTATTTGTTATAATAACTGGAAATACATCTTTGATGTCAGATAAAAATTGGTATCTAGTCCACATACTGACAACATATATACAGTTGCCACTAGACTGACTTCCGTATATCAGAAAAAATCCGGAAATAGAATGTGGTTTCCTATATTCAATAGTACTTTCTCTGCAGTACAGTTGCACCAAACAGGAAGTTTGGAAGTCAAAATAGCGTATAGATATAACATAAAGTGTTTACATTCATTGAATTACTCAATTAAAGCTGTATTCTCAGCTATTACGAGAAAACTCTCACCAAATTAACTCATATTATAATTTATAGGACTGGTCTTCTGCTGCTGTTATATGTTTATACAATGGTTACTCATATTATGACTTAATTTATCAATATTCTGCAGCTGTAATTTCTTATAATGTTTCATAATTTCTCCCCCGTCTGCCAACTCTAGTTTTATTATGAAGCATGACCCTGAATTCTTCAACATAATAGTATAATCCAATGATGATAGCTCCAACTATTCCAGAATGAAACAAAACTCTTACTTGTACAATGATTTACATTCTTTTGCCGACAACAGTCGGAATGGGGACCAGCACGCCCATTAAATTTTGTATACATACTTGTAATTTACCTTAGTCCCAGAAGTGCTCGGAACACCTGTGACATTCAGAGAAAACATTCCTTTTTCCGTTCTTTATTTCATTCTCTAATTTAACATAACACTGTATGACACTGACTGTAAATGTAACAGGGAAATACAAATCTTTTATTATTATTTAATTTCTACTTTTTTCTATAGTAACTGGGCTGTACAAGGATAACGAGGCTGCTCTCAACTATGTTAGTGGAAACGGAGATCATCGCTTGCCAGACAAGCCAAGTACATTCATTGCCACTTAAGGTTGAATGGGAAAAAAAAAACAAAAAAAAACAAAAAAACGTAACTTTTTTTTTTTTTTTTTTGACAAATCTTTATTCAGGAGGATAGGTGGCATTTGCCAAAATTTTTAATCAGTTTGGGTAATCCCGGTATTCCATTGGATCCTGAAATTTCGCGTTTTTCAAAATTGACAATAGTAGCTATCTTAATTTAGCTGTTTGTTATCATATTGTCTAGATCAATGGAGAGAATGTTTAGATGAGTAGAAATAATGAGATGAAATGTAGGTGACACTGTGATATATGAAATGTTGGGTGCATAATATTTATGCAGTATGTCATATAACAATGGATTCTAATAGTAATTAACCGTCTATAATATAGGTATGCAGATGGTTTTAGCTAATATCCCGTTTTTAACTTTATACTTGAAACTGCACAGGGATTCGATATTCTTAATTCCGTCTTCTAAGTTATTCCACTGTAGGATGCCGGTATAGGCAAGCGACTTTTGATATGAGGTGCAGTATGGTCTATTTACCTCGAAATTCAACCTCCAATTCTCCCTTAGGGCATATGCCCTATTTGGTCTCCTCCTTTCTATCCAATCTAGTCTACAATGGTGTAATTGCTTGTGGAAGAATTTTAAGTTATTAAAGTATATACGCTCTCGTATGGTCATGGTATTAGAGAGTCTATGGAGGTCATCAACATTGTGCCTTCTTGTTTTTTTTAATGCAAACCTGAGTGATTTGTTCTGCACTACTTGTAATTGCGTTGCGAGGGTTTGGCTGCTATTCATATAGCAGGCATTCGCATAGTCCAAATAGCTCAAGACCATTGATTTGACCAGGAGGGTTCTGGTTTTAACATCCAATGCATGTCTATTTATATAAAGATTACTTAGTCTGGCATTTGCCTTACTAATAACCGACTTAATCATGTCATCAAAATTGAGTTTCACATCAAATGTCAGACCCAGGTAGGTGAACGTTTCCACCCAATCCAGTTCGACATTATTTATAACTATTTTCCGTACTGGTGGGTCAGTATGTCTAATACTATCCGGAATTAGCATCGTTTTTGTTTTAGGCAGGCTGATGCAAAGTTTATTTCGCAGGCTCCACTCGGCTATTAGTTGTGTGTCATTTTGGCATTGGCCAATTAGATCATTACGGTTGTTAGCACTATTGACTAGAACAATTTATCATCTGCAAAAAGCAGCATATCTCCCTCAATAGGGATTGTACATATGTCATTCACAAATATATTAAATAATATTGGTCCGAGTATGGAGCCCTGCGGCACTCCATGACTAATAGGAAGGTACCCTGATTGATGTTCCCCCACCTTAACCTTTTGAGATCTTTTATTC
Source organism: Sthenelais limicola (assembly GCA_942159475.1). Classification (NCBI taxonomy): domain Eukaryota; kingdom Metazoa; phylum Annelida; class Polychaeta; order Phyllodocida; family Sigalionidae; genus Sthenelais; species Sthenelais limicola. The sequence goes on from OW804098.1 coordinate 15,544,149, forward strand.
AAGTAGTTAGTCAGCCATTTGACAAGCCAATTCGGGAAGTTATATTTCGATAGTTTGCCTAATAGTAAATTATGATCAATCGAGTCAAAGGCCTTCTTATAATCAAAGAAGACCAGTGTGCTATCTTTCTTGTCATTTCTGTTGTTAACTAGCTTATACAATAGTAGGTAAATGGTTTCAATGATGGAGGAGTTCTTTCTAAAGCCTCCCTGCTGTGGCAAGATAACATCATTATTTTCAATTAATTCTTGTAGTTGGTTATTAATATGTTTCTCTAATACCTTACCGGCCACATGAGTTAGTGAAATTGGTCTTAAATTAGTAACATGGGTTGCGTTTCCTTTCTTAGGTATAGGTATTACTGTTGCCGATTTCCATTTCGTTGGCATAGTGCCTGTATTGACAGATAGGTTATATAAAAATATAAGTTGTTGTTTCGAACCATTAAAGAGCATCTTGTATATTTTCATTGATATTTTGTCGCACCCGGATGACTTGGATATAACTAAATCATCCAGGATTTTTGATAATGATACCATGTCAATCGGTTTATAGTTGGCATTGGCCATGTCTATATTACCCTGGATAGGTTGTACCTGATCGTTGTTGATAGCTTGCGCCGTCATGTCTGACGCTATTGTTGCACCAATGGTAGCGAAATATTTATTAATAATAGGTGGTATGTCCCCGGCATATGCCATTGATAGTGTAGTTGGATCAAGTATCTTGTTAATCTGGGATTGGTTATTCTTGAAGGGTAGATATTCATTCAGGATTTTCCAGAATTTTCTGTAGTCGTATTTATAACGCTCTAATTCTTGCTGGAAGTATCTACTCCTGGCCATACGTGTTTCATTATTGGCCTGGTTCCTAAAGAATACTGCTCTAACTCTGAATTCATCTCGCCGTGTCTTTCTAAATCGTCTGAAATTATAATCTCTATTATAGGCTAAATTTAGGAGTTCATTAGAATACCAGGGGGGGGTATTTTTTTTGGCCTTATATTTTTTCTTCGGACAGAGTTTGTCTGAGACCATTATGTATCTATCAAATACAAAGTCCCAGGCTTCATCCGCTCTTGTCAGGGAGTACAGCGTATTCCAATCTCTAATCCCACCAAGTTCGTGATTAATGGCCTCCTGACTTAGGTTGGAGTATGATCTAGCTTTAAAGTTACTTTTGACATATTTCTCTCTGGCCTTCTTTTTGATTAAGTATATCATATTGTGATCACTTAAGTTGTATTGGATCACACCCGAGTCACTAACATACTTAATGTCGGTCAGGATATGATCAATGATTGACGGTTTGTCCTTATTACCATCCCTTGTAGGTAGATCTATTAATAGCTTTAGATATTTATCTTTGCGAAACGCAGACTAATACCTGAACTTAACGTAACATAAACTTGTAAATATGACCTTGATATGAAGAAAGCCAAATATTTTGAAGAAAATAATTGGTGAATAAACGCTAGCAAGGACTGTAAGATCTGGATATTGGTGTTTTCTGTTGTTCTGTATCCCAAGCTTGATAGTGCAGACACTACAGAAGCTACATTGCGCAACCTACTCTGGCCTACTCTGTGTGGTATTGTATATTTAAATCTAGAATGCATTGCAGAATGCCACTGCAATAACTGCTGAGAATAGCAACACTGGAGGCAAGCCCTTTAGCTGGGAGGGAACTCAATAGAATTGGGCACTTGGTGAAAGCTTTTGCATTTTGCATTTTGGATCACTATAGGCACTGGGGACTGTTCATAAATAACCACTGGGGGAGTTAAAAATAAACAGTCCCTTATTGGATTTTTCACAAACCACCACAAACAAAATGTGGTAGCAAAGTCATATTTCAGTTCCATTAAAAACCAATTGATTATGCTCCACATTGTATTTAGTTATTTATTATACAAACATTGCTCTGAAACAACGTATCTAGCGTGAGCTAAGCGTATTTTCTAGGGTGCCCTGGAATAACTACATTGTATAACTACATTGTAGAAGGAATCATCCCATTTATGTATGATTATTTGATTACTGAATAAAAATTCTTATGTATATGGTCCATTCCTACGAAATGGGCCCAGTGCCCTTTTCCCTACCTTTGGCCCCTCTAAGCCTCATATCTCAGTGTAATATTCATTGATATTAAAACAAATCCTACTGACAGATTCCCCTTGGCATGTGAATTCCTCTGATATATACATTATTATAGGGCTGGTGGATATTTAATGTGTTAAAACCCTTTAAAATCAATATTTTCATTGAAAAATGCCAATGATTAAACATTCAGGACTTGGGGATTCAGAAATGTACATCATTTCTTGTTTTTCATATAGGATTAATTTTGCTCAATCACCAGGTTCGAATTTCAATGCATTTTAGTAACCCTACTTACTTTTTAACAAAATTATGGCACAAACAAAATTAAAAAGTTTTTTTTTTCATTTTTACGTCGCACATGTTGCTTACTCTCATGCAATGAACTTGTTGTATGACACAAGAATAAAAATCATTTGTTATATAAGCAAACAAATCTCTAACTTTTGATGCCTAATGTGTCTCAATAGGTCTGTTAGTAAGGATGTTATGCTTGTTTAAAAAAGTTCAACTGGAAAATGGCTAATTATGTCTGTTTTTACATCGCCACATGTATTGATTGTGCTTTTCCTCCTTTTATTAAAAATCATTTAGAACTAATATGAATACATTGGGCAATCAATTCTCTTGTTCTCAGTGCAACATGAATGGTCTGAATAGATATGCCTTGTGCATACAGAGTGAAAACACCTGTTTTTACGTCGCACACTGCATGTTTTTACGTCGCACGTTTTTACGTCGCACATCGTATTTGCTTGATAAAAGCAAAACTAATTAAGATAGAAAGTTGTAAGATGTACCAGAGGAATCACAATGATATCAGCTTTCTGCTAATATAAAATCATCCATATTTCTTGAATGGTCTGAACAGAAATGTCTTGTGCATAGAGTGGAAAAACAATCAAATTTATGTTGCACGTTTTTACGTCGCACGTTTTTAGGTCGCAACATTTGGTTGATATAGGCAAAGCTATTTGAGATACAAAGTTGTAACTTATACCAAACAAACTGCAACATTGTCCGCTTTCTGCAAATATATAATCATCCAGATCCCTTGAATGGTCTGAACAGAAATATGGCAAGTTTGCAATGTTTCTGGATGGATAACTACCAGTAAATTAACTAAATATACTCCATACAAATGCCTTCAAAACGCAAGAATATAATTGATACAATATCCCGAAATTTGTTTTCATGGATTCATCTGACTATAAGTGCTAGACTCACTAAAAACCAGAACGTTTCAATGAAGAGATCTTATGAAAATAACACTTTGAAAAATATCAATTTTGCGACTTGTGACTCATTTTCCTGAAACACATCACATTTAAATATTTAAAATGAACGTTTTCGGCCAGAGATTCCTAGATAATTGACTCTGGATGTTTTTTTATTTCAGGATTATATAGAGGAGAATATGGGTTGTTGGGAAATATTATCCAGAAACCCCTTTTATTTACTTTAAATTTCATTTTTTCTCATTTCCATCACAGAAAGTGAAGATTTTTCAGAAAATAGCTCTATAGCGTTTTTACGTCGCCCATATTTTCAACCAGGGGTGGGTTACATAATCAAGTTCACGCAATATTGCGTCTCCAATAGTCTAAATGGGTATGCAACAAAAATATTGCGTACCAAACTGTCCAAGGTAATATCGGGTGGTATTGGGTCTCCACCTGCGTCCCCACACAAATATTGCGTCCCCACCAAAATATTGCGTCCCCACCAAAATATTGCGTCCCCACCAAAATATTGCGTCCCCACCAAAATATTGCATCCCTTTTTCACACCTTGCCATAGATACAAACCAGCTTCGTCAGGCCTTCAGTGCAGTGGGGGAACTTTCCCTCTCTCAGCCCGCCCCCTCTCTCCCTCTCTCTCTCCTCTTTCTCTATCTCTCCCTCCCTCTCCTCTCTCTCTCCCTCTCTCATTCTCCCTCCATCTCGTCTCTGTACCCTTCTCTCTTTCTCTTTCCCTCTCTCTCCTCTCTCTCCACCTCCCTCAAATTCATACGTTGACATCCAGCAAATTGGACATGTTCAATTGAGCTCTACGGTCACCATATTGCCGTGGGAAACCGTGTCTATAACCATATATATTTCATGTGCATCTTGCTTAAACTACAATAACAAATACCAAGATTAGTTCATTTCACCATATGATGAATATAATCAACGTGCAGCACATTCACGTCGGGAAAATCAGGCAAGTGGAAACATGTTTCTACCAACCATACCTACCATCCCAAATAAATCCGCTATCTTACTTCAACACATAACTTTCTCTTTTGATTTTGCATTTAATCGGGGTGGAGGTAAATATCAATATCAAATAATAATGGAGATCGATCAAAGAACAATAGCAACAATATAAGAAAAGTCTCACAAATGCCTGTTCTTTATTTAACCTTGGGTTACTTTTCACTGTGGAAATATGAATACTTTATTTATGTCATTTATATTCATTTATCAAGTTTTAGACATTAAATGATATAATATTAGTATATATTATTTCTCAGACAATGGAACGCTGCAATTCGATACAGCATGTTTCTCCAATAATAATTAATGAGTCGAAGAGACTGCACTGATTGAGTAACCTCAGACTTTTGCATTCGGGCTATACAGTTTTTAAATATATATTTCAAATTATCATCTTGAGCTCAATAGTCGGCAGCTTATATTAGCTGGTGACCGACATAATACTCATACTTGAAATTCAAGTAGATCATAATGAAAGAACTATGTAGACAATTGTCAATACATTAAATAGGTAAAATGAATTGTACGGACGATCTGCTCTGTAGAGTATCTCTTCCAGTTCGGAAAAAATCACTGATATGAAAATCAATGTAAGCTGTTCCTGAATATAAAGAAGAAAAGAAGAAAAAAATGAAACTTGTGTGGTTCCACCTTAATTTGTCATGGTAGACAACTTCTGTTGAAAAGAAATAAATCTTGCTAAACTTTGCAGGTGCCTAGGTCGGGGGACAATCGATTTAATTATTCCTAAATTAATCCAGATACCACTCATTTTCTTGTTATTTTTCGTATAGGCCTATACCTTAAAAAACTATATAATATTATGAATTAATATGGTTTCAGCTATGTAAAGCAAATATTTCATGTAATCATCAATGGTGTAACACTTCCCCATACTACCCACGCTCCACCCCTCTACTAGTTTACTCTCAGGTGTGCGTCAAGCACAACTGAGAGAGAGGTGCATGTTTGCAAGTTACGTAATAACTGATAACAGCTGTTTCTATTTGGGACGTCTGTGCGCATCCAGGCATGACTTAGACAGGCGCCTGCAATGTAATAACATTGATAACGGGAAGGCTGTATCTTTATTCTTTGTTTTCAATAACAGCCATCCACCTTTGGCTGGTGAAGGACATCCTCCAAAACGCAGGATGTCTCTCAGTTTCGTTCCTCCCTCAAGACAGATTAGTAGATTCTGCCCTTGCTCGGGAGGTTGGTGAAGGAAAGTGAGTTGTGAGGCAAACTTAGGAGCAAAATTGTCTCCTTTCATCAATGCATGAATACTTTGCCCGAATAATTATGGTAAATTATCTTTTGTATTTCTTTCCTCAATCCAACCCCCAGACAAACAAAACGGTCTCAAAATATTCTCAAAATTATGGTGCATATGTAACATAAGATTATTCATTATTGTAGTAAATTTGTCAATTGATTGGAGCTACAAATTTCACTCCACTACTATTAGGTGGAGCGGGAGTTTGTAGTTCTAACTAACTCAGGATGGGTTGGACAGTCTGACCAGTGGCTATCGGGAATCAGTGGACCATGACATGGGAGTATGCATGCACATGTACATATCATAGGTGTTGTGTTATTATGTTTTCATTGGGGTTCAGTGACCCGTGACATGTCTAAGTCTAAAGGCTCAACCACACTGCACTGTGCTGTGTGCATGTGCACCGCTCAACCGTGCCCGTCGCTTCAACCATTGTTTCTTGGAAAGAATGGCTCTACATGTTTCGGCGTTTATCTCAGAAACCATTCAAGATTTTCTCAAAAGAAAAACTGTTTTACATAGCCACATATGTCCATTCGACACTTTGAAGGTAGCATTATTATAGCACTATTTCTTCTACCTTTTTTCTTGATCGTTGCATGGACACTATATAACATATTTCTACGGCCCTAAAACCCCTTCCGCCGAAATAATTGGTCTATATGTTCCGGCTTGTATCGCAAAAACTAGTAGACTGGTAGAGTCTAGAGATCAAGTTCAGAATAGCATTAATCTTATTCCTTGATATCCCCTGCACTAAGACATTTATTTCCCCCTTCCCCCCTCCCCCCCCCCCGCCAAGTGCCATATATCTCTCAATGGATAGAATAGCTGTATAAGCATGCAACAGATATTTAATGTTTTTGAATCTCAAATAGTCGCCGAGGTATAATAATAATAATATTTCACCAAAATGTGGATTAGTACAGCCTCATCAAGTATAAATTACAATAGTGCACTAGCAACGATTAAGAACATTGATAGAAATAACATTGATAGAATCTTCAAATGTATCTCGAAATAAGGAGCGTGTTCCTAGGAATACATGTATATACCATTTGTAGGTTTTATAGGAACGGAATTGACAAAGATATGACAAAAACGCGAAAAACATCAAAATTCCAATTAAATTCCTGGAATCGACTACATATAATTTGGATGGGTTTGATTTTCTGGAGATGTACAATTGACTAAAATCATACCTCCCTTCATTCCTTTGTGCGCTGTGTCAATACAAATCATGGCATGTCTTTTATTTTTGTTTGAGTACAAAGAAAAAATATTCTTCTTTCAGGAAATGTATACTTTTTTTATACTTATCTCTATTATTCTTGTCACAGGTGTGCGTACAAATTACACACAAATGTACGCAACATGACGCGGGATGATGCATGAGGCAGGATGACAGCCTAAGACTAAATAAGGCTTAATTATAATTATCTTTTTTTCAAGAAAAGAATAATAGCTAACAACATATTCGAATTGAATGTGAAAAGGGTAAGGGGGAAAGTGGAGAATGGAGAAAAAAGTTTTGCCTTGGCAGTGTTCTGGAGGAAAAGTGTTGGTCCCCTAGCTAAACCTTTAGACTTAGTGATGTCACGGGTCACTGAACCCCAATGTAAACATGATAACACAACTCATATAATGTATGTGATTGCATCCTTCCAAGTCACAGAGCTATATACAGTACTCTTTCCACCGCCCTCCACCCCCTATACTATACAACTGTGCCTGATGCACACCTGAGAGAGGGGTGCAAGTTTGCTTTGCAAGTTACATAACAACTGATAACAGTTGTTTCTAGTTAGGCCAGTTTGTGTTCATCCAGGCATGACTTAGACAGGCGCCAAACCTCAGCGGCCTGAATGCAAGCACTGTCTGCCACTGCGTGCACCACTCTTGGCCGCTGGGCTGTCCCCCTACCCCTGAAACTTTCTCTCAGAGAAAGAATGTACCGTCTAGCAAAATTAAATGAAAAGTCAAAGCTAGAGAATGGATGTTGGCTGGTAAACGAGGGCCTGGTTCTAACCAGAAGTTTAACTTGATTTTAAGTAAGAAGTAATTGAACTATGTTAGTGCTACTAAACTTTCCTCGCAAAAAGTAAAGGCAATAGGTGAGACTTAATTTCATTATGATATTAGTTACCCCTATTGGGAAGGGGGTAATTTCATTATGATTATCACGCAATATTTGTATCACGCATTATGATTGTGGACGCAATATTTGAGTGTGGACGCAATATTTGAGTGTGGACGCAATATTTGTGAGGGGACGCAATATTTGAGTGGGGACGCAATATTTGAGTGTGGACGCAATATTTAGTGGAGACGCAATATTCAAAATTAGTACACAAAACATTTTACAAATACTCAACCCAATAGAAAAATATTTTGACCCGATTTTGGAGACGCAATATTGCGTGAACTTGATTATGTAACCCACCCCTGGTTTAGAAAATAAAAATATAATCCCTGGCAGAAATAACAATTGAATCCTCAAGGTAAGGTGACAACAAATGTATCTGAGTCGTTTTTTCTTATATCTCTTGGTTATGAAGAGAACAGTGGTAGATGAAAAAAGGTAATGTCTGAAAAAACCTATACCTGAAAAACGAAGCTGTTTTTAATTTTGAAATTCCTATATCAAAATAGGTGAGTCCTTGTACCATAAATTGCCAAATAAATGTTGAATTGCCCCTATTTTCTAAATAAATTGCTTAATCAAACCAAAACTAATTTCTCATTGCCAAAATGCCTAGTATATAATGTCAATGGGATGTGCGACGTAAAAACATAGGAAATCCTAACCCAGTCATTGGTTCTATGTAGAAAAAAAAATATTTGATCAATTTAGTAGCAAATTTAGATTTTAAAAGTTCCATTACTCTACTTTAAGGTCCCCAACTATGGAAAAGATTAAAGGAATTTTTTTTTGTACATTAGTTTCAGGCTACTGGGCCCATTTCGTAGGAATGGGCCATATATATATTTCACTAGTGAGTTATGTGGGGCTGTCATGGCAACCAATCTGACCTTTTACTAAGATTAAATGTAAGATTTTTGACTCGATTATTTTCCTATTTTCATGACTGAAAGCATATATATGTTAAATCTAACTCGTTTCACTCGCTTAGAATATTGAACTCACTGCTACGTCACTTGTGCAATATTCATGCTCCTTCAACCAACTCATTGAATATGTTATGTATATGGGTGAGATTTTTAGAAAATGTACAATTCGCTTTCACCAATCCTCTCAAATAACCCACATTTTAGACAGAGATAAGCTTCAAAATGTAGTTTAATATAGCAAAGGGATACTTTGAATCACCACGATACCAAATATACCCAGATATACCTGGTACTCATCATTTGTCAGCCTAATTTAGCAGAATTTCCTAAATGTGCAGAGCTGCCAATTGTACATTTTCTGGAAATCTGACCCATATATGTCATTTGTAAGAGGAAAATGAATCATAAGTCGCAAAAACTGCATTTTGAGATATTATAACGTTTGCAAAGAGGAGACCAAGCGTATTCCAATGATGGTAAATATTAAGGACATTTAAGACGTGTTTCTATATTTTATGTTTGATATCTTTATTTTAAAAAAAAAAAAAAGTTTGCAATGTTTCTGGATGGGTAATTACGTGTAAAGTAACTAAATATACTTCATACGAAGGCCTTCAAAATGCAAGGATATATTTAATACAATGTCCCGAAATTTGTTACATGGATTAGTATGACTATAAGTGCTAAGCCCTAAAAGAATCAGAACATTTCAATTAAGAGATCCTGTGAAAAAACACAATGAAAAACATCAATTTTGCGAATTGTGACTCATTTTCTTTTGTAATTTTGCCTTATTACATTTCGGATATTTGAGAAGATTAGTGAAGGAGTATTGTTTATTTTCTGTCGACTTCAGCCATATATTTGAGCTTCTCACGTGTGCCTCCCTAGATGTCACGACTTCTTATTGAAATCTTAGACTAATAATCTCCAAGTTTCTTCTGACCTCTAAAAATAGAATTATATAATTAGAAATAAATATTTCCTTTTTTGTCTAGTCCAGGAACTTACTAGAAGACGATCAAAGTCTTTTTCCGAAGTATGGCTCATATGTGATGTGTTTCAGGAAAATGAGTCACAAGTCGCAAAAAATAGATTTTGAGATACCAATATGTTTGAAAAGATGAGATCAAGCTGATTCCAATGATAGTAAGCAGTCTAGTAATCTAATAAGTATTTCTAGATTTTAAGTTTGATATTTTCGTTTTTGAAAAAAGTTTCTAATATTTCTGGGGGTTAATAAACAGTAAAGTAACTAAATGTAGTCCATATGAGGACTTTTAAAACGAAAGTATACATTGTCCTGAAATTTGAGACATAAATCAATATAACTATAAGTAATAAACTCTCCAAAAATCAGAACGTTCCAATAAAGTAATCTTGTAAAATAAACACTTTAAAAAATACCATTTTTGCGACTTATGACTCATTTCCATGAAACACATCACATATGTGTACGTCATCCTTATGGTGTACCAAAATATAATATTTTGAATTTCGATCCATTTTAAGAAAATGAGTCATTAGTCGCAAAATATGGATTTTCGAGATATCATCATAATTATTCGAAAAGAGGAGATCAAGCTGATTCCAATGAAAGTAAACACTAGGACACCTAATAAGTATTTCTATATTTTAAGTTTGATATTTTTATGTTTGAAATTGTTCGCAATATTTTTGGATGGACGGTTACTAGTAAAGTAGCTAAAGTACATGTATTCATGGTACCACAGGGACTAGATAACCCAAAGATCAAAACATTCCAACAAATAGATCTTGTGAATAAATCATTTTGAAAAATATCAATTTTGAACATTACAATTTTGAAATTACTGATGTACTTCTCTAGCCACTGCGCCAGCACTGGGAAAACTTGACACATCTATATTTAGCTCCTTAAGCTATTTAGCTTAACAGGATTTAGGAGGATTGTGTCCGGTTGTTTAAAGTGTTACAGGGCTTAACACATCCTTGTAGTTCGAGGACCCGCCCGAATTCCTTCCTATGATGACTTCATGATTGTTGAGGCTGATTTTTTCAATGAAAACGCACAAGGTAATTCTATTATTAGAAGGAACACAAGGGCAAGAACCATCATTAAACCCACCGAAATTATGTTTGGTATTCAAGAAAATAATAATAATGTGAATATTATCAATTGGTTATTTCTTCAGACAAAAGCGTATATATACAGACGCAAGCTTTTCTATAATGGAGAGTTCTCTTTGGCTACTGTGTTGCTCGAACTAAGATTTAGAGTGAAGATATGTCAAGAGTATGTTCATGTATAAAAAAATTAGAAAATACTCGTTACCTTGGCGTTCACTTGAACAATGTCTGAAAGAAGCTACAACTTAATATATATAAAGCAAAATGATATTTATTAAATTTTTATATTTCTTGAAGGTTATTCTCACAAATAATCGTTCTTCAAACAGAGAGGTCCTGAATAAAAATCCTCTTTTCTTAGTACTGACAAGCTGGAAGTATCTTAGTGAAAAATCCTCTCACGTGCTGGTTCTTTTTTAAATATATGTAATGAAGAAACCATTTTTGGTGATATACTCTTAAAATAAGAAGTTCTGTATATGTACAACATGTCCGTTCATTTTACCTGCAAATGCAATATTTGACATAGAGTATGATATAGAGAGGGTACGATGTATTATTGATGTGATCGACCCCGGAGGAAAAAGTGGTTTCTGTTGACAGACTGAATAAAAGCTTTTAAAAAAAATAAAAAATGATGACTTCACGTATTATCACTTACTGGGGCACGTTTCCTCTTGGTTGAGTCACTTTTAATAGGGGACTTCCATAGCCGCCAATTTGAATCTTGATTCGCATGGAATTATGGGACTAATGGTACAGTCTAAAATCTATAGAAAACATGTCATGTTCAGCATGGACTATTTATCAATGCTCTAATGTGAATATGTATGTGCTATATATGTTTCCACATACCAAGTCCCCATCTTTCCCATCATGCATTTGTTTTTTATAGATCATTTACACAAGCTATAGTATTGATGACAGCATACTTGCAATTTTCGGTAAAAATGTAGCCAGATATTTGTAAGCCAGATTTCATCAGAATCCATCCCAAGATGCACTGTAACAGACATGCGCAATGGGACATGCAAGTCTTATTATGTACATAGAAAACCACATCCTGTTGATGGAAGTTGTTCTCATCTAAATATGAGTAAATTTGATAAGATGATGTTATTCATAATAGCTGAGAACGCAACTTTGAACCACAAGTTCCGGTCCTCCTAGTTTATGATGGGTTGTGATACCACCTTACATGCAATACCAATAGTATTGTCTTTCAACTGATAGCCACAAAAGCGGATAATCAACTTTACTACCAGTTATATGACTGTACTTGAAGCTAAAATAAGAGGGTTTGATGTGATACCCCCCCCCCCACACACACACACACATACACACACACACACTAAAATAAAAAATAACAACAAAGATAATATAAAAAATATAAAAAACAGAAGCAAATAATAATAATATAGATATAATAAGCCAATGTAAAAGCCCTATAGGTATTTAACACTATCATCTCTTTGTTTATTTATGTACTACAGATCGTCCAGAATGTTTTAAAAATACCAGATCTTCCAAGGTTGTTTAAAAGTTAAAGATGTTTCCTGATGCTCTGGAATTAACTGACCTTCCAGGATGTTCTAAGATTAACCAATACATGTACACAAATCATTGAACACATCTAGAATGAAGAAGAGAACCAATAACCTTGGAATACATTGACGCACGGAATATCATTTACAGGTTGACAGGGAATAAGCTGCCACGTTGTAACAGGGACATTAAGACTAGAGAAGGTTTCAGGAATTATCTGAAAAATAACTACCCTCAGGAACATGATGCTTACCTTGCACCCAATGTTTAGGGTGAATAAATTCAGAGGTTATACTAGTATATTTCTGGGGAGAACTAAAGAGACATACGTACGCCCTGTGATGCTTAAGGCCGACTCATTTCGGCAATGGTGAGGGATGGGAAAGGGGATATGGGTCAGATTTTCAGAAAATGTACAATTGGCAGCTCTACACATTTGGGAAATTATACTAAATTAGGCTAAAAAATGAAGAATATGGGGTATATCTGAGTATATTTGGTATGGCATTGATTTAAAGTATCAGTTCTGTTATGTTAAACTGCATTTTGAAGCTCATTTTTGTCATAAATGTGGGTTATTTGAGAGGATTGGTGAAGGTGAATTGTACATTTTTTGAAAATCTGACCCATGTATCAAGACACAGCCTACAGTTGTAAATCAAAAACTCAACCAAGCTCTTGTACAGAATTGAATTATGATTCAACACAACTTTTTACCCATACAACCTTTTACCACCAATTCCTTTACCACCAATTCCTTTTTGGTTCTTTATATAAGTGATTAACTGTTTTTTCTGGTGAGAATTATTCATGGTGGAAACTACACTAATTCCACTTTCAGGAGAGAATCATATCAAGGGAAGTATATACCTATATAATTTAGATTTGTAATGAATATGATGGCCTTTTTATTTTTATTTTCAAGATTAAACATGATCAAATAAAAATATAATATGATGCGGATGTATGTGTATCAATATTTGTCCTGTCTCGGCATTCACATTTCTATGGGAGGCATTTTAATCCAAAGTATAACCGAACTTTATTTTATTATTCATATCTCCATTATTCTCAGAGATTAGTGAATCATATATGTATTGACGTCAGCATATTATCAATTTACTATAAAAGCATTTCGTTCTTGCTACTATATCTAGCTATGGTGGGTAAACATCTACTTGTCACTGATCGAACCCTAGCATTTAGCGGCCCCAAAAATATTAAAAATATTAAAAATATATATGAACGTTGCATGTTGATATTCCTCTAATTTTATTTCATGTTCTACTAATTTAACCCTTTAAACATTTAACTTGAGGAAATAAATGGGTTCGGTCTTGCACAGGGGAGCCATAAAGAGAAATGGGAACAGCCAGAATAATGACATTTTGGATGACAATGTTATGACAATTTGAGTGAAGTTGTAATAATAAGGTCGTTCAGCAGACATGAAGGCTTTTGACGTATTTTCTATTTCTGTACAATAATTATTAGGGAATTGTTCTCTTGAATAATTCTCAGTCATTATGGCGGGAGAACGATTTTCACTCAGACTCACGTCACACCACTACGTCACACAAACTGTCACGTTCACTCAGACGTCCTCTCACGCCTCCATATTCCCATCGTCAACAGGGAAAAAATTTTGTTCCGGATTCCGTGGGTGGCAGAAGGTAACTCACTCCCGGTACAAGGTTTTAAATAGGCGTACAACATGCCTCGTCGAAGGGCTGCAAAGAAGCCAGTCACTACTCCTACCAGGAAGGCTTCGAACAGGAAGACGAAAGACAACACGCCCGAAGTTCCAGATCCCACTCACGAGACAATGGCTGACAATCCTCCGCCAAAGGCGCCTGCCAAGAAGAAGAAGGACACGCTTCCTCCGCCGGCTGCGCCTGAGCTTCCTAGCAATCTCAGTTTCTTGGAAGGATACATTAACAAGGGTTTCTTTGATGGATACCTCAAGAAAATGTGTGACTCCGTCAGGGCTGAAGCAAGAACTGCGACTATCGCTGAGTTTGGTCGGGGCCAGCCGCAGGCAATGGGTAGCACCCAGAGCCTCCCCGGCAAGGCGTCAGTCAAAGCTTCTGCAAGCCACGAGTCCACGAAGGTTCCCGCCAAGAAGCGCCGCAAGTTGGGCGGACGTAAACATGGTCATCGCACGCCCTCATCCCCGTCCGGGTCCTCGTCCTCCTCGTCGTCAGCCTCCTCGTCGACTTCATCACCCTCCTCTGCATCTTCTACTGAGGAAGAGGTGATCTTTAGGTCGTCTAGAAAAAGAGGGAAGAAGCGAAAATTCAAGACTTCGGCCGAGGCTCGTCACCCATTCAGGGAGGAGGCAGCAGTCTCCTCCTCGTCCTTCGAGGATGAGATGCCGACGCCTACCCATCTAAAGAGGCTCTATAAGCATACAGATAGTGTCACCAAGGCATTAGCTAGACAGCACGCAACTATGGGAAAGAAAAAAGGTAAGAAGAAAAATCTACTTACGCCCGAACTCATGCTTCCTCCTGACATGGCGGCCAGGGTGAAGGAGGAGAAGAGGGATCTTTCTTTCGCCGAATACGCCTGTGGCCTGGCGCTTATGTTGTGTTCCTCTATGCCTGACAGATCTAAATCAAAGGCCATGGCGCTCCACTTGTCACAGCTAGCTCAGGATACCGCCTCACATGGCTGGGATGGGCCCAAGGTGTGGTCACAAACCGTCGTCGACTATATCCTTGACGGATCACTCAGCTGGTCTGACGCCAATGAGATTCAGCAACACCGCACACGCCTCAGCTGGTTGCCACGCAAGCCTACTGCAAAGAAATCAGGTGTACATATACCGTGTGTGAAATTTAATTCTGACGAGTGTTATAACCAGTTTTCCCACACCGAAGGTGCTGTAACCCTCGTTCATTGTTGCGGATACTGCTTTTTTGCAACGAAGAACAGAGAGTTGAGTCACACAGCTAGGGCGTGTAATAATCGCAAGAACAACACGCCAAAAGAAGGCACCTACAATAACAACGACAGGTCCGGTTTCAAGAAGAACCAATGGGGGAAAAGTAGGTCAACCAACGAACACGTTGGCACCGATAATGCAGCCGATTCTAAGTCAAAAAACTCGGTTTGAAGGGGCAGGACGATACACTTAATCCTTGCCTCTCCACTGTTAGTGTTTCTCCGAAAGTATTTGAATCGGTTTCATGTTCTGTTCTACCTATATTCCCGGACATTTCTTCTACCCACCTTGCTCGTGCGTCTCCACTTATATTTCCTAGTTCTCAGGAAGTAAACAAACTGGCTGCGCATGCGCACAATTCGCATCCGCCTAAAATCCAAGATGGTGGACATCGAACAGATTTCCCCACTTTGACAAGTCAAGTTCATCATATATTCGACGATTCAGATCGGAATAACCCTATTCAGACCCACTGCGAAGGAAAATATGTCGTCCCTCGCCACTACAGCTCGAATGGAAGCCTCCATTCTAATGACAATCCATGTAAACAGCCGGAGAAGGCCATCGACGCATCGGTTCTCGATGCACAGCCACCGTCACAATACTCGGAGCTTCAGTCGACACGCCCCCCTCAGGTATTTACAAATCATGACAGCCGTCCCAATGTCGGCAATGTGACTAACAATTCTAACCCACACGATAATATTATTGAAAGTGTCCCTGGTGATGGCCACGCCAACCAGACGTATGATATTTGTTGTGATCCAGCTGGTGATAGTGAATATTGTGTTATCGATTCTATCGGTCATAGTGAGGTGGGCGTCAATGCCAATTTTGATCGATATGAAGAATGGCCTGCTCCTATCTCTAGTGTCTCTAGCAATTTATCCGATATTTTTAATAAGGTTAAAGAATGTGGCGTCCCCAACTGGAGAGGGGCCAGGATCCCTCTTCCTTCTAACTTGAATATTGAGGCGTGGACAAGCCTTGCCACAGGTCACCCTGACGATGACATGGTCCTCAGTGGCGTAGTGTTCGGGTTCCCTATGCAATATACCGGGGGACCCATGCGCGGAACTGAGACCCAAACAAACCATCCGTCAGGTACAGCTTACAAGGACAGTGTTAACTCCTACATTCAGGTAGAAGCAAGCCTGGGGGCTCTCGCTGGCCCATATTATACGCCACCTTTTGTACCATGGACAAAGGTGAGCCCATTGATGACCAGACCTAAATCAGATGGTTCTCGTAGAATTATTGTCGATTTGTCATACCCTGACGGGGGCGTGAATAGATATATTCGAAAGAACTCATACAATGGTGTCACAACTCATCACAACCTACCAACGATAACAATGGCTCTTGATATTATTCAGGGAATTAATTCACCACAGTGCTCAATGGCCGTCATCGACCTCAAGAGGGCCTATAGACACTTCATGGTTTGTCCACTCGACTGGCCACTACAGGGCGTCCAACATGAAGGTTTATTCTATTTCGACAAAGCTATGCCATTTGGAGCCAGGATATCTTCCCTTATTATGCAAAGAGCAGCCATGTTTATAGTCAGAGCCCTCCGTCAGAAAGGAGCCTCTCCACTTATGTATTTGGATGACCTCCTCCTCATCGCCAAGGATGAGGATACTGTCCGTCAGCACTATGATCTTGCTGTTGATATTATTAATTCTCTCGGCCTGACGGTGGCTGACAAGAAACTACAGCCCCCCTCGCACAGAATTACATGGTTGGGCGTGGATTTCGACACAAACCAAAATATCATCTCCATCACAAAGATTAAGCTTGACGAGATATACAAGTGTTTGGCTGACGCCAAGCTAAAATCTTTCCTTTCAACGAAGCAAATGCAGCAGGTGGTCGGGCGTGTGGCCCACCTTGGCAAGGTTGTCCACCCGGCCAGATTATTTATGCACAGGCTTCTGGCTGCTTTACGAGCAGCTAAAGGAGGGAGGATTTATATAAACGAATTCGTCAGGCTGGACCTCTCCTGGTTCACCGAGTTCCTTCCGGAATATAACGGCAAGACCATCATACCTAGAGCAGAGGTGGGTCGTCAGATCTGGGCTGACGCATGCATGGTCGGCTCAGGTGCAACTGACGGCGAGGACTGCTATGCTTACATCTTCACTGACGAGGATAAACAATCCAGGAGCATAAATCACCTCGAGGCCATTAATTGTGTTGCTGCGGTCAGGAGATTCGTAAAGAAATCTGACGCAGGCAAAATAGTTGTTGTCCACTGCGATAATACGGCCACAATCGATACATTCAAAGGTGGGAGAGCCAGAGACCCTACCCTGGCGGCGTGTGCCCGTGCATTATGGTACGCTGCAGCACATGCCCAAATAACAATCAGATATATACACGTCCCCGGCGTGTATATGGAGATCCCAGACGCCCTCTCTCGTGCTGCCTTGTCAGAGAAGCATAAAGTTCAGGCCCATAACATTGTCGTCAAAAACCAACTCACAAGTGTCGACATTAATCCTGAATATTTCTCTTTGTATAATTTCTACTAGGTAATTCAATGGCGGCCAAGCTAGCGAGAGCAGCTCAACAGAGGCAACGTTCTGCTCTTCGTCCAGGCACGGTCAAGAATAGGGACTCTGCGGCTACACTATTCCTGGCGTTCTGTTCTCACCTTCATATCAACTACAAAAGACCGTCACCACGCCACATTTGCTGGTTTGCTGAATACCTGCGACTTAACGGTTCTGCTCCTCCCACGATTGCCAACTCTCTCAGCCTCCTCCGCTCATTCTATAAAGCTTCCAACCTCGACGTCAAACCATTCAACGACACTAGAGTTGCCAACGCCATCAGAGGAATACAGCTCACTGTACGTCATATTCCTTCTCCTAAGCTGCCAGTGACGCCACAAATCGTTGCGGCGTGCTTATCGGCCGCGGCCTCTCGTCCCTATCCAACTCATATATCTCTGGCCATAATCCTCATGTTCGAGGCCTTCCTGCGTCAATCGAACCTGGCTCCCAGATCAGTCAGCCAGTTTGATCCATCAAGACACCTCACATTTGGGGACCTAAGAGTCACTCACGATAGGCTCCTCATCGACCTCAAGTGGTCCAAAACGATGCAAGTCTCTGCAACCCCCACAATAATATCTCTCCTCAGACTCAGCAATATCTTCTGCCCAGTTCATGCATTTCACGCCCACCGTCTGGCATCAAGAAGGACGAGGATGGAGGATCCCCTCTTTACCTTCTATGATGGAAATACGATGACCACCACCTTCTTTGCTAGGCAGTGGCGTGAACTGCTCACCATCGTGGGTGCTGACCCGTCAGCAAATTCTCTACATTCGCTGCGTCGAGGTGGGGCTTATTTTGCCTTCCACACTAAAGGGGCTTCCATCCAAGACGTCAAATCTCACGGAACCTGGCGTACTGACGCAGTCTCGTCGTATCTGACGCCCACGCCATCACAAACTACCTCAGTCCATAGAGCCTTTCTCCAACTATGAACGAGGTTTGGGACTTGTTCAGACGTGTACGACAATCTCAACAGACATTGACTATTCCTGAAAGTGATCTATATATCTTATAAAATCATACTTCCCCACTACGAAAATAAAAGCAACTTAATTAAAATCTGTGTTTCCGTCTTATAATGATTAGGGAATTGTTCTCTTGAATAATTCTCAGTCATTATGGCGGGAGAACGATTTTCACTCAGACTCACGTCACACCACTACGTCACACAAACTGTCACGTTCACTCAGACGTCCTCTCACGCCTCCATATTCCCATCGTCAACAGGGAAAAAATTTTGTTCCCGCCCACCTCCCTAAAAACTATCATAAATGAAGGAACATTGTTCAGACGTGTACGACAATCTCAACAGACATTGACTATTCCTGAAAGTGATCTATATATCTTATAAAATCATACTTCCCCACTACGAAAATAAAAGCAACTTAATTAAAATCTGTGTTTCCGTCTTATAATGATGACTCATTTGAAGCCACATGGATTAATACCAATAAACTATCCCCCTCCTGTTGATGTATTGACCTATTTCTGTATCAAATGTCCGTAAAAAGAATTACCTGAACAAATCGGCCCTCTTGTTTTGGTATTTGCCTAAGGTAATTAATTATTATTCATTGCGGTTATATTTGGCATCTTCACACGAGTCGAAACAATATGACCAAATCAGAAATATACATTTTCGAAAGATGAATCGATGAAAGATACATATCCTAAATTGTAAATTGCCCCAATATAAAAAGATATATTCTGGTATACTTCCCAGGGTAAAAGTGGCTTATATATGTTGATATGTTAAATATGACAGTTAAGATATACGATATATTGACTTGGCACACTACTTACATAGATTCCCCTGCGGTACCAGAAGTCAAACTACAATGAGAATTATCACGATTTATGTGAAACTTCGCCAATAAAATTTATTTAAATTCCACCTCCTCCATCCCCATTAGCTTCATCCAGATTAGCTTATGATGCGGTGGTTATATTACAAGACTTACATGGTTGATGATTAACATAATATATGCCGATTACTAAGCTCTCTCATCTGATCTACAGACCAGGAAGTTATTTTTTTCATTATTAGATCGCATTCCTGGATTAAACACATTATAGGTATAGATTGCACTGAAATGCATTATATTAATTAACTGATTAATAACTTAGAAAGTAGGTGTATAATTCACTTCCGGTGTAATGACGTCACTATAGTCATGCGCAGTTCAGACAGTAGAACCAGTCGATCTTGATTCTGTCGGCGAAGATCGAGGTGGGTGTTGATATTGCAATGATTTCTAAGTGTCTTTTCCATTGACATTCAGTCATTTGGATAGACCGTACTGCGCTTGTAGCTTGTCTAATTGCCTTATGATAGTAACGCTTTACATTGCGAGTTCTTTCTGAAGGAAAACATGTCAGTTTCCTTGACAGTAACTGAGGGCTGTGTCAGGGCAACGAGCAAGAGAGGCCGGTCCCACTATATGGGTCAGATTTTCAGAAAATGTACAATTCATCTTCACCAATCTTCTCAAATAACACAGATTTCAGACGAAAATAAAGTTCAAAACTCAGTTCAACCTAACCAAACAGATTGCTAGAATCAATGCAATCCGGAATATACTCGAATTTACCTAGCATTGACCAAATTGCAGCCTAATTTAGCAGAATTTACTAAATGTGTACAGATGCCAATTGTACATTTTCTGAAAATCTTACCCATATATGGCTTCCACAGTCTAGGCCTCTCGCCTCAAACTGCAAATGCCATTAAAATTCCATTCAGATCGCAAAATACCAGTATATTCCCATTAGAACGCCGAACCCTAGGCCAGTAAACCGATCAGCGAAGTAGGCGCCTAATCACTGACATAGCATTCTTAGCTTTTTTTCACACATGTCTAACATCATGCTTGAGTTGGTTCGCTCTGACCTCATCCAGTTTATAAATGGGTCAGATTTTCTGAAAATGTACAACTCAGCTTCACCAATCCTTTAAAATAACCCAAATTTGATACAAAAATGAGCTTCAAAATGCAGTTTAGCATAACAGAACTGATACTTTAAATCAAGGCGATACCAGATATACTCAGATAGACCCCAAATTTATCATTTTTTTAGCAGAAATTACTAAATATGTAGAGCTGCCAATTGTACATTTCTGAAAATCTGACCCGTACTTAAGATTGCTTTGATAGAATGTATTGATAGAATGCAAGCTGTTAAATCTTAAAACGGTTAAATACTGACATATGTCGTAAACAAAATTTTTTTTTTAAATTAAAAAAAAACTAAAAACAAAAAAAAAAACCCTCTCAATTTACCTGTAATTCTTGCCAACTCTTTTCCTGGATCTCATGAGAACATAGACCAATGTCTAAATTGTGGCCAAATAAAGTTATTTAAAAGAGATTAGCTAAGGGCTATTCCCTCTCCCGAAATTGAAACCAATATCTATTTTTAATGTGTATTGGCGCAATCACCGTTTCGTGGAATAACTATACTATAACTATACGATGGTATAGAGAGCCTTGTCTATATGGGAGGAAGGGTAACAGGAACTTTCAACCCCTGGTCTTTTCCCACCTGGAATTTTCAACCCCTGGTCTTTTCCCACCTGGAACTTTCAACCCCTGGTCGTTTCAACCCCTAGTCGTTTCAACCCCAGGTCGTTTCAACCCCTGGTCGTTTCAATCCCTGGTCGTGTTGTCACGAGCTATATTGTCCACGTAAGAACTATAAAGGTATTACGTAAGGTTACCTAACAGTAACGGTATATGATCAATATGGAATATTGGATTCCATAAGCGATAGCCTTATGAATATTCATTAGTTAAGTTACAAGGTCTCACACTAGGTGAACCGTGAGTATATGGGTCACACCCAGGTCACACACCAGGTGGACCACAAGTAATTGGGTCACACCCAATTGGGCCATAGCCTAATGAGACATACAGTCTGATTGGGTATTACCAACAGACAAGGCTATTGGTCCAACCAATATCCCTAGCCTCATTGGCTGGATATAGGGACCCTCATGGTCCATATGTATAATCTAATATCATTGGTTAATACTAATGAGAGTAAGGTAATTATGACTTGATTGGCTTAATTATGCGCATGTGCACGCATGCGCAGTACATGTATCTCATATATATAAACCCATGTTTCCTCAATAAAAGTTACGTCTAAACAGGACGAATCTCTGTGTGATTATTCATAGAGTTAGGCTATCCTTAGCCTAGACTCTCGTTCGATTAATATTCATACAATATCTCCAATACTCTACTGCAAGCTACCCTATACCTCGGAGATATTCCATTCATATCAAATGGTGGAGAACCCGGGCAGAGCTTCACCCCGGGTCATTTCAACCCCAGTCCTCTCTGGACACATAATTTGCCAATAATCAGTGCTTGAAAAGTATAAACCAATATCATAGGTTATTTACATAATTTACTATGATATGGATTTCATTTTTAAATACTTCTGCAAAGGCTTAAATCAGTTACCATGTCAAGTTTGTTTTGCTATGAACAGGCAACACATGAATAATTGAATTTCCGATTATATTAAGTTTGTTTGTTTTACTATAACATTTGTTTTATTATTGATTCTTTTTCAGACCTGAGTGAAATTCCTTACAAAACTTCACCAACACCCATTTTGTTTAATCAACTGGTCCCCTTCATAATAGACATATCGAAGGAGTAGCAAGTTAATATGACATACAGTAGTAGTAGATTTAGAAAACACTAATTACATACAAAGTACATTAAATTATTATTTAAGTTCATTTACATGTTCACGCATATTACAAACATTTAAAAAGTATAATCAACAGAATCGAACATCAATATACCAGTAGAAAAGTTTAATTTATCATTGGATTTTACACATAATGGTTCTATACCTTTTTCCACCAGTGCGTTTCCCCCGCACTTTTTCGCTCCACATGCCTTTTTCCACTAAAATGGAGTCGGAAGGTTTATACCTTTTTCCGCCACACCAAGACTTGGGGCCATCCACAAATGACGTCATGCCCTAGGGGGGGAGGGGGGGTTGAGTTTTTATGACAAGGTATGACAATGGGGGGAGGGGGGGTCACCTCATGTATGACATCATGTTTTTATATTTTTGATAAAAAGACTACCTTAACGGGGAAACTTGTGCTCTAAGTAAAATTCATTTAAAATACACCTTAGAATAAAAGGCTACTGGACATGCTTCTATGGCCTCTATATCTAGATACATCCAGATCATTCTAGTTTTCTTGCAAATCAAACTTCAACAATGGCACTGTGTGAAAACATCCCTGAGGAATATTGCGTTTTTTCTATAATAATTTAAATAATGTATTGGCCTTAAACTGAATTAAAATTAAAAAAAATCAATAGGAACTGGTGTCATGTAACTTGAGTGGCAGCCTTACACTGCGTTTATTAAATAAATAATATATAACAAAATCTCTAGCAGCATGTCTGTTGGTATAGGAAATGTCTGCTAATATGGATTCCAGCCATTCATCTTTACGCACCATTGGTGTTGGAGGTCATGCAATTTTTTCCTGATATAGACCCATGCACTTTAGACAGAGGTAGCAATACAATGACTGGTACCACCCCCATTGCCCGACCAGTCCCAATGCCAAGGACGGTATTTCCATGTCCTCAAGATCGTTCTTGAGGCAGTTGACATTATGTCCTGTTACAACCAAGTCCAGTAGGGTGTACACGTCACCTCTTAATCTTTTAAAGTGAAGGGTAGGCAAGTCAAGTTCCTTATACATATCTATGGACTTTGTCACTCACCTTTGAAGGTTCTTCAGAGTATTGATATTAACCATGTACTCAGGGTTCTGAACCCCTCATGGAAACCAGTTTATTATGTATGAATACATTTTAAACTAATCGATGCAGCTTAGATAGACCTTTCATGGGACATATACTATTATATAGCTAAAACACAAAATGGCCACCCTATGGGCAGAAATCCACCCACATAACCCACTTTTATGCAGAGGAAAAAATAATTTTGTCAAATAGAGTTTACTCAGCATTGTACA
Source organism: Sthenelais limicola (assembly GCA_942159475.1). Classification (NCBI taxonomy): domain Eukaryota; kingdom Metazoa; phylum Annelida; class Polychaeta; order Phyllodocida; family Sigalionidae; genus Sthenelais; species Sthenelais limicola. The sequence continues at coordinate 15,568,053 of OW804098.1, forward strand.
AAACATCAAATTATTATAACATGTGTCTGAAATAATGCTCCTATCTATTGGCTATAAATACATAAAAAATATAGTGTTTGGAAATATTGCTAATTTCTTTTAATTCATTTTTTCTTATGGGAAATGTTAACGTTGCCATCCAGATGCACTTTTAAAGGGTTCAGCTAGGGATCAAAAATAATTATCTAGTGAGATTTTGTTTCTGATATGTAATCTCAAACAACTTTATTCTGAATACAAACATTGAAGAATTGCATATCAGAAAAACTGTTTCAATGAGATCTGAATCATTAAAAAAAGGTCAAGTTGGGGAAGTTTAAACATTGCCAACCTAACGACATTCATTCTAAAAATGTGTCTACACAATTATTGATTATCAAAGGAAACTTTGTCAATTTAAAGCATCTAATAAGATGTTCATATCATAGAATTTTTAATTTCAACCTAACATTTTTTCTGTTATTTTTGGACTGATTTAAGCTGGGGTTGGCCCGGATGCACTAATGGGCTGGCAACATAAAACATTGGAAGAGAACAATTTCAGTTGAGATAATGAAATTGGATATAATGAGAATAATGTATTTTTGCTACAAGAATACCAAAATATTGATTTTGAGAAATCAAGAATATTTGACAAGGATTAGAACATGGCCATGCCCTTAAACTTTGGGTTTCAAAGAGTTAAGATGATTTTCAAATAAAGTGCCTTGAAATAGAAAAATTCAAAATAAAATCAATTTTGATCTTATTCTATAGCTTGAAACGTTAGCTTAATGATACGATAATAAACAAAAATATTGAAATTTAAAAAATAACCCTCATTACCTCTACAATATTTCTATCCAAAAGCATTGGGGTGGCAACGTTAGAAAATGCAGTTTTTAAAATTAGTGTGCCCAATTTTTGTTATGAACTCTTCATTATATGTACAATGATATCTGTAAATGGCAAGTAGTTTCAATGCATTTAAATTTTTAGCCAAAAATACCCTCTGTGTACCCGATTTGTGAGAACTGACCATATATATTATGAAGAGAAGTGGTCATGGAACTGACCCCTGTGGGACTACACAGACTTGATCTTGTGTAAAAGCCTTTTATGTGATATAATATGTTCCATTACTACATCCTAAACTATAGCCTCCATAACTGTGCACAATATGCAAATCAGGCTTAATGAGTTTGGGTATTATACCACTGCCAAACCTCTCTGCACATGTGCAACTCATTAGACCCACGTCCATTGGCAGGCAGAAAACTAACCTTAACATAGTGGTTGATAATCTTGCCTTATTTGTTGGACACAAAGCAAAATTTATTGATCCGTTTTAGGAAAATGAGTCATAAGTCGCAAAATATGGATTTTGAGATATCACAATATTTGAAAAGATGAGATCAGGCCGATTCCAATGATGGTAAACACTAAGGTACCTAACATGTTTTAAGTTCGATATTTTTATTTTGGAAAAAAAAGTTTGCAATGTTTCTCGCTGGGTAAATACCAGTAAAGTAACTAAATATACTCGATACAAAGGCCTTCAAAACACAAGGATATATCTAATACAATGTCCTCAAATTTGTCTCACGGATTTATATGACTATAAGTGCTAAACCCCCTGAAAATCAGAACATTTCAAAAAAGAGATCTTGCGGAAAAAACACTTTGATAAATATCCATTTTGCGACTTATGACTCATTTTCCTGAAACATATCACATATGTTGGCAAAATTTGACACCTATAGTGAAAGTATCAGGGCCCTGGAAAAGTGCCTGCCTTGACTCTGAGCTAGGATTGAGGTCACCATAATTACCGTGGTACTAAATGAATTTGTATAGTAGCCTATTCACATTCTGGGACTTCAGGGTTTTTTTAATACAGAAATTTCAATGTTGTGGATCATAGTTCTGATAATGGGGTCTGGATATTTAATTATGATGTTATACCTAATTAATGATAACCTTTTTTAAAAGGGGGAGTTGGGCTGGGGGGGGGGGGGTTGCTGCAAACATGACGTCATTTTGTATCAGTTTTAAGGGGGGGTCTGGCACAGTGTGACGAAACATGACATGGGGGGGAGGGGGGGTCAAAAATGGCCAAAAAAAGCATGACGTCATTTGTGGATGGCCCCCTTGTTTGTGCCGTTTCGCTCCACCCCACTGCACTGTGCCATGTGGTGTGCACCACTCATCCCTTCAAACCCCTTCAGTGCCAGGCTTCGTTTCGCGGAAAGAATTGATCTACATGTTTTGGCGTGTATCTCATAAACTGTTCAAGATATTTTCAAAAGAAAACCTGTTTTACATAGGCACATATGTTCACTTAATTCTGTGAAAGTAACATTATTTTAGACCTATTTCTTCTACCTTTTTTCTTGATTGTCGCATGGACACTATATACGATATTTCTACAGTGCTAAACCCCTTCCAGCCGAAATAATTGGTCTAAATGTTCCGGCTTGTACCGCAAAAACTACCCAATATTTTGTTTTATAAAAAAAACTGTTTTGCATAGCTACATATGTCCACTCAAATGTGTAAAGGTAACATCATTATAGACTTAGTTCTTCTACCTTTTTTCTTGAACGTTGCATGGACACTATATAACATTTTTCGGCGGTGTTCATTTTTCACCAAAAATATATTTATTTCATATATCTATTTTTGTCTTTAAAAAGAGGGGAGAGAGAGAGAGAGAGGAGAGAGAGAGAGAGGGAAGGGTACATAATTTCATTAAATATCTCAACATGTTTATTTCACAGCCCTAAATGGGCCGAAATAATGTCTAAAATTATGTCTGAATAATTATGCTCATTACTCAAAAACGATTTAAGCCTTTTACGCAATTAAAATTGCATTACACATCCCAACATATGTATTTGGCTTTCTTGATTTCATATGGTTATTGCACAATTATTTGTACCTCTTTTTCCAATCGTTGGTAAAGTAGCTATAGAATATACTCTATAGGATGAGCTATTCGCCGAAGTAATGTTTAAAATTATGCCCAAATACATATGCTTATTACTCAAAAACTATTTGAGCCTTTTAGACAATTTGAACTGTATTAAATACCCCGACATATTCATACAACTGTTCTAATACCATATGATGATTGAGTCATTAATTATACTTCTATTTGCAATCGTTGGTAAAGTAGCTAGAAATACTCTATAGGATGAGCTTTGAAGAATAGATAGGTATATTTAATACATGATCTTGAGCTTTGGTACATATATTCATGCAACTTAGTAATCTCTAGTTACCATCAACAAAATGTTTATTTAATTCAATATTCTATTTTACTAGAAATGGTTGATATTCTAGTATGATAGAATTCATATATGAGTTTTAAATGTCAGCATTTCGAACAACAACGACGTTCATTGACTATTTAAAGAATAGTATTTTCAGTTGATAGCAACCATTAAGAAAATCGACTGAAACAATATTTGTATGATACTAAAATGCAGCTAAAAATAAGGAGTATTGTATAAGGAATTGATACATACAATTTGTAAACGTATACATTTATGATATTCGTATACATGTGTATGTGTACATACATGTGTATGAACATGCATAAATACTCAATTATTAATCAAATAAATTACAAAAGACTAGGTACACGAGATTCAGCACTGAATTACTTCATCAAATATTACTAAACTATATATCAACATTATATATGTATGGTTGGAGGTGTTCTCTGCACAAATATTAACCTTACATATGTACTGAAATGACTGGCACAAACAGATGCACGACTATGTCACACATTTTTTAAGTGCTCTGATTAGTAATAGAATACACATGTACATGTACATTATGATCATGACTTGATCACGACTTTAACAATCCCTTTCCATTAAGGTATGAATGAAAGAAATGTTTGCATATTTGAGCAAATTATGGGGACTTTTATTTGTACATATACGTGTGTAATAAATCGCTTTTGGCAAACCAACCTTAAATGCTATAGTCAGGGAGCACAAGGCCCAAAATGGGGGGGTTGCTAAACATTTTGGTTACAGCTTGACAACACATACCACCATATAGCATTCATACTGGCCTATAAGAAAACCATTGTTGGCATTCTGGCATTTTGTTTATTCCATGGTTTCCATGGCAACAGAAGGAAAAAATGGAAATTCTTAGGTAAAATTACTTAAATGAACCTCAATCAGAGATGAGAAGTGTGAATATTTTGATATTTTGGGAAAATATTGACATCCAAATTGCGCATTCAAATTATTATGACATTTGACCTTTGATCAAGGTCAAGGTCACATTTATCAAGGTCAAACCCAGAAAAGGCCCACAAAATGCCATTTCCCCTAAAAAATATTCACCCCTCAGTAGGTAATTTATTGATCTATCTTGATAATTTGATTCTAGGAAATTGCCAAAGCATCATTAGTAAGAGATTCGCTGACTTAAAGTTGCTAAGGTACAATACTGTTACCATAGCAACTAGAAAACTATGATAAAAATGCATAGCTCCTGTTGCCATCCAGGATGCCAGTAATATGAGTTAGCCAAATATGGATGCCCTTCCAAGAAAATATTCTTGGGGAGAATGACCATTATCAGTGGGTATATGTTGAATATGAAGTATATTTCCAATTTCATTCCTAATATTCTAATTAAATATCTTTTTTTTATTGTTGCCATGGCAACGGTTCTGGAAATCGGGTAAAAATTCATGGGATAACAAAAGGTTGAATAGTTCAAAGCATATTGTACTTAGAATTCTGGAATTTTGCTCACTTATAGAATACTTCATGGGACAACAAATATATTCTAGCAATTGACCTTTGATGAAAGGTCAAGGCCATTTTTCCAAGGTCAAACTAGGAAGAAATGGCATACTTTGTGTTGCCATAAAGAGGGCAAAAATAGGGGTATGCCAGTTATGGATGCTCGTCCTCAGAAATATGTTTTATTGAGAGCCACTATTTATAGAGGATAAATGTTGAATATGAAGTATACTTTTACTTTCATTCCTAATATCCTTATTAGATATCAAATTTTGGCTGTTGCCATGGCAACCGTTCTGGAAAATAGGGAAGAATTAATGGGATAACAAAAAATTGTACAATTCAAAGGATATTTTACTTAGAATTCTGCAATTTTGCACATTTATAGAATACTTAATGCGACAACAAATATATTCTAGCAATTGACCTTTGATGAAAGGTCAAGGCCATTTTTCCAAGGTCAAACTAGGAAGAAATGGCACTCTTTGTGTTGCCATAAAGAGGGCAAAAATAGGGGTATGCAAGTTATGGATGCTCGTCCTCAGAAATATTTTTTTATTGAGAGCCACTATTTACAGAGGATAAATGTTGAATATGAAGTATACTTTCATTTTTATTCCTAATATCCTTATTAGATGTCAATTTTTGGCTGTTGCCATGGCAACCGTTCTGGAAAATAGGGAAGAATTAATGGGATAACAAAAAATTGTATAATTCAAAGGATATTTTACTTAGAATTCTGGAATTTTGCACATTCATAGGATATTTGAATGGACAACAAATATATTGATGCAATTGACATGGATGAAAGGTCAAGGTCATTATTACAAGGTCCATGTCATGTTCATATTGGTACTCAATGTAAATGATGGGCCATGTAAGATGCTGTGTCCACTGAGGAGACATCAGACTAAACTTAGTTGCCAACACCCCCGATTCACGACTCAGTGCTAAAACTAAGCAGATGCTTGACAGCTTGCTGGGTTCATTAGTGTGAGGCTGACAGTGTGGTGTGTCCTCAGTGGTCACAGAATCTAAGGGTCCATTTCAGACCCCATCCCCTGAGCCAAATTGTGTGTGATGCCTTGAGGCATCAGCCCGTCCCCTGAGCCATTTTGATGTTGATGCCTTGAGGCATCACCCCGTCCTCAATGGGATAAAGATATGATAAAACAAGGCATTAACTCTATGAGCTATGGTTAAAAAAGCCAATAGTTTTGATCCAAAACTGTTGACACCTATTGTACCAAATCCTGGCTTGTAAGCTATATACTTTGCCACTCAGGAATCTTCCCATCAAAAGGGCAGCGATAGACTTCCACATTTTTAAAAAATTGTATCCACTGAGAAGGCCTACTTAGATGCTTGATGGGTGCTTTGATGGGTACCTAACAACCCATGCAAGAGAAGAAGGAGTGAATGTAAAGCCTAAGACAAAAGTAGTGCATCTCGCTCTAATTGACCACCCTCCATCACATCCAAAGAACTATAGCAACATCACTGTTAATTGCAAAGGAAATCTTCACAGTCTGTGAATTAAGAGTATGTTATATTATACACTGTGGATCAACAGCTGTATTAAGTTGTCCTTGAGGTGCAATGGACCAATGATGCTTTTTCTCATATAATTTTAAGAATGGGTGGCATGCATCTCATATGTCATATGTGGGCAGCATTGGTATTTTAGTGGAAGGGTCAGGCCTCTCAGAAATATCAAGTGCAGTTTTTTTGAGGAGTTGAACACACATTGGCGTAAAATAGATATCCACAAAATGTTAAAGCACTCTTGACTTCTAGCTGAGGAAATTCTCCACCCTGCAATAACATCTTGCAATGCTAGGAACATGGATGAACTCCAAAAGATCCAGGATGTTGGCTGACTGTTTGTTTATCCAGTGTTTCTCATATATCTCTTTACATTGCTGCAGAACGATTGTCGGATTGGACCCTACACTTATTTTGTGTACAGGAAATGACCCCTTTATTCTTTGCTGCACAATATTACAACTATGCCAGATATGGTCTATATCATCTGTGATTATTTTAGACCATGTCTGATGAAGTTCTCCTGTATCTCATGGATGGTCAGCATATCATGCACCATAGAGATGGGCTATCAAATGGGATATGGTCCAATATGGGTACTGAAACACCATAATTATATGAGGTATGGCCATGGTGATGCTGGGATTATAGGCAATACTCTACGACCTCAAACTCTCAAGGTATAGGCCCATAGCCATTATTCCTGTACTAGCATTCAATTGTTGAAAGCCTTAAAGTAATGGTTAGGAATGCAAATGGAACACCAATGAAGCACAAGGAAGAAATTACAGGACTAGGAAAATGGACAAAAAGGACAGACTAGAACTAAGAGAGAGGCTTACATATATATTTGATCCCCTAGAACCAAAATCACATCCAGAATGACTGATATTGAGAATGACAGGATTTTGAGAGCAGCTGGCCTTGTGGTTTCTATGACACTATGAAACAAAATATTGTCCCAATAGGTCAGGCTATTGAGCACACAAAAGATGATAACAAGACATTGACTGATCCAGAAGTAATAATATATGGAAGAGCTATAATCTTAAGGTCAAAAAGAGAAGCAATCAGTGATGAAATGATGTTTATCATGGTGTAGAATCTTCCCCATTTGCCCCCCATTCTCCTCCTTCCTGGCTTCCCCTGTTACTTTTGTCCCCCTTCCCCACCCTACCCTATCCTCCCTCAATGTTCCTGATATTATAATGTTGTGCTTCTCGTGTGAACTCCACCCTTGTGGGCGTGTGTTGGACCCTCCAATGAGCGAGCAGCGCGTGAGCTGCTTGTGCCGCTCCTGTGAGTATATGCTATCTGCTAGAGTAATAAAGAGTCAGTTTGGTAAAAGTATTGGCTTGTGCTTGTTGTCATTGGGTTACCACTCTGCTGAAAGTATAGACTCCCGAGCTCCTATAACTTCTCAACACCTAAGGGGATCACCAACTTATAATACCTGTCCTCCCTATTCTCTTTCTCCTGAGACCTCCTTCCCTGTCTCTCCTGTTCTTCGCCTTTCCCTGTTCCCCTCACACCCTTCACTCCCTAATTATTCATACATAAAGTAAGAAATTTGACTATAATATAGGCCTAGTGCCTAGCATGCAGGAAATCAATGGGCCAAGTATATGGCCTATGGGTGGCATGTTAAAATGGAGTTTTTTCTGCACTGACAATGTTGCTTGGATATGCTTCAGGAAAAGCTGCCTTTCAATGCAAAATTGCAACACCAAATATGCAGCTGTAAGTGGGTTGAAGTATGTGTGAGGCAGAGAGCAAGCAGAATATGGTACATTGCATTAAACAAGGAGGCAGCACTAACTGTTCAAAATACTTTATTATCTTAATAGTGGAGCAGGATGGGAATAACACTGATGTTTTGACAAGATAGTATACGTCGGTTGATTCCCATCAATAAGAAGACATAGATAGATTATAATGTGGATGACAGATATACATATCAACAGAGACAATTGCAATGATAAAGAGGATAAGATATCAATATTCACCGGAGGAATTTAAAAGTTAATAGTTAATAGGTGTTGTAATTAAGCCCTATTATAACGAATGTTATAATTTACAGTGTATTGTTATAGGGTGGAGGGTGGGAGAAAAAACTTAGCTAGTTGTCAAGCACGTGTTGCTGCTTGAGCTGCCCGGAGTGGAGAGAGGGCGAGGGCTGTGAGTGTAGCCTGGAGTGGTGCCTTATGGGTCTGGTGCCTTATGGGACTTAGAGGGAACAGCTAGGCTGCGCTCCCGTCCAATGACCAGGAATTCCATGAATTCCTTAACTCATTAAACAAGGAGGCAGCACTAACTGTTCAAAATACTTTATTATCTTAATAGTGGAGCAGGATGGGAATAACACTGATGTTTTGACAAGATAGTATACGTCGGTTGATTCCCATCAATAAGAAGACATAGATAGATTATAATGTGGATGACAGATATACATATCAACAGAGACAATTGCAATGATAAAGAGGATAAGATATCAATATTCACCGGAGGAATTTAAAAGTTAATAGTTAATAGGTGTTGTAATTAAGCCAGAGGGCTGAGGTGGGAGCCGAGGCCCTTAAGTGCGGTATGAACTGTGGTCGTTTTCTTAGAGTAAGGAGTGGTGTAGCACCTGAAGGCGTCCGAGGCCCAAGTGCCATGTGCCTTCAAATCATCGACCTTAACTCCCTCCTGTCCGTAAACAAATGCGGCACAGCCTCTCCTGAGACTGTGCAGGGAGAATGATTTCGTGTCGTATTTTAGAGCCCTCATGAGGATCTCCCACTGCTTGTTTAGGTACCTTAGCGAGAGAGCCTTGCCGTCGGGGAAACACAGGAGAGGCGCGTCCGGGGCCATGAAGGGCGCGTCTCTGTCGCGGTTCAGCAGAGCAGCTCTGAGGCAGAGCTGCTCTGCTGCCGCAGATGGCACAAACAGCTGAGTGGCGGCCTTTGCGGATTGCATGGTTTTCGACCACTTAAGATGTATTTTAACCCCATCGTCCTTTAGCTCCAGGTCTCCCCTGGTTAGCTGTCTGGTTGGATCAAAGTTCTCTGAGAGCTTCGGCGCGAGGTTGCTCTGCCTCAGCATCCCAGAGAACATGAGTAGTATGGCCAACCTCGCCTGGGATGGATAGTCGAGGATGCGGGCCTTGGAGACTATATTTGCTAGCATTTGAGGTGTTACTGGCCTCTTGGGTTTAGGGACGTGTCGTAGAGCAAGCTGTGTCCCTCTCAGGGCAAAGCTGACTCTGTCATGGTATAGGGCTGATGTGTTCAGCCCTGCTAGTCTGAAGAACGTTCTGATGTTGGTAATTGAGTTCTTAATAGTAGAGGGGACCTTTGTATGCCTGGCAAGATATTCAATAAACCAGCATACGTGGTGGTGTTTTATGTCCTTGACTTCAACTTCTATCGAGGCACAGAAGCAGAAGAACGTCCTGGCAGCGGACTCCCGGTTGGCTGATGTTGACGGCCGGTGTGCCTGCTTCTGGCGCTTCTTGGCTGCTTTGGCCAGGGACGCTATCTTCTTGCCTTAAAAGAATGTAGATATGTCAAATAGGCTGTCGTTGACCTTGGCCAGCGCCAGCCCATTCGTTTTAACAGTAGAGATCCCCTTTTGGTAATCAAGGGGAGAAAGGCACATTCTAGAGAGGCTGTCTGCCACCTCCATCTCCCTCCCGGGTATATGAGCCAGCCGGAATGTGACCCCCATTGCCAGAGAGAGAAACCACAATGCGCGTGCACATGCGCCAAGGGTGTTGTCCCTGGCGCGCCCTCCTTCATATGTATAAACTGCTGCCGTGTTATCGCAATTTATTAAAACCTCGCCTCCTCTATGCTGGTGGTTGGTAAATAGCCTGGCTGCTGCCAGGCAGTTGAGGGCTTCGAGATGGTTAATTGAGAGACCTTTCTTGGTGGAGTCGTTGAAGGTGTAAGTATAGGCCATCTTTCCGTCAGTTGCTCCTCCCCCTTCCATGCAAGCGTCAGCTGATATTGTGGCGACCGTGGTGAGAGATGGAAAGATGGACTTGCCATTGAATGCGTGCATGAATGTAAGAAACCACTTAACATCAGCCCTGACTGGTGGTGTGATGTATATGTCGCCACCTGCTGCAGCCCTCATTGCTGCAAGCAGTCGCTGCATGAACAGTCTAGCTGGAGTGACTGTTTTCGCGACATGGGCTATTCTGCCCACCACCTTTTGCATGTTGTTGGTTGTTATGGTTTTCTTGGGGAGGAGAGAGGCCAAACACGAGCGTGTCTCGTGTATTTTTTGCAGGGGAATGGTCAGCAGGTTGTTGTGAGTATCGATGTTTATTCCCAGCCATGTAACTGCGCATGCTGGTCCTTGCAGCTTTTTCTCTGCCACTTTGAGACCCAGGTCGCCGAAGAGAGTTATGGCTGTTTTCATGTGGGCTCTGACTGTGTCCGGGCCATCCCCAAGCAGCAGGAGGTCGTCAAGGTACATGAGGGCTGTTATTTTTCTCTTCTGCAGGGCTCTTACTAGAAACATCGCTACTGACTGCATAATGAATGCGGAGGCCCTAGCCCCGAAGGGAAGGACCCTGTCCACGTAGTATTTCCCTTCGACGCTGATGGTGGTGAGGGGCCAGTCGAGGGGACAGATAGGAAAATGCCTGTAGGCCCTCGAGAGGTCGATGACCGCCAATGACTTGACATGATTTTTTATTATCAGCTCCACTGCCTGATCCACCGTAGGAAGGTTGTGGTAAGCGGGGGCAAGATTATATCTGTTCTTAGTGATGAACTTGTTGATACCTCCATCTGGGTAGGAGAAATCGACGATAATCCTTCTCTCTTTTAAATCGCTCTTCGGTCTAGTCATGATGGGGCTGACATGGGACCATGGGTTGAATGGTGGGACGCTGAATGGGCCTGCCAGCGCACCATGAGTAAGTTCAGTTGCGATATATTTGTTGACATGTGCAGGGTGTTGTTGTGCAGACATGTGGTTATGCATATGTATCTGGTTAGATGGACCGCCAGTGTACTGCATAGGGAAGCCGAATCTTACGCCGTCCATGATCATTTTATCGTCTATGTGGCCTGTCGCCTCTGCCCGCCATACTCCCGTAGCGAGTGTTGTCCTGATAGGGAGACGGGCCGAGCGCCAGTTTGGGGCATTGGTTAACTTAACTGAGTTATAAATTTTAGTCATCTCAGAGGGCATTTGTTCGATAGGTTCAGGCCAGTCATGGTATGCATCAAAGGAAGCGTTTTGGCCTACCTGTTGTTGACTAGTTATGCTCAGGGAGCACTGATCCAGTGCCTGAGTGGCTTGCTGGTATGACAAGTGTGTAAGTCCATCTGATTGTATACTTTCCTCGGCGTTTAACACTTCAGACTCGAGGGGAGGCTGTGTCGTTGTTCCGTCCTGAGTAGAAAGGGGGCGGGGCCGAGGCGGTTTGTTTACCTCGGAGAGGCTGTCAACATTGTGTTCTCGCAGCGGGCGAGAGGTTGGGCGTGGCCCTTGTAATGTTTTGATTTTGGATGGGGAGAGACTGCTTGTTTGTTGTCGCTGAGAGTCTCGCCCCGAGTGTGTAGTCATGTAGGAGTTTTGACTGCTTAATCCGGAGATATTGTCAAGTTCCTGATGCTGTGTATGGTCTGATTGCTTTGTTTTCCAGTTCTGAACTTCTATGTGGAAGGCCGAGTCGATCCTAGGGCGGCCATGACAGTTTTCAGTGGCCTTGCCTAGCAGACACGATTCAGGGGGCGGTATGGTGTTTTCTCCCCTGCGACTCGACTGGAGAACTAGTTTTTTATCATGTCGTTGCCGCTCTTTTTATTATATGCACCAGGCTTCCTTGGGTAGCCTGAATCACTATGCATTTTGGATTGAGCGGCTTTCTTGTTGTTGCAGTCCTTGACTGGATGGCTGTTCTCCCTGCCTTTGATAGCGTAAAAACAGTAGCCGCAGGCGTGGACCAGGGTTACCTCGCCTGACAGATGCGGAGATGTCTTGCTGCACGTATCCATGTTATATGCGGGGCATGGGGCTCTTTCAACAGAAGAGGCGGAGGTTTTTGCGATATTTCCAGGGCACCAGGCGAGTTTTGAACGATATTCTGCAAAGGTGGCTGTATCCTGCCACCTTGCTTGACGGTGAAGCACTAGATCAAAACATGCCTTTGTCCATGCGTGAGTGTGTAGCCACTCGCGCACGGACGCATCCTCAGCCATATTAGCAAGATGCTGTAATTTAAACCACAATTTAGATTCTTCTGGCACTGTGCTCATAAGCATCCTTGCGAAGCCGCAGGTGTACTCCTGCATGGTGAGCTCTCTCTTGGCATCTTTAATCCGGCTGGCCATATCGGGGGGGAGAGAGGTCTCAGGAGCCTCGAAAGGTAGGGCCCTACCTTTTTTATCTGTCGTAGAAGCATACTGGAGCCTCATGGCTTTCCTAACCATGGTGGATCTTTTGTATTTCCTTTTGAGGTTCCTTGGGTTAGGCAGAGAGTCATCGGAAGACTCGCTGGACGATGAGGAGGAAGAGTGGGCGGGGCCCCTCGTGTGCCATGAGTGGGCGGGGTTGCGACTGTGCAGGTTGGTTTTGTTGTCATTATCACACTTACACGCTCGTTTTCTCTTCCTTCCTCGTGACCAAGACGGCTTGTCCACGAAGTCATCGCTCGAATCAGTGTATTTTTTGGAATGTGACTTTTTCTTCTTCTTGCTTTTAGGCCGGTGCCTAGTGTAGATCTCAGGCTCCGAATCTGAGTCTGATGAGAGCGCCGAGCTACTCGATTCCTGGGAAGACGATGATGATGAGGTAGCAGGCGGAGGAGCCCGACGCCTTGACCGGGCGGTGACCCGTTCAGCTGTCGTCGACTCGGGGGCGACCTCAGGAGAGGTCGCGGTCAGGTCATCGTCCTCCTCCCGTGTCCCAGGCAGGCCATTCTTGTTTCCCACGGTTCTACATAGCTTGGTAAACGCGTCAGCCATGAGTTGGTAGGTGTTATCCTTTTCTTGTTCTTTTTTAGTTTTCCTGTATTTTTGGGGGGACTTGGCTGGTGTCTTCTTTTGCTTTACAACAGGCACTGTCTTCTTAGATACCACCTTTTTGGGTGACTTTTTAGGTGCGTTATTCGAGTGGGAGGCAGGCTTTGGCTTGGGCTTTGGGCCTGGGCGTCCTTTGCTCTTCTTAGGAATTTCGGTCGCGCTTTCTCTTTGCTCCGTATTTTCTTCCTGAGTAGGTGACTGAGGGGGAATAGGTTCCCCTGATTGTTGCACATCATCCTCAGAGTCTATTACGTCTTCGATGGTAACTTTTCTGTGATTTCGGCGAGTATTGGCCATTTTAAAGGCCAATTTCGCTAGAAAAAACTTAGCTAGTTGTCAAGCACGTGTTGCTGCTTGAGCTGCCCGGAGTGGAGAGAGGGCGAGGGCTGTGAGTGTAGCCTGGAGTGGTGCCTTATGGGTCTGGTGCCTTATGGGACTTAGAGGGAACAGCTAGGCTGCGCTCCCGTCCGATGACCAGGAATTCCATGAATTCCTTAACTAAAATATGTATGCCATCAACATTACTACCTATATTTTGTATTGTTAAGAATTCATTATCAAATAGATTCACATCCACCTCTGTTGAGAAAAATATTTGAGAGAGATCAACACCCAGGTAACCTCATTTTAGGCAAAAGTAAACTGCGTTGAAAGTTTGGGATGTGTACATGGCTCCAGTAAAAACCCTTTAGAACATCTCTGGAAGTGTGACTGTTGTAATAGAATGATTAACTATGCGGGATGAGGTCACCCCATGGCCCTGTAACCATTGGCCTACATCATTGGCCATATGGTCAAATTGTTGTAAGGTGGTCTCCATGTGCTGCCAAATTTGGCAAGCTGGGGAATTGATGAAGTTGTCAAGGAAGCCCCAAAATTCCTTATGACTTGCTATGGTCAATCAACCAGCGACACAATGAATGCTGCCAGATTGTGTATGTGGAAAACCAAAATGATGAATTTGATAGAGCCCCCTTAGTTGATGACATTACCAGATCCTGGATTCAGGTAGAATGTCTTGTGTTGTGTTGTTGTATGGCATAGCACCATAAATCCAAACCCATGAGAGGTTGATTACACCATGTTTGGGCTCAGGATCAAGAAGCTGCTGCCTCATCCTCGGCCAGAATATACCGTTATTGTCCCTGATGTATTTATGATGAGAGTCATAAAATGAGGTGGGTGCAAGTGGGGATAGATTGCAATAATCCAAATGTCAGGAGGGATGTAGAATCAATGTTTATTTGTTATTTTTCGTTGTTTTGTATTTTGCCAGAATAACACCAATGTAATGCTGCTTTGATTGTTACTTGAAACTAGAAACTAAATTAGTTTATTTACTTTTACTACTAAATAAACATGGCCCCTTCACTCATTACTTTGTGACATTATTACTTAATTTTCATTGTCCTCCTTAGGTTTAACATTGAACTTCCTATGATTTTTCACTAGTAATCTAAGGTGGTTTACTTTTTCAAACTGACCGCATAACAAATAAGAACTGGAATGGTTATCTCACTAAAATGATGCTTTTCTCTTGAAACCCTTTGGTTCAACTATAAATATAGAAACAGTTTTCCTTGATAACCATGGTAACCATACCTCCCTGACAACCAATCTGACACCCGTGAAAGCTATTCTAATAAAAAGGTGCAATTCGGACCACAACTTGTGAAGTTGAAGTTGATAACTATTCTAATGGATTCCTTCGCCCTGAAAACCATAGCAAAATGGTGCAATATCAAGAATTCGGAACACAACTTGCTAAGTTATGGTCATTTTTGCATTGGCCGTAATGATTGTGTGGCAAGTATTTAGTAACTATGGCAACCATATTCTAATGACAACCAATATGATGCCTATGAAATACATCTTAAATTGTGTTTGCATGACTTGATTGGAACCAATGTGATGTTGGGTTGATAAAAGTGTGAAATTTCCCAAGATATCTTAATTTCATCAAAGATTTGAATAACCATGGTAATTGTATCTCCATGGCAACCAATCTGACACCCTTGAAAACTATTTTAATGGATTCCTTGACCCCAAAAACCATAACAAAATGGTGCAACATTAAGAATTTAGACCACAACTTCCTAGGTTATGAGCAATTTTTCCATTGGCCCTAATGAATGTCTTGCATGCATTTAGTAACTATGGCAACCATGTGCCCTTGACAACACATCTGATGCCTATGAACTATATCTTAATATATGTTTGCATTGCTGGAATGAAATAAATGTGATGTTGGGTTGATAAACATGTGAAATTCCCGAAGAAACCTCAATTCTTGAAAGATTTTAATAACCATGGTAACCATATCTCCATGGCAACTGATCTGACACCCTCGAAAACTATTTTAATGGATTCCTTGACCCCCCAAACCTTAACAAAATGGTGCAACATTAAAGATTCGGACCACAACTTGTTTAGTTATGAGCACCTTTTTACTTTGGCGGCCATCTTGGCGGCCATCTTGGATTTCTCAAAATGCTAAAGGGTGGCAATGCGCCATCCATCTGAAAATCATCGGCCAACACCCATATATTAAGAATCCAGTGAGAAAAAAACTATATCACAACTTTTGTATGTTAGCCATTCTGGCTGCCCGACTATATAGTTTATATTATTTTATGAATTTATCTGTTAATATTTTACCTTCGGGAGTAAGACCATGTTATACTTATTAAAGCATGGTTATCTCAGGGGACATTTATGCAACGATTATTATTTTGTTATTGAAAATCTCTGAGGAAAAGATAAAATAAATAGATCCACATTATTTCATGCACTCAGTAATCGATTCAGACATTAATTAGCATGAAATATACTGCAATAGACTGAATTTGAATAGTACATATTGAATTCTCAAGTACAAAAGGTACATAATAGTGGGAGAGACGCATGGGTGTGTTGTTGCTTCTCAATGTATGTGACCAAAGGAATGTTTGGTCGACATTGAATAACCCGGTGTTGGGAAACAAATAAAATAATGATAAATAAACATCCATTGTAACTGTAAGTTCTACGATAAGTATCTGACATAAACACTTGATATTTTGAAATCTAATGGGACATATATCTGGATACATAACACCTAACCGTTTGGTTCCAATATACATGTACATCAATTATGATTTCAGTTCATTATTCATGAATGAATGTACGTCTGTGTGAATATTACAACTTAAATTATCCTCCCCCAATTTCTTCACAGTGAGGTGATTAAAACAACAAGTCAGCCTATTAACACACCTAGGGTGAATGGTTATTAACACAGCAGGTTGCTCTGAATTGCTGTCAAATGAACGCTCAATATGGGCTATAGCGGCGGCGATCTTTCCGCAAAACTTGGTTGCGTAATATCGTTTTATTTCCTTTTATCAATTATTCAATAACGTCAACATATATATCATCAGAGAGGCAACTATACGAGCTTCAATTTGGTATAGATTAAGTTCATGTACAACATTCATAAAAGACGTGATAGATAAAAGGAAAACTTGTTTCGTTTGCGGCCGCTCAATTGTAAATTATGGAGCGCGCTAAATGTGGAGCAAATGTGTACATGGGGAAACATGTGTGAGTGGGAACTGTAGGTGGAGCGAAAAGGGAAAGGGGGAGAGGGGAAAATGGGGGAAAAGGTTCTGGAGTGGCAGGGTTCTGGAGGAAAACAGTTGGTCACCCACATAATCAATAC
Organism: Sthenelais limicola; assembly: GCA_942159475.1. Classification (NCBI taxonomy): domain Eukaryota; kingdom Metazoa; phylum Annelida; class Polychaeta; order Phyllodocida; family Sigalionidae; genus Sthenelais; species Sthenelais limicola. Next base: position 15,585,077 of record OW804098.1, read on the forward strand.
AATTGATATTTAAAATCAGATAAGGTTATTAAAACACCAGCACCTGCGTAAAGTTCTCAAATTTACCAAATATTATCCGAATTCTTTTTTTGAAAAGATTAAATTACAAATAACCTATAAAAGTTGTTTTCAGGCATCAATTAGCTATGCTTTGTGTATTACTGCCTACCAGTCAAATCGGTGATCAATTATGAGATTACATTGAACTTTTGTACAGGCAAGTTGGTTGAACAATCAACTAGAAAGTTTTCGGGTGGGCGCAGGGTGTCATAGGTCATGTTGTGACATTCTCTAAAAACCAGTGGGTTCAGCAATATGGTACTAGCCTTCCAGGAAGCATAAAAACACTCAACAAGTAGCTACAGTAAATGTATCAATGTTGGCGCAGTATTTATTTCCGCTATTTTAGCCAACCTTTGTGCGTGAAAATAAATCCTGCATGAAAGGTATGAGGCATGTTGAATTGAATTGAAAAATCGTTTGTCAAACGTTTACATGTATACAAGCGGTATGAGAAAAGGGTTGACATGCTTCTGGAAATAATCCAGCTCTTCTAACCGTTCCCTGTATACAAGGTGGCGGGTGCAATGTCGGTGTCCCGCTCTAACATAGCCAAATACACTTGTAAACAGGTTTTGGCCGCCCTGACCATGACCTCCTGCCGCCTCCCGTCGACGGGCAGCCTCGGACTTCTGTCATTAAAATGTAATTTGTGGGCCGGTAAATTTATGTGTGGGCGGTAATTATCTGCATTTACCCGCCAAGTTTGCGGGTGGAGAAAAAAGTTATTTTGCACTCTGTGTTCTCATGAGTTGCTATAATGCATCAAATTTCTTCTATCCAGTACCAAAATTACATTATGATCTTGATATATTCAAAATTCGTCATAAGCATGATCATATAGTTTAATAATACAATATACTTGATTACTGGGTGAGATCGTGAGATCGTCAGAAAATGTACAATTCATCCTCACCAATCCTCTCAAATAAATCAATATAAATAAATGTATCAATATTTTGCCACTTATGAGTTATGAAATGTAATATGTTAAGGAAAATTTCCTGATGCGATTTATTTCTATGAGCTCTTTGTTGGAATGTACAAAAGCACAAGACTGCCACATTTATATTCATCTACATCTTTGCCAATGTTTACTTATTATGTTGTCAGGCATCAGTGCCATGTCTCTCTCCTAGGGGTCGCAGCTCAGTCAACCCCCTCCCACCTATGCCACTGATGTTGCTCCCTCTTCCAATTTTCTGCAATGTGCCTGTTTATAAATGGGCCAGTTTATGAGTCAGTGTGGTGTTTTGCCTAACTATATCTTCTGCCCTATCGAGCATCATCAGTATGCGTTAGACCTTAAAGAAGGACAGGCTGTCTCACATTTACTGTTCACACATATCTTCTAAAGGAATATATAATTATATTTCGTGAGTATTTGTTTCATACATTTAGTTTGAAATTGCTGGGAGCTGTTTAGCAATTTGCTAAGCAATTCAACGTGGATACTATTTACTATGTACAGCAAATGACCATATAATTGTCAGGACAGACACATATTTAAATTTAGCATATTTGTGATGTGTTGTAGGAACATGAGTCCAAGTCGCATAGAAAGCGATTCTGAGATTCTTTTTGAATCTCTCTGAATTTTTTAATGTCCTGAATATTATAAATACTATGATGTTATAATGATATTGCGGTGTTTAAGTATTTATGACGATTATTCAATGGTAGCTTGCTGCCCTGCATAAAGCATTGCTCAACCCCATCTTTGCTATCTCATGTACCTTTGTCTTGTTATAATGTCCTCTTGATGGACATTATTCATGTTTAGCGAATGATGTATATATTTTATAACGATGCTAGCCAATGAGGACTCTCAGAACATGGCCGCCGCTGCCACTTTTTCCCACCAGGCGGCGCCAAAACTGGGTCCCAGAAGAGGGTCCTCCAGAGGTGCGTGGGTACAGATTAATGCACTTTCATGCATCAGTACTATCCCAAATACCACGACATAGCATACCATAGCTAAAACAAGAAATGATGAATCCTCACTCAAGATATTCCAATTCCATATTGTTCCATACGTGGGTGAGTGAGGGTAGGGCCTATATAACCCAATAAGGAATACAACCATTCTACCTGTGTGTAAGTGGTTCACAAGGACCAGGATCGTAATAAGGGCTTTGTACTCGTAAATAACGAGTATATTGTGCTGTGGACGAGTACCATTGCTGGTGCACTCGTCCACACTTACGGGTACCAACACAGGGCAAATTAAAAGATTGTAAATTCTCACACAAGGTTCATTAAAAATAACAAAGAAGGCATCGAATTTTGCTCAGAATATAACTACACCAGTGCCTTGTTATGGCCCGGCCCATTCAAGGCAGGCGGGGTATTGGGGAACCCCTGGTCACATACATATATAGGCCTAATGTGCGTGCACAGGGTCTATTTTTATAAGTGGTATCCTGTGATGTCATCACCCTGACCAGAGACAAGTACAGTGTTATAAATAATAGCTGAGTGGATTGCTCTATATGTTCAGTTGACTGATTCACTGATCACTGCATGGGGTTATGAATAGTGCATTGCTTTTGACTACCATTGGTACGACAAAATTTAGGTAACCTAAATGAAGCCTGACTTTGTCAGGCCAAACCCTGTTTCATGAAATAGGGAATTTCACAGAATAAAATAACAAAACCACAGTATATCTGCTAACTTTTAATTACTATTAGCGGAGGTGAAACTAACCAAACCAAACCAAACCAAACCATTGGTAGCTATAATTGAATCAGGGTGCGACAAGATCGCCTCCCGAACGCCCGAGACATGTTAATTTTTGCGTCAGGCAGGTAGATTTTTAATCCACGTCTTTTGGACAGGTTGATTTTTGGACTAATATTAATGTAGCGTTTCAGTGTTCCTGAATAGACGTCGGCAAAGGCTGACATACAATTTTAATGGCCGACGTCTGCTCCTTTCACGTCGGCCACATTGGCCAACGTCAACCTCACCTCCAACGTAATACTTGTGATGTGTTACAGAAAAACGAGTCACAAAATAATGGAATTTGAGATATCATATTTGAAAACATGAAATCAAGTCAATTCCAGTGATGGTAAACATTAGGTCATGTAAAAAGTATTTCTAGCTTTTAAGTTAGACATTTTTATTTTAGAAAAAAGGTTTACAATACCTCTGGTCGGGTAATTACCAGTAAATATAGAAGAGAATATAGAAGAGATTCACATTGTGTTAATGCCTCCTTTGGATTTAATGTGTTTCCGGATGTGTTTAAATTACGTTTATCATTAAGCATGTGTTTATGAATTATGTTTATGTATTACATGAATGTAAATGTGTATGATTTGGGACTTACTTCAAGATTAAAATAATAAAGAAAGTTACGCCTATTATTCAGATTTATTATTAAGAAATACTGATGACATACATGTATTGGGAGTCTAAGATATAATTTTAAAGATGTCATGTTAATGTTTAGGGGGTCTGAAACTACTGGGCAGGTGGAATGTTGAGGTGGGCAGGTAGATTTTAAATCAACCTGCCCAGGGGCAGGTTGATAATTTGGATCTTGTCGCACCCTGAATTATAATAATTATTGAAGAGTAAAGTGCTTATATATGAGTCAAGTTGTATGGCCTATTTACTTTCACTTCAACCAAGAGGATTTCAATCAAGGAAATGTACAATGGCATTTGAATATATAGTAAGAGTACAACAAACATCTGTTTGACAAGTCATGTTTGGTTTTATCATATACTTGGTGTATGTGGCAAAAGGAAAAAATGCGCAGATTTGCGCATGCATAGCTGAGAGTGCATTTTTAAGTTGTATAAGGTAATAAAGGTCAGAAAGTTAGTGCTATCTGGTACTGTCTGTACATTAACGTTTCATGAAATAGTTTGTGTTAGGTAGGTAGCTAGGTATATATTTTGATACTTGAAGGTGCATTTATGTCATTAACTATAACCAAACTATTTCATAACTTGTATTTCATAACTTATTCGCGTTAGCGTTTACTCTGGATTTAAGAGGAGAAGACATAGATATACTGACAAACGTGGCCCCCGACTGTTTGGGCCACTTTTTCCCCCCCTTTTCCCCTTTCCTGTCTTTCCTATTCTATTCCTTACCCTAGAGAAAAGTTTCGGACGTATACCTAGTGGCATTACATTTTAGTTTGTAACTGAGGACTATTTTCATTTTGTGTTTTCGGCACAAGGACTCACACCAAAGGAAGTGATCACGATCGTGATCACCCTGACTAAGACTTTAGCCCTTATCAGATCAGAGGCAGGCCCTTTACCCCTTATCAGATCACAGACAGGCCAGACAGGCCAGAAAGGCTAAGGCCAGGCTAAAGGCTAGGCTAGGGGGTGGTGTTACCCCAGTGTAACCACAGAGAGAGACTGACCGGATATCAGATGCTGATATCAGATTATCCCACCACCACCAGCTTTACCCCAGTGCTAGCACCCCAGTCAGTGTAATAAAAGTCTGACCACATGGTAATAAAAGTCAGGTGTCCACACAGAGCTGTCACAGAGTTGTTCTATCAACTTTTTAAATTTAAGGATGTACAAAAATAAGTCATGTGTAAATATATTCTCCTTAACATAAGAAAACTTTTGGTCTTTATTCCATAATTCTATCTTGTTTAGAAGCCAAGATAATATTTTATACATTAAACCAAACCCTCTGGTATGTGTGGAGTAGGTCCTCTCTCTCTCTGTGGATTGAATTATTGCAGGTGGCTCCTTTCCACCACAACGACCACAATAATTCAGCCTCTCATGTCAGTATCCCTTTCATGAGCCCCTCTCATCACATCTGCAAGCAAATTCTTTTCATTGCTTCTTCTAAGTTTATTTATTCCCCAGTTCAAAGAAATCAGCCTATTAGAGAAATGTAATTTATCAAATTTAATATTTGACTAAGAGAGGCTCTTACAGTCAAATAGTAAATGGCAGGATATGCTGAATAAAACCTTTTTTCTTAAAAAAAATCATAATTATGTGCGCTTAAAATAGTCAATGAAATATGCTGGAACTAGCAAAAGGATGCATACAACATTAAAGTTTCCTTTTTAAAAAATGTTTTCGAAACTCATTTCCCTGTGACACATCACATATGGTGTTTATTACACGTTTATTGCACCTGGGCCAATAGGGTTCTGTAAGCACCACCACCTCTACAGGAGTAACCACAAATGGGTCAGATTTTCAGAAAATGTACAATTGGCAGATTTAGTACATTCAAAATATAACTTCATAATAGTAAGAATTCATTTCATCACCTCACCTCATATATCATCAACACCATCGATCCTCGGAATTTTTTTTTTCATTTTTTTTTTCATCTACATTGTCTAGGGTCTTGCTCCCAACCACAAAATGCCATTGAAATGCTCCAAACCGCAAATGTCATTTTTAAATGTCATTTTTTTTTTCATTTTTTTTTTTTTTTTTTCATTTTTTTTTTACCATCTACTCCTAACCGCAAAATGCCATTGACTTTTTGATTGACAATTCTGATTTTTCGATTGACTATTTCGACTTTCCAATTTATTGTTCTGACTTTATGACTTTTCGATTGACTATTTCGACTTTCTGATAGACTGTTCTGACTTAATGGTTGACTATTCTGACTTAACAATTGACTTTTAGATTGACTATTTTGACTTTACGATTGACTTTTCTGATTTTACGATTGACTTTTCTGATTTTACGATTGACTATTTTGACTTTTCGATCACCTATTTTGACTTTTCGTTAGACTATTTCAAATTAAAATGATTAAAATGACTTTTTGATTGACTTTTTTTACTTTTCGATTGACTATTTTGACTTTTTGATTGACTATTCTGACTTTCGATTGACTTTTTTATTGACTTTTCTGATTGACTTATGATTGACTTTTGACTTTTTGATTGACTATTTCGACTTTCTGATTGACTTTTCTAACTTTCTGATTTACTTTGATTGACTATTTCGACTTTCTGATTGACTATTCTGACTTAACGAATGACATTTCTGACTTTTTGATTGACTTTCTGATTGACTATTCTATATATGCCCCCATTTAAAGGCCACAAGGATATATCATGAATGAAATCGAAATATAACTTAATGTAATTGTACTTAGTTTCATGTAATAGAATAATACTTAATTGTCACTGGTCAAATCAATAAGGCCACCAAAAATAGGTGCGTTTCCGATTACCCCCACCACCAACCCCCTACATAGAAAAACATTCCCCTCCCTGCCTTTTTTTGGCCTAAATTGAAAACATCCCTCTTTACCAATGTATAAACACCCCACCTATTAGCTAACGCTGTGTTGGTAAAAAATCCAACACTCCATCAGCCTCATTCCTCTCTTGTTTACACCCTACTCTCACACACCCCTCTGTGAGAAACTGAGAATCTCCGAACATTCCAATGCCATTTAACTGTGTGATTGCAATCACTTGAACTTCTCTCATTGAGGGGTACTTTGAGAGCAGGTATATTTCTGTGTGGGCAGGTTTCACCCGTGAAGTTCTCCGGGGAAGTTCTAATGGAGAATAATGATGTGAAACACTGAGGAACACTGCTATTTATATGCGTTCCCTATGCTTAAGTCATGCGGTATTGGTACCCGGATGTTGGCTCCTGGACCCAGTTACCCCCAGCGCCGCCCTAGGGTCAAACGGCCGTACTGACGGCTGAGAGTCCCCATTATATATGTACCATATATATTTATTTGCCCTAGTCAATGAGTCTTTATGTCCAGAAATGTCAGTCGTTCTCTCTGTTTAAACTACTTCATCTTTATCATCAATACACTTATCCATCTTCATCATGTTTTACGGTTGTTAGCTTTAAGTACCTGTTTTCTGTAACCTCAATCAAGAATCTCAAGTCGGCAGTCACTGGAAGACCTGTTTCTAATGATTACAGATTTGACCGACCATTGTAATAACAGCAACAATAAAGAATTTTTTAAATTGAAATTGAAATCGTATTTGAAAAGATGAGATCAAGCCGATTCTAATGATGGTAAACATTAAGCCAGTTGATATAGGTATTTCTATACTTTAAGTTTGATATTTCTTTTTTTTGTTTAAACTTTGCAATATTTTTGGGTGGACAATTGCTAGTAAAATATCTAAATATAGTCTGTAGTCTATATCTTGAGATTTGATACCCCACAATTGATAACATTCGAAAAAGGATCTTGTGGAAATAACACTTTGAGAAATATCATTTTTGCGACTTGTGAATCATTTTCCTGGAACATATCACATCTGTCTGAAATACCAAGATTATATAACTGTAATTATTATAATTATCTGAATACATCTGGTATTGCAATGATTAAACAAAAGTTTGGCATGGTGGTTGGGACAGTACTTTTAGGACATTAAGTCTGAGTGTATAAGGGCCAGATTTTCAGAAAATTTGATTTAACTTCACCAATCTTCTCAAATAACCCAAATTTCAGACGAAAATAAAGTTCAAAATACAGTTCAACTTAACCAAACAGATTGCTAGAATCATTACAATGCAGAATAAGCTCGAATTCACCTAGTATTGCCAAATTGGAGCGTAATTTAGCAGAATTTACTAAAAGTGTACAATTGCCAATAGTACATTTTCTGAAAATCTGACCCATAAGCGCTCTAACTAGAATTCCTACAGTCTAACAACTTGTTTAGGGTTTGTGTTATATCATGTTACGCAATAATGACGTAACAATAAGTAACCACTTTATGACCCATAATCATCATCAATTATTATTATCATATTTATTATCCTAATTAAGTAACATGTCCATAACCCATAAGGTACCATTACCCAGGAATTTATTGCAGTCATTACGGTAGCATGTGAAGGCCCAGGTAGCACCCTTAACTAATTATTATTCAACCAATGAACGACAACCAGGCACTCACCTGTAGGCCATCAGCCTAACTGTTCATAGAACCCATTTGTATCTAAATACTTTTATTCAGCTAAACATTATGTAATTATATACTGTTCTCAGATACAGCTGTACATCTAAGTCATACGAAGCAATAGAAACTTTAGGAGAAACAAAAGATAAACAGATATTACTCAACTATGATAAAACATTTAGTTGCATTCATAGCAGTGGCATTCTAACTCAAATACATGATAGTCCAAGGAAAGGAGAAGAAAGTGTTGTTCACACAAGGTATCATACAATCAGAGAAAAAACATAAGTCACGTCTATATAATCCACCAGCAGGGGCAAAAAAATACAAACAAAACCACCACAAAAGGTATCAAACAATCCAAGCAAAAAGTTCAAGCAATTCAAGTGCATATTCACGCGTACGCATTCAGCAAGGTACCCTATAGGGCTGATGGTTCGGCTAGCCATCAGCCTGACATTTAGGAAAATAATAATCAAATACCTGACTCGCCATAATTTGTAGTCATATTATTTATCAGATAACTCTGTGAATATGTATATGTGATGTGTTTTAAGAAAATGAGTCATAAGTCGCAAAAAACCGATTTCGAGATACTATTATATTTGAAAAAATGAGATCAAGTGGATTCTAATGATAGTAAACAGTCTAATGATCTAATAAGTATTTCTAGATTTTAAGTTTGGTATTTGTATTTTTTAATACAAACGATAGCAATATTTCTGGGGGGCAATAACCAGTAATGTAACTAAATATACTCCATATGTTGACCATTAAAACGAATAGATGTATGACAGACATCGTCCTAAAATTTGAAACATCGATCGATATAACTATAAGTGATAAACTCCCCAAAATGCAGAATATTGCAATGAAATGATCTTGTAAAATAAACACTTTAAAAAATATCAATTTTGCGACTTATGACTCATTTTCCTGAAACACATCACATATGTATGTGACCACCAGAAAATAAATATATCTTAGAAGATAAAGTGGTACATGGATATAGTTCTTTACGGTTAAACTTCCTTCTGTTTCTGTTGTGGTAACATACGATTAATGAATTACAGATATTTCTGGGTTTTTTTCAACAAGAAAACAGATTTGTAAAACTGTGCACGTTTTATGGTGGTGGTCCTTTATGTAATTTTATTTGAATTTGTAAGAGATCGAGGTAACAGTAAGGAGCGCAAAATAGCGTGCTTTAGTATATATTCCTGTCACCAGGGGAGCTGAAAATGAAGTTTTTTATCTATAGGATGGAATAGGACGAGTTTTTTTTAACTTTTTTTTTTCCTCAGTTTTTTATATTTTATTTTATATTTTTTTTATTGAAGTTTTTTATTCACTGATATTTCCATAGGGTATTAGAGCGTGCTTTAGTACCATTTTGTCCACCAGGGAAGAGCAAAAAGATAAAGGTTTTTATCTATAGTATGATATAGAACACTTTTTTTTTTGTATCAAAGGTTTTTTTAGTATTCACTGATATTTCCATTTTGTTATCCAGCTTTTGACTTTTTTGTCTGAGACTACTGGTAACGCGTCAAAACATCCGGGTAGGAATGATTACCTAATTCAAATCCAATTTAAATGTTTTTATTTTCCATCAGACAAAAATGCACACCCGTGGGAGACTCCTACCTCTACCATCCCTTTCAATTCAATTCATTTCAATTTTAAAAAATGTATTTGCATAAATGGTGACTACAAAATGGAGGGCCCAGTTTTGAAACCTAAGGTCCAAGTCTTCCAGTGGGTTACTGGGTATTGGTGAGTGCCGAAACAAATTTACAATCACTTATATATAAATGTCATGGCTTTGTATGTGGTTAGACGATGGGAGTGGATGTTTTACATCACTCCAGACAATTAAAGATAGATCTATGATAAAAGTTTAAGCAGGCCTGCCATGATAGAGACGACACAGCCTCTGCCGTGACCAGGATTCGAACCTGGGTTGTCTCGGCCACAACGAGAAGTACTAACCACTATACGATCACGGCTATATGCGCTGCTGGTATGCGTATGTTCTTTGTTCTTGGACCTTTAGTTTGGCGGGTAGGAATAGAAATGCTGTCATGGCAGCATAACCAGGATGTTCCTTAATTATTTCAATTGTAAATGGTTCTTTCAATAATGGAAAAGTCATTTCTTTCACCTTGGTCCTCTCTGTCCTTCTTCTCTCTCTCTGTCCCTCTCTCTGTCCCTCTCTCTCTCTCTTCCTCTATCTCTTTCTCTCTCTTGGTCCTCTCTGTCCTTCTTCTCTCTCTCTGTCCCTCTCTCTCTGTCCCTCTCTCTATCTCTCGTCCTCTCTCTCTGTCCCTCTCTCTCTTTCCCTCTCTCTTTCCCTCTCTCTTTCCCTCTCTCTTTCCCTCTCTCTTTCCCTCTCTCTTTCCCACTCTCTTTCCCTCTCTCTTTCCCTCTCTCTTTCCCTCTCTCTTTCCCTCTCTCTCTTTCCCTCTCTCTTTCCCTCTCTCTTTCCCTCTCTCTTTCCCTCTCTCTTTCCCACTCTCTTTCCCTCTCTCTTTCCCACTCTCTTTCCCTCTCTCTTTCCCTCTCTCTTTCCCTCTCTCTTTTCCTCTCTCTTTCCCTCTCTCATTCCCTCTCTCTTCCTCTCTCTGTGTCCCTCTCTCTCTTTCCCTCTCTCTCTTTCCCTCTCTCTTTCCCTCTCTCTCCCTCTCTCTTTCCCTCTCTCTTTCCCTCTCTCATTCCCTCTCTCTTTCTCTCCCTGTCCCTCTCTTTCTCTCGTGACCCGACCAATGATGGGCTAAAGGTAAATGAGGGGAAAACCAAGTACCAACTCTTTGGTTTTAAAAATAGAATCGATGATTACATTCCCAAATGTAATGGTAAAATCCTTAATAGAATAGACATCTTCAAATTTAATAACTGGGCTGCTTGATTGACAACAAGCTATGAACAATCAGGTCGAAAATATGCTTCGCTGGGCCACTCATAAAAATGGGAGAAATACAGAGAAGAACAAGATATATGAACTCAAAGGTCTGTATTCTCATACAAAACATACATTCTGTCAATAACAGAATATGTCAGCCCCTTTCTAAATTGCTGAAGGAAAAATCTTCTTAAAAGGCTAGATAGGATAATGATCAGATCGTTGAAAATTGCCTATGGGGACCTAGCATTGGAACAAAAGTGACATAGATCCGAGCTAATACCCCACGATATATGAAGAAATATACAAAGCATGAAGCTAATCCACTCTTCGATAATCTCTTTGATTATGTAACCCACCCGAGAGTAAATTAACGTTATTTTCAGAGAAACATATTAGAGTATAATTTGAGAGGTGATAGGCGGGAAGAATTCAACATTATCCGACCTAGAACAGAGAGACATTTCTAAGAGTTTATATTATGGGCATATTATTATGTGGAATGATCTACCAGTGGATATTAGGCATGTTGACGACATGAAATTGTTCACCGTGCTGGTAAAAAGCCTATATGTTCAGGCTTGGATGGAAAATTGAACATTGTAATTACCTTTGATTATGGTGAAATTGACAAGGTGAAATGCTTATTTTCTCCCTTTCTTTTGTTTTAAATTTTGACCTGTTTTTAGGGGGTTTGCGGTATATACTGAAATATGCTCAGACACATGCGAATTTGCAAATGAAACATGTAGTTTTGACTTATGATATACTTGTAATATTCATTCCCATATGTACTTAGTGTAGCACCATAAGAAATTTCCTGAAGAAGGTGAGGTTCGAGATAGACAATTATACAAAACTGTTACGATGTTATTTATGTGATGTATCAACGAAACAAAAAGATGTGGACAAAATATCTTGGTAATTTGATGGAATAATTAAATCGCCTTTTGTAGGTTCACTTATTAGGCTTAATATTAAAGCATCATTAGGTATCTTTGGCAACGCTAAAAAATAATCATGTAAATGGTTATGCGTCTTTTTCTAATGAAATTGTTAAATGTATTAAGGCCAATAAAAGTAATTTTTAAAAAATGAGGGTGAGTGAATTTTAGGTGTACATAGACATGACACAATAACAATAACATGTAACAATATGTGATGTGTTTTAGGAAAATGAGTCATAAGTCGCAAAATTGATATTTTTCAAAGCGTTTTTTTCACAAGATCACATTATTGGAATGTTCTGATTCTTGGAGAGTGTGTCACTTATAGTTATCTCAATCGATGTATCAAATTTCAGGACAATTTATGTAATATATCCTTTCATTTTAAAGGTCCGCATATGGACTGCATTTAGTTACTTTACTGTTTATTGACCCCCAGAAATATTGGAATTTTTTTTTTTCAAAAACGAAAATATCAAACTTAAAATCTAGAAATACTTATTGGACTATTAGACTGTTTACTATCATTGGAATCGGCTTCATCTCATCTTTTCAAATATAATGATATCTCAAAATCTATTTTTTGCGACTTATGACTCATTTTCCTGAAACACATCACATAATTATGAACAGGGAAGTTATATGTATATGTTAAAATAAATTAATTCACTGGCTCTATACTAGTCGGAAAAAAGTCATAATATAACAATAATTAGCGACATAAAGAAGGTATAGTGATATGATCAATTCCCAGCCTCTGGTATAATTCATAGCTGCCTGACACAAAACTTGACATTCCCGAAACTTGCTCATGACTTGACCCATATTGTCATTGTTCTGGCCCCATCCCATTTACTTGTATAACACCCTGTGCGCTCCCTCAATAAAAGCCAGTCAGAGAAAGCTTAAAGATCCGATTCACAACACTTACATGCACTGCATATATAATTATTATATAGCTGTGTTTTATTCTTTACAAGAGCTGGTATGGTACTAAAGTGATGATACAATTCTATTTATTATTATAAAGGTTCTCTGGGCAGACACAAACTTTCTACTATGGCTGGATGTACTGTTTTGCATGCCGCCGTGCGGTCAGGAAAGATTGAGGTGAGTACGTCATATTAATAGTATTTGTGATGTGTTTCAAGAAAATGAGTCATAAGTCGCAAAATTGATATTTTTCAAAGTGTTTTTTTCACAAGATCACATTATTGGAATGTTCTGATTTTGGGGGAGTTTATCACTTATAGGTATGTCAATCGATGTCTCAAATTTCAGGACAATCTATGCAATATATGCTTTCGTTTTAAAGGTCCTCATATGGACTACATTTAGTTATTTTACTGTTTATTAACCCACAGAAATATTGGAAACCTTTTTTTCAAAAACGAAAATATCTAACTTAAAATCTAGAAATACTTATTATTTTATTATACTGTTTACTATCATTGGAATCGGCTTGATCTCCTCTTTTCAAATATGGTGATATCTCAAAATCCATTTTTTGCGACTTATGACTTATTTTCCTAAAATGGATCACATTTGGTGGTTACAAGTTCCTGTATGAATTACACCACTTATCAATAGAAGCCGGGTCTTGGTGTATTTACTAATGTTAATAAAAGTACTAAATCCCAGACTCAACTTTTGTAAACCTTCATTCACCGGTAGAATAAGGGACTTGCATAGCCGCCATTTTGAATCTTGATTCACATGAAAGTATGAGACTAATGGTACCGTATAAAATCTATAGAAAACATGCCATGTTCAGCAAGGACTATTTATCAATGTTCTAATGTCAGTATCCATGTGTTATACATCTTCCCATAACAGAAGTCCCAATCTTTCCCATCATGCATTTGGTTTCCATAGATCATTCCTACAAGAACATTTTGCCAAATATGTGTATGTTAGATTTCAACAGAATTCATCCCATGATGCACTGTAATAGACATGCGCAGTGGCACATGCAAATTCCCTATAGGGCCCAGGTTGAATGTTATTATATATTAATAGAAACAAAAATACACAAATCACCAATAAAAGGTGGCAGCACCCAATACAAACTTCAGTGCCAGTTAAAGTAATTAGTGGAAGAACATATCCCGTCACTATTCCAATCGCAGGAAATATGTGATGTGTTCCATGAGTCATGAAAATGAGTCAAAAGTGAAAAGTCGCAAAATTGATATTTATCAAAGTGTTTTTTTACAAGATCCCTTTATTGAAATGTTCTGATTTTTGAAGGGTTTAGCATTTATAGTCATATAAATCTATGTACCAATTTTCGGGACATTGTATTAAATATATCCTTGAGTTTTGAAGGCCTTCGTACGGAGTATTTACTTTTATTGGTAATTACCCATCCAGAAACATTGCAAACTTTTTTTTCAAAAATATCAAACATAGAATATAGAAATACTTATTAGGTGTCCTAGTGTTTACTATTATTGGAATCACCTTGATCTCCTCTTTTCAAATATAGTTATATCTCAAAATCAATATTTTGCGACTTATGACAATTTTCCTAAAACATATCACATATATTAATATTATTAACTGTACTTAGTTCCCGAATGCCCAGTATATGTATGGTCATATAGTATGTAACAGTGATTTCTGCAATTTGAATAATAGACGGAGAATATTTTCCATAAACTATTTTATGTGGCGCTAAAGTTGGTATTGGTTGCTAAATCACACAAATTCATATTATATGTAAGATATGTTTCTTTGTACAGGTGTGCACTGTCAACAGGTTCTAACTCAATATCTCTTTGGGGAAGTTGAAATTTAATAAGTTATTCAGAGAACCAATTTTGAGAAGTTTTTCTTGTTCAAAGGTTGATTTTGCTCTTGAAAATGAGTCTTATATAGGTTCCTCACAGAACTAAATATACTGCACAATCAACTTGCAGTTCATCATTGTTTCATGCAGTAGGAACCGAAGATGAATCTGACACATTGCTGATATGTGGGTTTCTCCTGTATCCAACGACAATTTCATCCCTAAATTGTCTCAGATATTAATTTTGAAGGTTTTTATACATGTTTTTAATGATTTCAGTGATTTTGGTGGAGGTGGCATAATATATATATGCAGTTACAAAGGATATAAATCCCATTTGACACAATATTTGATCTATCTGATCCTACTTTTCACTTTAACTTAAATGGCTATTGGATCAGTTACTCGAGTAATCATACCTCCTCACACTAAAATCACGAGTGACTTGGAGTTTGATCTTAAAACTTGAAGTTAGAGTATCGTACTGAATGTCTGTGTTTTTTGCCTTCCATTGCTTTTATATATATAATAATGTACTTGCTTGATAACCTCCTCGTTTTCTCACTTGTCTGATATCAGATCCTATCTTTTCACTTAACTTAAACGGCATTGGATCGATCATGCACTGATCTGCTCTCCTCACGCAGAACTACGAGAGACCTATGAGTTTTTTCTTTTTCTTTTTTCTTGAGTATCAAGTTTGAATTACTGTATTCAATGCATGTATTTGCCTAACACTGTTTATTATATGTGTAATGTACTTGCTGGATAACCTCCTCGTTTTCTCAAATGTTTGATACCTGATCCTACTTTTTCACTTAACTTAAATGGCATTGGATCAATCATGCACTGATCTGCTCTCCTCACGCAGAACTACGAGAGACATATGAGTTATTTTCTCTTTTCTTTTCTTGAATCTTACGTCGAATACTGTATTCAATGTATATATTTGCCTAACACTGTTTATATATGTGCAATGTACTTGCTGGATAACCTCCTCGGTTTTCTCTATTGTTTGATACCAGATCCTATCTTTTCACCTAACTTAAATGGCAGTTGGATCAATCATTCAAAGATCTACTCTTCTCACGCAGCACTGTGAGAGACCTGTATGAGTTTTTTGAGTCTCGAGTTGGAGTATTGTACTTAGTGTCCATGTTATATTATCTATAAATATATCCTATCTGGGCCTACTTGTTTTTGACTTAGCACAAAGCTGTCTTATCTCCCCACACTAACCTGAGTGACTTGGAGCTATAAGTTAAGCTAAGTTAGTTATGAAAATGTCAATGTTTGTCTAAATCCTCGTTCTATTACTCCTCACACTGAAATCCAGTGGCTAGGAGGTAAAGATTATGATTATGATGTTTAGCTTTTACGTCAACTTCTAGATACTGTATCAAATTATTTAAATCTCCATTCTAGAGTTGGTTCACTGACATGATCTGACCCCTAGGTCCCTCCCTGTCCCTCGGCTGCCCCCGGCTGTGCGTTTGCAGGCAGCCGCACCCTGCCCCCTGGTTTTATATATAGTTTGATACTATCTTTTATCTTTTAATTTCAAGATACTATTATGTCTCTAACCAACAAAAAAAATGGACTCATGCTATATCATTTAAACTGCCAAAGCCTTTGTAACAAATTTGACACTGTAAAGCAAAACCTATTTCTTTTACAACCCGATTTTATCTCCCTGTCTGAGACATGGTTAACTGACTCCTTCCCTGATCAACTTATTGATATCCCAAACTATAACCTAGTTAGGCATGATCGTACATTTTTACTACCAAACACTTCAACTGTTAAGAAAGGAGGTGGTCTGCTAAGTTATATTAAAGCTGACCTGAACTATAGAAGACTGCCAGATTTAGATTACTCAACTAGTGATATTGAAGTTGTATCGATACAATTGCTGCCAAAAAACCTTAAACCCATGAACATATTATCAATTTACCGTCCTCCATCTGGCGTAGTTGATTCCTTTTTAAATACACTGAATGATATTTTTCTATTGAATCCCTGTGATCCCACTGACCATGAAACTTTTATAATGGGAGATTACAATATAAACTTTGCCAATAATTCCTGCCCAGATAAAAAAAGACTTGCCTTATTTGCCCAACAAAATGGACTACAACAACTCATAAAGGATAGCACACGCTCTGCTGTCGGAAATGGTAGTGTTAATTCGACTACTATAGATTTAATACTAACTGACTCAACCTGTGTATCCGATAGTGGAATAATTCACCATAATATTAGTGATCACAAAGCTATCTTTATGATCAGGAAGAAAATTAAAACTAAAAAATCCTTCACTATTAAAAAAGCACGTTCTTACAAAAATTTTAATTCCCTTGTTTTCCAACAGAAGCTTAGAGAATCGTTCCAAGCTGAAGCATTTATGGCTTTTACAGAACCAAATGAGTCTTGGAAATACATTCATGCATGTATTACAGCTACCCTTAATGAGCTATGTCCATTGAAAAATATTAAAGTTAATGACTCAAACGACCCCTGGATCACTAGGGATCTCCTAGAGTTAATAACCAAAAAAAATGCAGCTAGGAAAAAGGCTAGAAAACTGGGTACTGTTGACAGCTATACAGAAGCTAAGATCCTTAAGAAAGAAGTAAATAATAAACTAAGAAATGCCAAGAGAAGTTATTTTCTTAACACTTTAAATGACACCAAAGACCAAAGAAATATTGGAAAACCATAAATTCTATTTTTCCAACGAAAGCTATATCATCGCATCTGATTCTTAATGATAGTAATAATACGCCGGTCTCCAATGAAGACTTACCTGACTTTATCAACTCATATTTTGCTAACATCACTGACAACTTATTGAATGATGATCCATCCACTCAAAGAACATACCCAGTACATGAAATAAATTCAGAACTAACGGATATTACTACAAATGAAATTGAAGTTTTAGCCCTTATTCGTGATATAGATATCAATAAACCTTCTGCCATAGACCACATTTCAAACAGAGTATTGAAGGATGCCTTCTCTACGCTCTTAC
Source organism: Sthenelais limicola (assembly GCA_942159475.1). NCBI lineage: Eukaryota > Metazoa > Annelida > Polychaeta > Phyllodocida > Sigalionidae > Sthenelais > Sthenelais limicola. The sequence goes on from OW804098.1 coordinate 15,602,729, forward strand.
CTGAATTAACTCATTGTTTTAATCTCTCCTTATCAAATCACATTTTCCCCTGTGACTGGAAGACTGCTACGGTAGTACCACTTTTCAAAGGTGGCGACAGCACACAATTAAACAACTACAGACCTATTTCACTACTGCCAACTCCGAGTAAATTAATAGAGAAGATAATACATACCAGGATCTTAACCTACCTAACTAACCATCATCTTCTTGATAAACATCAAGCTGGTTTTTTGCCAGGTCATTCGACAATTGACACTATCAGTACTTTAACTGACCAATTATCCACTAACCTTGAGAAAAAAGTCCCAACTCTTCTCACATTTGTAGACTTCCGAAAAGCGTTTGATTTTGTTGATCATGATATTCTTCTTAACAAAATTAGAATCCTTGGGATAAAGGGTAATCTACTCCTCTGGCTAAAATCATATTTATTGAATAGAAAACAAAGGACTATTGCTAATAATATAACTTCTAATCTAGCTCTGATTAAATCCGGTGTACCTCAGGGATCGATCCTGGGGCCTCTATTATTTCTGGTTTTTATAAACGACCTTGGTAAATGTCTTAAATTTTGTGATTACCTTCTATATGCAGATGACACTGTTCTGTATCTCTCCAACAAATCACCAACATCTCTAATCGATAATATGCAACATGATATTCTGAACTTAACCAATTGGTGTGTACAAAACCGTTTTCTAATCAATACTTCCAAAACCAAGATAATGTTAGTTAATAAGAACCTCAAATTCCCAAATATCAATATTACCCTAAATGGAAACAAACTGGAGAAGATAAATACATACAAATACCTAGGCTATACATTGGACGATAGACTTACCCACCAACATCATCTCAAAAATCTCTTTAGAATTATTTCACACAAAATCTTCTTGCTTCTCAAAATCCGTTCATACCTGACTAAAGCTGCAGCTCTTATAGTTTTCAAATAAAAAATTTTACCATTTTTTGATTACGGTGATATTATATTTCATAATTCTCATCGCACCAGTCTAGACAAACTCCAGAAATTACAAAATAAAGCTTTACGAATAATTTTACAACATTTAGGAAGAAAATCAACTCTAGAAACCCACAGAGAGCTCAAAATTCCATACCTGTCCGACAGAAGAAGCTATCATGTTCAAACCTTTGCCTATAGTAGAAGTAAAATTGAGAGATTTTGCGACTTTACAAAAACCAGAAACACTAGATCAAACGATACAACTCTCCTAATCGTACCTAAATTCAATTCTCAAGTTGGTCGAATCTCTGCACTGTATAAAACAGCTACTGCCTGGAACGAGCTATCACCTAAAACTCGTAATATTGCTACTATGGAGACCTTCAAATCTCTGCAACACAAATGTCTCATGGAAACTTTAAATTGATTAACTACCTTGCTATTGTTATTACCTGCACGGATCACACTATGTGTCAGTGATTATTTCTATGCAGTTCCTACTATTATTAATCTTTCTGCTATTTAAATTAGTATGAAAGTATGTTTAACAACTACCTTGAGCACACTCTATGTAAGTGATTACCAAGGTAAATCTAATCTACTGAACACTTTTCATACACTTTGATACATTGTTTTCTTAATTACTTCATATTATGTGGATATATTTTTTCTGTAAACTGGGCGCATTAGAAGAACCCAACTGGGATAATGCCAACCCAGTGAAAATAAAATCTTCAAAAAAAAAATTTCTGCCAAATTTATATCTATTCCATTGGTACGACAGGCGTACAGGGATGAAAATATCAATGACATGGTTTGATAAAGAGGAAGACCACCGTATGGTGAGCTGGGGAGCTTGTTTTGGTTTTCTACAATATCAACACGATGTACTTGCTCTATAACCTGAATAAAGATAATATCTTTCAGAAAGTCATAGAGGAGGCTTATCAGGCAGAGAATGAAGATCTGGGGACGGCCGAAGAGCTAGCCCATCGCCTGGGTCGTACAGACCTGGCAGATTTAATCAAGGCAGCTCGGGTATGTGTAAGTACACATATTATTACATAGAAACATGTATGTATTGGAGATTATACATAGCAGCATTAGAAGCAGACCCAGTTTGTATGTTTTTATGGACCAAATAACATTAAGATAACATAAAAATATCATAATACTACTCCGAATGAAAAAAAAAAAAATTATAGGTTTTCCCGTCACTAGTATTTAACAGAAATATGAGCAATACACAATTCCACTTTCGTTGAACTGAAAGTGGCTCACTGCTAAATTTAGTTAAGATGATTTTACAGTGTTCCTGTTATTCCCCCATATATAAACTGGCCACCGTGCTGACCAGTGCACAGAGTGGGGCAACTGCGCGACTATCACTCAGTGTACGCATTGGTACAGGTGCACACTTATCACTCAGTGTACTATGGATTTTAAAGTTCTTCCTCCCTCCCCCTCCCTGTCCCTCCCTCCCCCTTTCTGTCCCTACCTCCCCCTCTCTCTCTGTCCCTCCCTCTCTCTCTCTCTCTCTCTCTCTCTCGCAGAGAAAGAATGTACCCATCCACACATTACTCCTCATTCCTCATTTCTCTGTAATGCTGACATGTATGTGATTCATTTGGTAATGAAGACAAGTTTATAGACCAACTTTTTTACGACCCAACTATTTTTACAACCAACTTTTTTGCGACCAACTTTTTTGCGACCAACTTTTTTACGACCAACTTTTTTTTTGACCCAACTTTTTTTTGACCCAACTTTTTGTCCGACCAACTTTTTGTCCGACCAACTATTTTTTCGACCAACTTTTTTCCAACCAACTTTTTTTTCTACCACTTTTTTTTACGACCAACTTTTTTTTCGACAAACTTTTTTTCGACTAACTTTTTTTTCGACCAACTTTTTTACGACCAACTTATTTTTACGACCCAACTATTTTTACAATCCAACTTTTTTTCCGACCAACTTTTTTTCAATCAACTTTTTTTTTTACCAACTTTTTTAAAGAAAGAATGCACCTGTCCACACATTACTCATCATTATTAAGGAGGGGGAATAAAAGGGGAGGGAGAGCAAGAGAGGTAGTTGGGGAGGGGGAGGAGAAGGAAAATTGATAGATGTATAGGTGTGTGTGTGGGGGGGAGAGGGGTGTAAATTTTTCTTCAATGAAACCCTCTTATTTCAGTCATTCTCATCTCTCCTCTCCCTCTCTTCTCCTCTCCCTCTCTTCTCCCCCCCCCCCCCCCCCCCCCCCCACACTCTCTCTCTCCCTCCTACACCTTAGGCCTAGGCCTACTTCCCCAACGTAGGCCCCCTGTGATTTTAGCCATTTTGGGCAATCAAATTGATAATGAGAAAATTTTATATGGTTTAATATTGATATCTTTATTTATTAACTTTTCGGTTTTATTTGTTTTAAAAAATGTTTTTCCTGATGCGAAATTTGCAGTATTTGTTGTACGTGAATCAACATTTCTGGAATTCATTATAAATTCACTCAAATCTGCTCTAATTGGAGTATCATAACAATAGTTGTCACTGTAATAGACAAGCGTCGAGGCACATGCAAATCCTCTATTGTATGCTTAATATAAACACTGCCAGGCATAATAAAATGATTTAACGCGCAAGCACTGCTCATTACAAATAGTTATATCCTGCTGTATAACTAGGTTGAATAAAAACACTGAGAGGTCAGCTTTAAAAGGAAGTGGGCCCGATTTTCATAAAATGCACAATTGGCAGCTGTACACATTTAGTAAACTCTGCTAAACTAGGCTGAAATTTGGTTAATACTGGGGTAAATTCGAGTATATTTGGCATTGCATTGATTCTGGCAATCTGGTTGGTTAGGTTGAACTCTATTTCGAACTTTATTTTTGTCTGAAATTTGGGTTGTTGGGAGGGTTTGTGAAGACGAATTGTACATTTTCTGGCGACTTCACCCAAGTATCAAAATACCCAGGGCAAAACAGTCACCATTCCACATTCCACATTCACCGCAAATTCAATACAATAGCCCTTATCAGAGGGAAGTGGTAGATCGCCATTGCATCCATGTCAATTTGGATTGTAGCCTGCTACTGGTAAGATTATTTACCACATGTAAAAACAAAATAGGCCATCATTTTTTGCTTAAACATGATTGGTATGAATTTAGGAAAGATGTCTGAGTCATTATAAATGATAGTAGTAAGGCCAAGAAAAAAAATAGGTGTTTCGGATTTACCCCCCCCCCCCCCCCCCCCGCCCCCCTACCTAGAAAAACCTTCCCCTACCTAAATTTGTTTTTGACCATACCTGATTTTTGTTATACCATACCTTACTTTTTTGGATTTTTTAACAAAAAAAGGTAATAAAAGCAGAAAAAACAGGTTTTCTTATCCCAGAACTGTCAAAAAGCTCATTTCTCATGTTGAAAACTACTGTTGTTATAAAATAGACATTTTTTCAGTTCCTGGGAGGTGGTTTTACTAAAAAAAAAAAAAATAAAAAAAAAAAAAGTTACCATCCCCCCCAACCTAGTTTTCAGCCAGATAAATCGGAAACACACCTATTATTTTTTTTGGCCTAAATATTGGTACTTCTATAGTTTTTCACACATGGCAAAAATGGTAGCGATATTTCTTGAGTTTATTTGTATTTGTGTCTGTCAAAGGCATTTATAGTATTATTATGGCTGTTTTTTTGTTTTTTTCCTATTGTATTATTTGACCTTCCAAATACGATTGTACTTTGACTTACCAAACATGTAATAATGTGTATATATATCGCTACTATCTATGCTCTTGATTGTAATAACATGATCACACTCTATGACAGTGACTATTCATTGAATTTATTGGCTTTATCTTTTGTAAACTGGGCGCATTAGAAGAACCTGGAAGCTCTGGGATAATGCCAACCCAGTGTTAATAAAATCTTTAAAAAAAATCGTTAAGTAGAGGGTCCTGTCGAATGAACTATCCCCGACAGAGACATTTATTTTTATTTAGGATGTTTATACAGGAAGTCAAACAATACAGTGAAACATAATTGTGACGTAGGCTCACAGGTTTAATTCATATAAAAATTGCCATGGTTATTCTGCCCACTGCTGTGTCTAGCTATTCACTAATGCTACCGCTAGTATTTTTAATACTTATGCTTATGCTAATGAGTATAAGAAAACATTCTGAGCAAAGGTTATTTTATGAAAACATCATAAGAATGATAATTTGATGCAAGCTGAATGACATTAGCTGAAATTGGGTAGAGGTATTGTCAATACTAGGTTAATTCGAGTATATTGGGCATTGCATTGATTCTAGCAATCTGTTTGGTTAGGTTGAACTGTAGTTTGAACTTTATTTTCGTCTGAAATGTGGTTTATTTGAGAGGATTGGTGATGGTGAATTGTACATTTTCTGAGAATCTGACCCATATACGGTAAGCCGGGTTTGACCCGATATGACTAAAAGACGCACAGCACCGAAAACCAACCCTGCACCCGCACAGCACCCGCACAGCACCCGCACAGCACCCGCACAGCACCTGCACAGCACCTGCACAGCACCCGCACAGCACCCGCACAGCACCCGCACAGCACCCGCACAGCACCCGCACAGCACCCGCACAGCACCCGCACAGCACCCGCACAGCACCTGCACAGCACCTGCACAGCAGCCGCACAGCACCTGCACAGCACCGTATCTATACTTATCTTGTGTTCAATCCGGTCCAAATAGATGATATTGGAAAATAATACAATGACTTTGTTAAATGAAAGACTATCCTTTGCATTCTATTGTGAATAGGCATTGAATAACATTTCATATCAAATGTATATATCTAAGGCATTGCGTTGATTCTAATTTTATTCAGAATATTTGATAACGTTGCCCACTCTCCTAGCATACATTCGGAATAAACCACCAGTAATTTTCTCAAATTTTCCATTAGATGACTGGGACGTTTTTTTAATGAATTATAAGTGATTAAATTACAGAAATTTAATTCAAACATCATGGGAAGTGTTTGCAACTTCAACAGTTAATTACAGTAAAACTATTCAACTTATAAACCCCATATTTACTGGCTTATGCCATTCATTCATCATTATTGATATTCTAGAATTGCTTGTCTATAGATTGAATATTTCATGTGAAAACCTGTGAAGAGGTGCGTCTAATATTAGTCACGCACTCATATTGATACAGCCGATTGATACATGTTTAAACTTCATTAATTCGTTACATTTTGTGTTACTCTCGTTGTAACAAACTGTTGTTTATTGTCTAACCTCGGAATAAAACTATTTTCTAAAAAGAAAAAGGCTGTATTGATCTATGCATTATTTAGGTCATCCTATAACCTTAGGCCTACTATCAATTGTCCACACAGAAATATGCCAAGCCTATTTTCAAACATAAAGGAAATCAAAATTAAATAAAGAAATTTGGATTTAACATATGTTAGCATCGTTTAAATCTACTTAGTCTCATAATATTCAGATACGGTGGTACCTTAAAATCGAATCACCAAATCTGATTCGTTTGACTTTTAATGACTCATTCTTCTATGATATCAAAACTAATAGAAAGCAACACTTATTGTGGTGCCCTCTGGAGCCTATTGCGGGAAGCTTTCGTTGAGTAAAGGTCTCATACCACCAAACAGTGGCGCCACCTGGTTTCCGACAAGGAGAAGCATGAATACTGGGCTGTGAGTGGCTAATTTACAAATGGACTTTAGAGGAGATTCCAGCCAAAAGTCAGGAGCGTTGCTAGAGTGATTTGCAAACACATGATATAAATGAAGACTGATCTTTATGAAGGTTAGAAAATTTTAGAGGCTTTCGAATATGGGGCTGTTTTTGTTGGGATTCAGTTATACAGTGCAGACCTGCAAGCACAGTGGTATGTCAACAAATAGAAGTCTAGTTTGATTCTTTCAGGGTTAACCCCCGGGGTTAACCTACCCTGAAAAATGTATATATATTACTCATATAAGATGGGGCCAGTGGAACTAGGGCCTGAAATAGTTGGGATTTTGCTCTGATTACTTGATTTAGGCTGTCATGTTTCCGATTTACCCCCCCCCCCCCCCTACCTAGAAAAACCTTACCCTACCTAACAACAATTTTACCATACCTGATTTTTTCCCCCCATCATATCTTGATCAGTTTTTTTGGATTTTTTGACAAAAAAAGCTTATAAAAGCAGGAAAACGGGTTTTCCTAACCTGAAACTGTCACAAAGCACATTTCCAATGTTCAAGACAACTATTGTTATGAAAAAGACATTTTTCTCAGTTCCTGGGAGGTGGTTTCCCAACAAAAAAAGTTAACAAAAAAACAAAAAATTACCCCTCCCCCCAACCGGGTCTGACTAAAAGACGCACAGCACCGAAAATCGATAAATTATCGAACACGGATCTCAGAATTCTATAAATATGGGTTTTATAACTGGAATAGTTTTACTGTAAATAGCTGTCGAAGTTTGTGATATTTAGATCAATATACTATCATTAAATCAATGCTGGGGAGAATGGACAACGCTATTAAATCCTCTGAATGAAAGGAGAATCAAAGCAATGTCTTATAACACATATACATATATGTGTCCATATAGCTTTAGGTATCTGGATATATAAATAGCGAGGGTAACACGTGACCAGCTGAACACAACAAGCCCAAGCAGTTTGAATAATAGACAGTTGCTGCTAAGATCGAACAAGAGAACATAAAATTGTATGCTTATACAACAATTCTATCCATCAATAGAGATATGACACTTAGACTTTGATATTTTGTTTCCACATGTATAGGGCCCTTGTCGACATTTCATGAGAAGTGCTCATATGTGCCTTTTTTTGTATAAATGTATTAAAAACGGGTTCCCGTCTTCTGGTATGTTACTACAGTGATCGTTTTCTGAACTGAATTTGTATTACATGATATATACAATAAGGCATTGCGTCAATTCTAATTCTATTCAGAATATTTAAGAATTATTTAAGAATTATAAGTGACTAAATTACAGAAAATTAATTTAAACATCCTGAAATGTTTGCAACTTCAAGAGTTAATTACAGTAAAACTATTCAACTATTCAATCCCATATTTACTGGCTTTTGAGTTCGACCCTTCATCATTAATATCCTAAAATTTCCCGGTAATAAATTGAATATTTCCTTGCGGGTGCTGTGCGGATGCTGTGCGGGTTTTCGGTGCTGTGCGTCTTTTAGTCATACCGCCCCCAACCTAGTTTTCAGCCAGATAAATCGGAAACACACCTATTTTTTTGTTGGCCTAAGGCTACTTCGAGCTATACTGAAAGCCAAGCCTATTCCGAATAACATCTCTATTATGGGTCCGATTTTTTAAAATGTACAATTGGCAGCTCTACAAATTTAGGAAATCTCGCTAAATTAGGCTGAAAAATGATGAATGCCAGGTACATCTGAGTATATTTGATGACGCGTTGATCTATAGTATCTGTTTTGCTATATTAAATTGCATTTTGAAGCTCGTTTTAATCTTAAATGTGGGTTATTTGAGAGGATTGGTGAAGACGAATTGTATTTTCTGAAGATCTGGCCCTTTTACTGAGCCTCTACTGAATCACCCATAACTAAGCAAGGGTAACTGCTGGAAGATATACGCTGAATTGTTGATTCGACCCATTTGTCTTCACTTCATTGTAATTGTATTGCCATTATTGGACAAGTAAAAGATTTTCTAATCTTTTCTAACTATAAGATATATAAGGGACTGTTGTTAATTAGGGGGTGAGTGGAGAATTTGCAAGAAAAGTCCTGTGCACAATTTGTTGGCCCCACCCCCTCCTTGAAAGTGTGTGCAAAATGTTATGACCCCTCTTGTTGTTGTTGTTGTTGGTACTTTTATTAAACGTATGTTAATCTCGGCGGGTCTAAGCTCCCTAAATTTAGGGAGGATTTCAAGCCCTACCAGACAAAGTGGTGGAACATATGAAGGTAAGGGTAACAACCCACCCACACGTCAACGACATGAGCGTGGCCCTTACTTCTCATGGTTTATAATATAGTAATTTATGGCAAGAGGGGGATCCAGCAACGCAATTAGCTGGAAAGATGGTTGCCCTGATGGGATACAATAGGGGCCAAGGGGCTAAATAATCAAGAAGTGATAACAGGATTATGTGAAATAATCACTAACAATTTAAACCTTGTGGTGGGGCAATGATATGAACATTCATCATGAGTCTCAAGAGCAGTTGGAGGTTTGGAGGTAGAGAAACCTTAGACCTGATACTGTCACCATTTCTGAGCCTGTGCAAAAAAAGATGGCGCCCCCACCCCTCACACACTTTTAGAGTCTGCACAAAAAAGGTGCCCCCCCCCTTCAGAGTTTGTGCAAAAAAATATGGCCCCCAGTATATGAGACAAACCCCTAATGACCCCCTAACTTTTAGGGACCAGGTGTTTCCCATTAACTCCTCATCGCTCCTTCTGGACGGGGCTTTGCCTTCAGTGGGGCTCTTTATGGGGGGTGGGTGGAAAAGCAACAATAATGTTTTTAGCAATTTCTGTTTCATTCTATTCTATTTCTTTTCTAAATAGTACAAAGTCCTTAGAAATAACAGTAATACTAGTTTATGAGTGAGCATTGCTCTCCTCTCAATTTCCTATAACATTGCCTATGAGGCTCACCATATCCACCCTGGCTGGGGTAGAGAGCCCCACAAGGAGGAGGATGCAGGACTGCCTTGTGGTTAAGCTTATCACTATAGATAAGTGGTCAGGCCGAACGCTGGGCAAAATCTGCTTATTATACCACAATCGGGGGTTGTACACGCTGCAAATGAGTGGATACATGCCATCGTATATTGGCAAATCAATATGGTGGGTCATTGGAGTGAAGCGAGGTAAATAAATAGTTTGTTTATTCATTTATTTTACAATATCGTGGTATAAAAATAGGATGTAACTCGGTTAGTTAAGTCAGAAACCAACCTCGTTACATCCTATCATATCAACCCTGGGCAAAATCTGCTTTGTAATACAGACAGCAACGCCCCCCCCCCCCCCCCCCCCGCCCCTAATTTACTAAATGTGTACAGCTGCCATTTGAGATCAGTTTTAGGAAAATGAGTCATAAGTCGCAAAATTGATATTTTTCAAAGTGTTTTTTTCACAAGATCACATTATCGGAATGTTCTACTATTTGGAGGGTTTTTCTCTAATAGTTATATCAATTAATGTATCAAATTTCAGGGCAATCTATGTAATATATCCTTTAGTTTTAAAGGTCCTCATATGGACTATATTTAGTTACTTTACTGTTTATTGACCCTCAGAAATATTTGAAACTTTTTTTTTCAAAAACGAAAATATCAAACTTAAAATCTAGAAATACTTATAAGATTATTAGACTGTTTACTATCATTGGAATCAGCTTGATCTCATCTTTTCAAATATAATGGTGTCTCAAAATCTATTTTTTGCGACTTATGACTCATTTTCCTAAAACACATCACATTTGTACATTTTCTGAAATCTGACCCATTTCCATCAACAAACCCCCATGTATTCATTGACTGCGTGCCGGGAAGTTGTATTACTACAGCACCAGGTGGTAGCACCATTTGGTGGAGACCTATACTATACATGTAAGAAGTCACAGGGAAGTAATGATGTTACATATATGGAGAAGTTTCCATGAGAAACGCTTTCTTACAAGAAACAAACAGCTCTGAAGAACAGGTTTGGAATAGTATTATGCCAGGTCTCAAGAAACAAGAAATGCTATATGTGATGTGTTTTAGGGAAATGAGTCACAAGTCGCAAAAATGGTATTTTTCAAAGTGTTTATTTTAAAAGATCACTTTATTGTCATAAAGATTTTTAGAGAGTTTATCACTTACAGTTATATCGATCAGGACAATGTATGTAATATAATTATATCCTTTTTCAAAAATGAAAATATCAAACTTAAAATCTAGAAATACTTATTAGATTATTAGACTGTTTACTATATTGGAATCGGCTTGATCTCATCTTTTCAAATATAATGGAATCTCAAAATCTATTTTTTGCGACTTATGACTCGTTTTCCTGAAACACATCACATATTGTTAATTATTTATGAAGCGCGGTGTCTATATAATATGTGACGTGTTCCAGGAAAATGAGTCATAAGTCGCAAAATGGATATTTTTTTAAGTGATTTATTTATAAGATGTCTTTGGTGGAATATTTTAATCTTTGGGGTGCTTAATGTTGCTAGTGACATTAATACATGTTCAAATTTTCAAGGCAATGTATTAAATATATCTATATGTATTTCGAAGGTCATCTTATGAAGTGTATTTAGGTACTTCATTAGTCATTATACACCCAAAAATACCAATAATACCAATTTCTTTTTCAAAAATAAAGATATCTATACAAATTATAGAAACACCATTTAGATGTCCTACTGTTTACTACCATTAGAATCGGCTTCATCTAACCTTTTCAAATATGATGATATATCAAAATCCATTTTTTGCGACTTATGACTCCTTTTCCTGTAACACATCACATATGGATTATTACATGATTAAATTCAAAGTTGATCACAGTTGCTTTGTAAGGGGAGATCGTAAATAATTATTGTAAAATTGAATCATTGGAATCCTCCTTGATAAAGGGCTCTTGTCGCCCGAAACGTTATACCTCCAGTAAACTCGTCCTCAAACTATTTCCCAGTCCACTGTCCCCTTTGTTTTAGGTTTTCAAACTCCACTATATAGATTTATTGTGACAATTATAATGTAGTCAGATGCGGAATTACTTTTTTAACCAGGATTTTGTCAGGAATAAATATGGTAGTTTGACAAAGAGACTGTAATATACCTTGAACGGTTTATTGATAGTGTAAAGTCCCTTTTGTGTAAAGTCATCTTTTCCATGAACCACTTAAAAATACAACATATTCTATGTCTATCTCTTCTACATTCGAGGCCAAAACAAATAGGTGTGTTTCCGATTTATCTGGCTGAAAACTAGGTAGGGGGGTGGTAACTTTTCTTTTTTTTAGTTTTATTTTAGGAAACCACCTCTCAGGAACTGACAAAAATGTCTATTTCATAACAATAGTTTTTTTAAACATGGAAAATGTGCTTTTTAACAGTTCCGGGTTCGGAAAACCTGTTTTCCTGCCTTGATAAGCTTTTTTTGTCAAACAAACCCCCAAAAGTACGATATGGTAAGGCATTCGTCGGAGGAAATGATATATAACTGTATCATGATTGACTGAACTACCTACCTTGTATTTTACCATCTATGCAAATAAAGAATTCTTGAAATGAAATGAAATGGTAAAAAAAAATCAGGTATGGTAAAAAGGTGCCTGGCTACTAAACTGGTATATCTACGCACTGCATTAACCTAGGACCACCAATTTAGGGTTAGGGTTAGGGTTATAGTTCTTCGTTTGTAACAGTTCAAAACATGACACCTAAAAATTAAAATTAAAAATTGTACTAGAAAGTCAATACAATCAGGGTGTGACGGGAGATAGGGAAATGCCCTAGTCACAACATCGTTCTTTTGGCATATGCCAACATTGCTTCCTGAATAAAGAAATGTTAAAAAAAAAATCGTTTGTATTAGTTACAATCCATGTATTATTTTATTCCACCTTACACGACGCTGGAGAAAACAGTGCATCATGTCTATATGTCTGGATGATACAACACCTATAGGTATATCGATATGGCTGCGTTAGTAACCTGGCGCCTAGTATCTAGGGAACTGACTAAATACTAGGCGCCAGACTACTAAAGTGATATAGCAGTATTAGTAGCCTGGCGCCTAGTATCTAGTCACTATCTAGGAAGCGTCTAGATACTAGGCACCAGGCTACTAGCACAGCTCAGTCACAATTATGCACTCTTTTTCCAACTGTCCTGTGAATACAGTACATAGATTGATAACAATATACTAGTTATAACCCAAACCCTAACCTTTTAATTAGTGGTCCTAAGTCAGTGTAGGTAGTAGATATATCACATTAGTAGTCTGGCGCCTAGTATTTAGTCAGTACCAGTATGTAGTCGGGTGATTCCCGAAATTAACACCAGATGGTGCATAGATCAGACGTCTATTACTATCAAGAAGGCATAATATGCCAAGGTGCAATGTATCATGAAAGATGATATTTGTGAGTTTTGTACTATCTGTATCATAACTTGTTTTATAAGGTAATAACTTGTTTTATAACTTTATAATTTGTGTTATATCTTGTTTATGTCATGTACTTATTAGACAGCCGCCTTCTTAGTATAGCAATCATTTTCCTATTAAGGTAACGGCTGGAAGACCTGCATTTATCCAGAAGCCAACCCTACGGACACACAACGGCTGCTGGACACTTAATTTCCACTGGCAACGTTGGCAACACTCAGTAGTCGCTCATTAAGCACTGATGACCACTGCATCTAAGCACTGCATTTGTAACGTAAAAAATCCATCTAATAAGCGTTGCTCAATGCACCCTTCACCTAGTCTCTCAATCCTCATTCATTACTCAGGCACCTGATGTATTACACTAATTATTTATTTGTGTTTATTAGTAAGCAACTGGTATTGATTTATTATAAACTCAATGCTTCTATCATTATATTCATAAATCTCCGCCGATTCTCCTAGTCATCTGGGAGGCCAATACATTATAGTGGTACTCTTAGATTTCCTATTTGGACACAAGCTCATTGTATATTCAACCATCATTCAAAGACAGACAGAAAGCAGCAATGTAAGTAAAACCTTAGTTACATGTATGTTTTCATGGTAAAAAATACCCTTTTCTGGAACTGGGACTTCAGCCCGGGATTTGTGGTTTAAAAGGACCTATGGGAATCGGGAAAGGTATTCAGGTCCTGGATTATAAATATAAAACCTGTGGGATTTGGGAAATGGGGCTCTTGAAAAACGGGAAATGTGATCCTCCATGCCCCAATAACTCTCTTAAAGGGGCCGGTGTCAGGGATGATATTTTACATTTGACTTCTCCCTTGCAGTTTTCATGTTTTCCCAGGCAATCCAATGGGCCTTTGCCATCTGAACTGATGACAATCTTAGGTGAATTCAAATGGGTTTGCCTCCTCTCCAGGGTTGGGGTAGCACACTTCCCATGGGAGGTGGGTTTCTTTATTGAATACCAAGAAATTGGGGGAGAAAGTCATGGTTTGGTGCTTTCCCGATCAATAGGAAGCCCCCACAAATGGTAACCATTCGTCCCACTCGTCCTGCACTTTGGTGACAGTGATTAACATGGCAGTGCTTAATAAGCGTTTAGGAAGAGTTGTTGTGTCCATAGGGAGGTCACCCATTTGTTGATTTCATACAAGTTTGCAAACTTCAGACAAATAAAGTATTTTTCAATTAAATTCAAATGGACTGCCCATGCAGGCATTTTCTGTTGAGGCCATCATGTTGATAGACTAAAATATGTTCAATAAATACAAATGTAGTTAACCCTGAAAGACAACAAGAGGAGATACTCTTACATCATGTATTACTAATGTATGCTCATGAGGTTGGAAACCAGTAGCAGATGCAAGTCAAGGTCATCGTGACCTTGGTTCTCTTCCAGTGACCTCAGGTCCTGGTTCTCTGAGGAGACGTCCATATCAGTCCTGTCCAGAAAGCCACATTCCTCGAGCGTTCCATCTCACCACATACAGCGATAAGCTTAACCACAAGGTTAAGACTAAGTGTTAATGGGAATCACCTGACCCCTGAAAGTTAGGGGATCATTAGGGCTTTCTGAACTCTACTGATATCATACTGGACCTCAGGCCCAGAGTCCCACAGCTAATCAACGAGAACTGAAGGAGTCTGTGTTAAGGTATGATGGAAGAATACAAACAAACATGTGGTCTTCGTGAGAAGAGCGAAGCAACTGATTTAATCTGCTGATTATCTTAGAATTAAAATGGCAACTAAGAAGGACTTACAGTTACCTACTTACCTACGAAGTGTAGGGGTGTTCTTGAGAATATGCATCAGAGGCTCGATGTCCAGAAACGTAAATCCATGTGTAAACGTAAATCCATGTGTAAACGTAAATCCATGATTGTGTAAACGTAAATCAATGAGTGATGTTCAAGACATCGTCAGTTCCAGAAGGCAGCCCACCCCTTTGAACACTGTAATTCTTGTCCAAGAAAGTGATTGAATTATCACGTTCTACTATTCGGGATGGTACCGTTGACACAGCCTGCTGTGAAATAAAATCCAACATTAGGACAGGGTGTAACCTCATAGTAATTAGGTTGCTTCATTGTTGTCTCATAAGAGGACAGGACCCATTTTATGATGGTGTAGCATTTTATCCTAAATCCTGGCTGATGAAAAACAAACAAGATTCCATCAAAATTAAACAGAAAAGACTGCTGGCCAGAAATAGCATTGAGGCTGATAATGATCCAAGAATTACTTGACCCTGAAGGGCTATGGTTCTATTTGCTGGTAACATGGCACGTTAGGGTGCTGGATGTTACTTTAGAGGTGTCCAGTTAGGTGAAGATTCCTGGAAAGGAAAGAATATTCTAATTCAGTTATTAATAAAAGTAATGGTGAGATTTCAGCAGAAGTAAAGGTTGACCTTGACTGAAATACACTTGATTCATATGATAGAACATCATAAGCAGGTTTTATTTTCTGTGGCAGCAAGAGTGCTCTTACATGAAAACATTCTATGAGGAAAGATTCTACAGGGACCCATGCAATCCTATTGCTAATAATATCTACCAGTTAGACCATTCTATATGTATTATATGCGCTTAAATTAGACCAAATAGTAAGTATAGTAGACTCTGAATGCCCTGACCGGTCCATACTCTCAGTATGTCAAACCTTCGAGAAAGAATGGCTGCTTAACACTATTGCATGATAATTGCAAACAATTATTAAGATTCATGAGGTTTAGATGCATTTCGACAGTTAAAGTGGGAGTACAGCAAGTCTAATGATTTTTGTAACAGGAATATTTTCTTTATATAGTAGTGATACAACTACTATTCTCCAAGGGATATGGGTAGATGGTAGAGCTAGCTAGAGTCCCTGAGAATGTGTATAATTAATAAGAGGTTAGACTAAGTATAGCCTAAGATGATGTAATAAGAGCAGCGGTTTGTCCTGTTTAGACATAACATTTTATTGGAAACCATGGGTTTATATATCATATTACATGTCAGTGCGCATGCGTGCACATGCGTAATTAATATCCAATCATATGCATTACATTTGCATAACCAATAGTAAACATTTATCAAGTATTTGACCACAGGAGGTCGCTTGTATAAACCAATAGGAGAAAGGAGATTATTATTTGGGTCAGCCTTCTTAAGTTAATTAGCCAATGAGATATAATTAGTGGCTGCCCAATCAGGTACTCTAGAGTTAGGTTGAACCCGTAGGAGGGTCAGGATGACCCCCTATGGAGTATTCTAAGAACTAACTGAGGTAGACTAGACTTGCCCTAGTCACCTTACATAATTGATATAATATTCATAATTCAATGTAACCTTATATAATAATATTGGGTAATGTATATAACATATCATTAGGTGATATTACGTAATGTTATATAATGGCATTATGGATCATGACATAACGCCCCCAACTCCGACGGATGTCTCTCCGTAGACATATAATATTTTCAAACATTTGTGCAATTTTTATACAACAATGGAAGGTAGAAAAATGAAACCATGGTGCGAATCATAAAATATGTATAGGAGGTGTATTTGAATTATTTCTACAACGTTATTACTAATATCTTGGCTCGTATACGTAGATTTGTTCCATAAAAACCTCTGTCAGCCTATGGGCCGGGCGTGGAGACATTTTAGTCCTCTGGTAACAAATGTGGGTTCATTCATGCGAAATATAATACCTTTGTTAATTGTACAAAATAAAGAATAGTCACATATGTCTCTTGACTTTAACCTTTTTGTGGTTCTTATGTGTATTCGGTATACTGTTCGCTCCCTTATTATACGTAGAGCAATATTCTAACGTGTGATAACCTTCACTGCTACACATGGTAAATATCAATTTAAACCTTCAAAAATACTAAACATAACTAATCAAATCAATCTAGAACATTGATATGGCGAGCTCGTATATAGTTATTGGTCAGAGTTGAAAAACATAACCATGACCGATATCTGTACTTAAGGTAAGAGTTCTATCTACTTATTGGTCAGAGTTGAAAAACATAACCATGACCGATATCTGTACTTAAGGTAAGAGTTCTATCTACTTATTGGTCAGAGTTGAAAAACATAACCCTGGCCGATATCTGTACTTTACCTAGAATTCTTCTGAAAAATATAAATGTCAATTGTACATTTCACATAGTTTTATACAGTGCTAAATAAGACAATTCCCTTCTGGTGTCATTGAAAATTGGTTGTCATACACTCTTGAACTTGAGTATTGAAATCATTTTTAAATTTATTCGGCTGATATGTCAGTAGGTTTGTAAGAGAAGGCTTTAGCAAAATTGAGTAGAGGATTTATTGGTTCCTCTGACTTCATTTCTACAATGTGGTTATCCTTTTCCTCTATGTTATCATTAGTATTGGAGATGGTCACTGGTTTGCTAAAATTCGATATCATTACTACACGCTTGGGTATGGTCTCATCGTCGAGCATGCCTTTCATGGAGAAGTGAGCTTTTCGTGGCAATTGTATGTCCGTTGGCAAGTAGAAGTCTTTCTCCTTGTCGTTAATCGACATTTTTAGTGGCCCTGACCATTCCAGATTGACTGTTGATTTGAAACATGAGGAAGTTGTGATATCAGTGATAATTGGTGCTGAAATTGGTGTCACTGAATCAATTTCATATGGGAGTTCGAGTAGGGGCAGGGAATAATGTGGATTTCCATATAACTTTAGGATGATGTGAGGCGTGGTCCTTGTTTTCTTTGAAATAAATCCAATTTTCTTGGAGCAGCAGGTCTTGCATTTTTTAATGATCTTGATTGCGAGGTATATGAACATTACTATGATGAAGGCTGCAAACAAGTTCTTTGTGTCTTTGTGTGATAATAACTGGTTGATTATTTGAGGTGATTTAGTTGCTTGTGGGACTTCAAATGTGTAAGATGAGTTCTTCTGCTTTGATATGATATCTTCCACCTCCGACAAGAATTTGTAACCACTCGCCGCCCTTGTGAAAGCTATCATTGGGGCTGCGCGGTGTGTGCGGTATAGGGCGAATAGTGCCAATAACATAGATATGCATGAAAATAAGGGAGATAAATAGTCCCAAGCAGAGTTCTGAAATATTGTTGCAATCCAAGATTTCTCTTCTTCCACCTTTGCTTGGACATGTGGAATAACTAATTCTGTTGCATTCTTTAATATTGCATTTGCAAAAGGCAATAGGTCCACGCTTGTGGTTTCGTCCATTACAGGCCTGTTGGCAAGTTTTGCTAAGAAATGCGAAATATTTGGAGGAATGAATTGGATTGGCTTCCTGTGTGTGCTACTTGCAGTAAAAGACGTCGTGTCAATCTGCATAGCATTCATAAAAGGTAAATTGGAGGTGTGTAGGTGATAATGAAACGATTCTGACTCGTTACATGGTAGTCTGGAATTTGGTATGGAGATGTCTCCGATGATTGCAGTGCAGAAACATGGAATTCCTAGAATAATGGTAGGTGTCGCCACATGTTTACTTGCTGGCGAACCATGACATACCATGCTATAATATTTTTCATTTGTAGTTACAAAATATTCGTCTTTTGAAATTGCCATTATTCTTGTTTCTGGAATGCCCACAGGATAAATTGCAAACTTACATTTTTTGTATATGATTTCTGGAATATTTAGATATATGGCGACGATACAGGATGGAGATGTGCTATGGATTCTGGGTAAAGTCCTCTGACAGATCCTTATTGCCTCTCTGTTACACGCCTGTAGGTCCATAGTGGATAGTTCCAGGAATAGTCTTTCATTAGTCGACACAGCTACAAAATTCACTTTGTTATTCAATACTGTCGTGCCTATTGTAGGGGTTGAATTTGTGTTGACAGGTATCGGAATAATCACCACTTGGTATATATTAAACACTGCCTCTGTCGATGAAATGATGATAGGAATGTGTACGTATACCAACTTGTTGCTATACATAAAAACTGAAACTTTCTGGGAGAAGTAGTACTCGACATTGGTAACAGCCACCCTGGATCCTGGTGCTGTCACTTTTAACTGTAAATCCACTCTTTTTAGATAATTATTTAGTTCTACTGGGTCTATTAGATCCGTAGTTAATATCCCCGTTGATAAAAGTCTGAGAGAATTTGACACCAAATGTAGTGTTTGTAAGAATTGCGATTTGTGGCTCAACGTGGATATTGCTTCCATTAGCAAGGCAAGTTGGCTTCTTTCGTTGGCCGCATTCGCATCTATATTGCCTAATCTTAGTGTGAAATTTAAGTTCCATGCGTCCATATCTGTAGCCATGTCTGTTAAGACGCTATTGAGAATGCTCTTTTCTGATATGTACGTGTTTTTAAAAGATTTCTGTTCAAGAACTATTTTCTTTAGCAACTGCGCTGAATCGATATCCTGTTGTTTAAACGATTGTAATACATAGTCGATGTTTGATAAGGCTCCTGCTATGTTTTGGATATCATTCATAGTGGCGAGACCGAATAATCCTTTGAACAAATCGCCCATAAATCCGAGAACTGCTTCTCTCTTGTTCCTGTCCGATTTGGGTGAAATGGGATTTGATAGGAATAATCGTATGGTATCCATGGTCTGCCTAGTCTGGATTTGTATTTCAGTTATCATAGAGTCTATAATTCTTGCTTGCTTAATCAGTGTTTCTGATAAATCCTCTTGATAAGCTGATGGGTACGAAAGAAATTTCATCTCCCTCTCGTAAGATATGGATGGTTTTGGCACTTCTGGTATGTTGTATGGTACCGCTAGTACCATATCTGTAGAATCATAGCCATTTACTATAGGGGCCGGCAAAGGCTCGAACAACACCCCTATATTTTGCCGTAATGTTGGCCGTGCCATGTCTGCTTCTCTACATACCGAAGCTATTCCCCACAAGAGGAGAATAATCCTAAATAAAAAATAAGATAAGTGAGCTACTAATACGCCAATATAAAAATGTCTAGTTTTTGCAAATTGCAAATAATTTCATCCTCTGGCTAGTTTCAGGGTAAAATTCAAGATATATATGTGTCTTGGCACAGTCGATATATATATGAACTGAATATGAATACAGTATGTATAGACATATTTACCTAGCCATAGCGCTAATCGAGCGAAGTCAAACTAATTTTGGCGAGTTGTCTAGCTGCGATGTTTACTGAATGCAATGTTTCAGAGTACTGATGGGGATTCAAGGAGGTTATAGAGCTTTATACCTATCTGTCACGTATTAAAGCGTGACCAGTGGGTTGGCTATGCCCCTGTGCCTATTATCTTAGGCATCGTAGGAAATAAAGCTCGTAAGTGTTTTCTTTTCAGTTTGGAGTTATTGTACGTGCAAATGCCTGATAAAGCTTCTCGACCCGCAAGTTGCTGTTAATCCATATGTCGTTGCGACATTTCATATGGCCTGCATCCACACCTGCTATTGTTTCTGTATTCTATTATAGGGGAGGGCTTGTTCACTGCTGTAGGGATTAGGTGGGGTGGGAAGGCTTCGTGTAAACATCTGGCTGTATATGACAATCGCGTGTTTGCTTGCTAAGCTTGTGACTTCGGTAGTGTCAAAATAAGAACTTATAGAACAATACATGTGTGAATGACTGGCTAGACATTGAGTCTGGCGGCATATGCCGACTCTTTTGTGAACATGGATAATTAAGTGTAATTGAAATACATCTGACGGTTGTTGCTAGTTGTTCTTGAGGATTACCATCGTTTCTGAAGCTTTGAATGTGAAGGTCTAGGTGAAATATTTGTGTCGGTCTTAAATAAAGGACTTTTTGGAATTATGTTTCCATCCTTCGTGTTCCAGTTCTTTTGTAGATGTTTGGGTACAGATTTGATAAGTCTACTAGCGAAAGGATTTTCTGCGACGTCCTGAACCCTTTTTAAACGATCTACATGATATGGTCTTTTTGTCAATTTATTTGTAAAAATATCTCTCAAGATAACTGAAGTATCTGAAACAAATTTACATACTAAGTATGGTCCTGAAAATGTTCGTTGTAATTTCTTACAAGAATGTTTCTCTATCAAGTTTGGTACCAATACATATACCAAGTCTCCTGATTGTACTTTTGTGTATGTGGCAGTCATATCATAATGAGTTTTCATTTTTATTTTCTGAGCTGCCTGTCTATTCATGACCGCTTCATTCGCTAGATGCTGAGTAATCACCTTGTCCTGTATTGATTTAATGGTTGATTTCAGCTCGGTATCTAGTTTTAGCGATGAGTCTAGTATTGTGTTTGGGTGCCTACCGTATATTAAGTAATATGGGCTAAAACCAGTTGTTTGGTTTGCTGTGGCATTGAGAGAGAATACTATATGTTATAAATACGTACTCCATATCGCTTGACTTTCCATAGCATAAGCTCTGAGAGCTGTGTTTAAGCTGGAATTATATCTCTCGACAAGCCCATTGCTCCTGGGTCTAAAAGGTGAGGAGAAGATTTGTTTGATTCCATATTTGGAGCACCCATTCTTAAAGATTTGTCCCGAATACGACGTGCCATTGTCTGACTGAAGGGTTTCTGGAACACCATGTTTGCAGATCAGACTTTCTATCACTCCTGAGATGGCACTGTGAGAATCAATCGTTTTAGTTGGAAATGCTAAGCAAAAGCGTGAATAATAGTCCAGAATGACGTGGACATATTTAAATCCTTCTTTACTCTCAGGTAATGGCCCGATAGCATCGATACATACTTGTTGAAAAGGGTATGAAGCTGGATTCCTCATCGTTAGAGGTGACTTTGGAGTCTTTTTAAGTTTCTTCGCTTTTAAACATGTATCACAAGAATTTACATAGTGTTTGATGTCCCTATTCATGTATCGCCAATATACCTTTGGGAGCATTGCTGATAACATTTTCAATTGTCCCACATGTCCTGCTAACAGATCATCGTGGAATATGTACAATATGTTTTCAATCCAGTCGTCTGGGATTACGATCTGGAGACTGAGGTGGCCATATTTCTTCCACATTTCAATTGAATGATGCATAAGTATATTTTCCAATACAATAAAATCTTTACTGTTGGAAATAACGTACCTTGCCATTTTCTTATCATCAGGTAATGCATCTTTTTCTAAGTAATTGATCATGGCTGATATGTAGTCGGTCTTGGCTTGCTCGCGTTTAAGGTTACTGAGGGAAAAACAATTTTCTGGCATCTTTGTTAGTATGTCAGCTATGTCAGTATCGGACTGATCTTTGTTTGATCTTGTCCTTGTGACCGCTACTAGGTTGAAATCTGACTTCAGTTGTTTGTTTTCAACGTGTGAATTTTTTGGCTTAGGATGTATGGCGACCGCTGCGTCCAAATTTTCCCGACGCGCTATAGCATTGATTCCTATGGCGTCCTTTTTGAAATTTGGGAAGAATTCGGGCGCTATTGGATTAAGCTTGCGTTTGTTTGTGGCTTCTGAAATTTTTATTTCATTTATATCATCTGGTGTCAGGAAGGGCTCTTGGTGTAACTTGGTTATACCAGCACTCTCATTTGAGTTTGTCACAGTCAGTTGTCTTTCTGAATAATTCGGGTGATCTGCTGGGTATAACCACCTTGGAATCTTCAGGTCCAGGTTTGAAGTCAAAATCGGGTTGTAATTGTTTATGGGCTCCTTCTGACACCAGGAAAGCTCACAATCGCAGTAAATATGATGGGTCGATTCATGTTTTAATATCCCTTTGTGAACATCGCACTAGTAAGCGATCGTTAATTGCCGAAACTGACGCTCCTGTGTCTACCAGGGCTGGTATATCTAGTTTATAACCTATAATTCTGAGACAACCATTTTCAATAATAGCAGATATGGGAACTGTCTAACCTATCTCGCTGGTTTGTTTGAGGGTGATCGTTGCACTGTCTTCAACCTTTTTGCCGGTATTTGTAGTAAAGATTTTCTCGGTGTTATTACAAAGAGGCACACAATTATCATTTTCAAAATCGAAGTCCATGGAAATGTTCGTTTTACCGTTTGGTAAAGTCTCTTGCCCGACAGAGATTTGCGCACCAGGTCTAATTGGCCCTAATAAGACTGGTGGTTGCCGTTTCCCTGTCCTTGGGATTGTTGTCTGTATTGCAGAAATTGTTGGAATTCTGCCATTAACTGGTCGTTCATTCCTGAATTTTGCTGCTGGTTGTATTGTGGCTGTTGGTAGCCATTGTTCCAGTTGTTATTCCAACCTTGATTATTCTGCTCTCCGTTGTAGTTCTGGTTGTTATTATTCCAGTTACCTTTGCCTTTTCCCCTCCAGTTGCCACCACGGCCGCGCTTGTTACCGTTCCATCGGCCTCTTCCACGGCCTTTGCCCCGGCCGCGACCGTTGCCGCCTTGCCCTTGGTCGTTTCCCTGTCCTTGGTCCATAACTTGGACCGTCTCGGTGACCGATACCTTTGGCTCCTCTTTTTGCTTTGTCAGCACATCGATCTTCTCATGGAGAGATTTAATCTCTTCTTTGTGAGATTTAGTGAGGTCTGCACAAGTTTTGGCAATTATAGACGACAACTCTGTTGTGTCTAGAGCGGGCTGCTTTCTGGATTTATCACTAGCTTCTGCCATTTTGGCAGCTTTAACAGCAGCATCATAAGTTATGGGGTTTTGAGCTAACACAATCGGAGCAAGGTTTGCACGCAAACCTTCTATTAACTTTTCAATAGCTCCATCTTCATTGATGGCTCTAGCAGATATTATATCTCTCAGATATAAGGAATAGTCCTCTACTGTTTCTGTGCTACCCTGTTTCCTCACTTGGGTGATTCGCAGATTTCTTTCGTCCGGCCTAAAGTACACTACCATAGCTTCCGATATTGCTTGATAGTCGTTCCTATCATTGGCTTCTATACGGATGTGGCGCTCATACCACTGCCTTGCTTTCCCATCCAGATATGTTGAAAAATATCGGGCTAAAGCTGGCAGATCATTATAGTAGGCTTGAGTAATATAGTGACGATATTCTTCTAGGAATTGAGTCGTAGTTACCGTCAATGTTGGTCGTTTGAACACTTCTGGCTTCCTTAGGTTAGGATCCTGGGCCCTCATAGCTACTAGGGCTTGGGCAAGTTGTTCGTTGGCCGGCTGTCGTATCGCCGCATCTATCCCTTGTTGAATTCGCAGGTTCAACTGTGGGGCTCTTTCCTCTAGATGATTCCGCAGCCGATCGTTTATAGCTTGGTCTAATACTCTTCGAGCCTCTGCTATTTCTGCCTCATTCATGTTGATATGATGGAATTGTAGAGCTGTTTCTTCAAATTCGTCTGGTTCACGATATCGTTGAACAGGATTCTTCTTCTTATATTTTCTCTTCTTTGGAGAAACCTTGGTGACTACCCTGTTACGTAGGGTATGTGTCGCCAGGTTTAAAAGTTTAGGTTTTCCACCATTTGATACAACTACTATTCTCCAAGGGATATGGGTAGATGGTAGAGCTAGCTAGAGTCCCTGAGAATGTGTATAATTAATAAAAGGTTAGACTAAGTATAGCCTAAGATGATGTAATAAGAAGAGCAGCGGTTTGTCCTGTTTAGACATAACATTTTATTGGAAACCATGGGTTTATATATCATATTACATGTCATTAATATCCAATCATATGCATTACATTTGCATAACCAATAGTAAACATTTATCAAGTATTTGACCACAGGGGGTCGCTTGTATAAACCAATAGGAGAAAGGAGATTATTATTTGGGTCAGCCTTCTTAAGTTAATTAGCCAATGAGATATAATTAGTGGCTGCCCAATCAGGTACTCTAGAGTTAGGTTGAACCCGTAGGAGGGTCAGGATGACCCCCTATGGAGTATTCTAAGAACTAACTGAGGTAGACTAGACTTGCCCTAGTCACCTTACATAATTGATATAATATTCATAATTCAATGTAACCTTATATAATAATATTGGGTAATGTATATAACATATCATTAGGTGATATTACGTAATGTTATATAATGGCATTATGGATCGTGACAGTAGGTTAGATAGGGAAGAGGTGTGCGGTTCAAACATGATGAGCAGTAGCGCCACCTGGATTTACTGTTTGGACTGGACACATTATCGAGTAGAAGTAATTAAAGTGGATCACTCTCATAAGACAGAGGTTAATCCCTATTGCAAATTATTACACTATATCTGTATATATACTTGCTATAAATGTAGTAATCTCAATGCTCAATGGGTTACACTCTACACAGTGTTATCCCATCGTTATTGTAATCATAACAATCTTATAATATTTTTCCATCCATTTGCATGAAGACCTTGTACAATTGTAACTAAGTTTCTTTAAAAGCTGGGTTAAGCCAGAACATCCTACCACCATGGGAGGGTGCCGTACCCAGTGGAAATAAAATGTTTAAAAAAAAATATGGTATTAAAGTGTTATGATTTGTCCATTCTGTGTAAATGCTGGAACCAGGAACTAGCATATCTATAGAATCTCCAAGGGATTGATTCAACGTATTGTATCATAGGCTGAAATATTGTATATGAATATCATCACTACTTAGATTGTCGTTTTCATGATTCAAATTCTCAGGTACATCAGGTTCTTTCACCAGTATCCCATGTAGTTAAAGACCCAGTGACATGAAAAAAATATGTCCTTTTGCCCCCCTTGTATGATAGCCGGCCTAACCATGATACCAGATCCAAAATTTTAAGTTTCTATGTCCAGCGGTTTTGAAGTTAGAGCCCCATGAATACCCCCGATCTGGGACTCACTCCTCTCTCCACCCGCCGCTGTTAGAGCGGAGCGGTGACGTCATCGGTTGAACACTCACCTCCTGTACCCTACCACTACTCCCAGTCACACAGCGTAAAGGCTAGTACTAGGCCTATGTGTACATATCCCTATATAGATACAGACAAATTTACTCACATTAAATCTAGAATACTCCATGAAAGTAATTATATATATATGGTCAATTCTCACCAAATGGGGGCAATGAGTGTTTTTAGATTCCAAGGTTCACTGGGCATACATTTTTATTTTTTTTGTTCATTTTTCATTCCCATCATTTAGATCCCACCTTGAGCTTTCGGGCCATATATAGTTTATTAATCAGAATTTGCTTATTAATGTGCATTTTGTACATAAAAGGAGAAAATATAGCTGAAAATTGACGTTTTTAAAAACTGAAATAAAAAAATGAGACCGTATTTACTCAAAATGAGGTATTTATATCAAAATTCCTACTTCATAAAAGGATCCGACCATTCAATAAGCGTTTTTTTTTTTTCAAATTCTGGGTAAAATATAGGAGATATGGTAGGCTAATTCCTTTGAAAAGAAATTAATTTGGCTAAAATCTGCATGTGCGTACGTCGGGGCACAATTTATTTAAATATTCTCTTATTATTCATCTTTCAAACTTTTAGTGCCTTTTGAGCAATGTGTACTATTAACGACTTCAGATTCTGAGCATAATGTACAATATGTGTGGGAAATATTTGACAGAATGGCAAGAAAACTTACCCCGACATAGGTTACTTCTAGGTTACTTCTCAGTGTGATGACTTCAAGATGTAAAGACAAATACCTGAATGTTTTCCAGCCGTTTTTGTGAATGATTGAGATTGGTGCCTACATCGGGGATGGGGTGTCTATGTCGGGGGTGGGGTGCCTACGTCGGGGGTGGGGTGTCTATGTCGGGGGTGGGGTGCCTACGTCGGGGGTGGGGTGCCTACGTCAGGGTGGGGTGCCTACGTCGGGGCATTTTCTTTTGGGTTTTCCAATCCTCTACATATTACAGACCCTTTCAAAACTCCTTTAATATGTGAACCAATAGGTGTGGAAGGGTATAATGATAAAGCCAATTCTTATTGGGTAGTAATTCCTCACAGTTTTAGTTCATAAATCAACAAGGCTTAACCTGACGTAGGCACCTAGGAAAAATAAGTTTAAAATTCAAATTGATGCTGAGAGAGAAATATCCATCGAGTTCAGTAGCGATTTTCAGGTTACATTCCCCAAATACCCTATATATCAATGCGCAAAAATCTCCTAATTCTGAGAAGTTTGAAAGAATGACTTCTGAAATCACCCATTGCCCCCATTTCGTGAGAATTGGTCATATACATATAATTATACATATGAGTAATTCTCCCAACCGGGCAGCATTTAATTTCATGGAGGCCATTATTTTAGAACAAGTACATATAGCAGGGAATATCGGTATAATGCAGAACAAGTTTGGGAAGGCTGTGACAATTATTTCGATTCCTACTGTACACCCATGCTTCATATACCTATATGTGATCCGTTTCAGGAAAATTTAGAGTCATACGTCGCAAAAAATGGATTTTCAAATATCACCATATTTGAAAAAAGGAGATCAAACCGATTCCAATGATAGTAAACACTAGGATATGTAATATGTATTTCTATATTTTAAGTTTGATATTTCTATTTTTGAAAATAACAATTTTCAATGTTTCTGGATGGGTAATTGCCAGTAAAGTAACTGAATATACACCATACAAAGACCTTCAAAACGCAGGGATATATTTAATACAATGTCCCGAAATTTGTTACATGGATTTATATGACTAAATATAATGCTATACCCTCTAAAAATCAGAAGATTTCAATAAAGGGATCTTGTGAAAAAACGCTTTGAAAAATATCATTTTTGCGACTTGTGACTCATTTCCCTGGAACACATCACACATTTTCCCTATTATTTTGCCTTATTTCGCCCATATTAAACTTAGTTAATCAAACGATTTAGTGTAAGATTGGGGTAAATTACCCACTAATCCGGCTAGCAGAATTAAATGAAAAGTCAGAGCTAAAGAATGGATGTTAGCCGGCAAAAGAGGGCTTGGTTCTCACCAGAAGTTCGACTGAAAGATATCAATTTTATTACTATACAATTGTTTAACAAGTGTTTAAATAGGAGGGTCTCTTTATCTTTAATAATTATGGCGTAATAGGGGAACTCCACTATGGAAAAAAGTGTGTTTTGCCAACAAAAGACCGGTCATTTTATGTCGGCAACAAAAATGCAAGTGGAGGAGGACTACATTTGTTGCCGCATTCTCTGGGAATTGTTGTGCCTTGGGATTTGCTGTGGTGCCACTCTTCCACACCATGGAAATTGTGTTGGCAACTTAAATGAAATTGTTGTGAATGCTCCTCCACTAGTGCCATGAAAAAACTTTTATCACAATAATGGCGAAGATTTTGGCATGATAACTTTGAAAGTGGGTTCCCACAGCATTATTTTTGCCAAGGAATTCAAATAAAATGGTTATAATTATGTGTGAATATCCTAAATACAATGACACCCTATTGAAGCTTTGACTCCTTCCCCATATATAGCCCTTTTCCACGTTTCATGAGAATTGCCCATAAACAACTGCTGCGAGTATTTAAAAATGGGGGGGGGGGGGATGAATGTTATATGTCTTTCTGTACATATTCATGGTAAATATTATACTACACTTCTAAGCCCTGAATGTTTTGATTCCATGTGTAGCCCGGTGTGAGTTAGTGTGTCTCTCATTGAAACTAGCTGGCACACGCTGGACCGCACCAGGGAGTGAGTTCAACCGGTGACGTCACAGGGTAATCAACACCTCCACCAGCTGGACTCAGAGTCCCGAGCTGACTGGGGACACAAATCGCGCCCATACTCACTTACTCTTAGGAATTTTCAAAAATCAACTGTGGGTCATTTTTCATATACCAAATATCTAATTATTTTAATAAAGTTGTGTTCTACATGTCAGTGGGTCTTTAACCATCCTAAAACTTGATTTATTTATAATAGAGTACAATATGTTTGTAATTGTAGCCTGTATGACTGCTACTGAGAAAGAAAAATTGTTTCCATACTTCCTGCAGAGGTGGCAATCTACCTAACTAAGGGAAGATATTGATTGAAGTTACCTAATTTAATGTTTAATTTAATTTAATGTTTATTGTAATCAGAAGTCGCCTAACTTTGTTGCGATATAAAAGTAAAAGAAATAACTAATTTTGCTTCCCCTCTGATTCCAACATTCTATTTTACTGTCTACCAGACAGTAAGCTTTAACAATCAAATGTGAGCTTTTTCTATCGTAAATTAAGGATAAAGCAGCTGATATTGATATACAATTATAGAAAAAAATGGGTAAATATGATACCATTAAGCATTAAACGTTAGTTATAAAACACTTTACTTACATATTGGACTGTAATGCCATGAGTAATTTACTCCAAGGTCATAGTGTTGCACAAACGCATTAGTTCTAGTACAAGGAACCATTATGACTATATCCAAATCTTTCCTCGTTTAGAGTTTCATTTCAACTAACACAGTTAGTCTGCATAGTTAATAGTGCATACAAAATGCAAACTAGGTCATGGTGCTGATATCCGCTTCAACGGGCTAGTAGTCACATGATGTGACAAGTTGAATTAGCTCACACAGTGTTGTTAGAAACACCAAAGAACCATTACAAAATTTTAAGTAGTCGCCAAAAAATGTACAATTCACATTTACTAATCCTTTCAAGTACCCCAAATTTCATTTGTTGTGAGGGCGTGGGGTATGAGGGAGGAAGGTTTGATAGATGAGGGTGTGAGGGAGGAGGGTATAAAGGAGGTGGGTATGAGGGAGGAGGGTGTGAGGGAAGAGGGTATGAGGGCGAAGGGTATGAGGGATTAGGGTGTGGGAGAGAAGGAGGAGGGGTGGATGGAGAAGGGTATAAGAGAGAAAAACCATCTTAAATAAGTCTTATATGGATGAACTGTTATTGATCAAACTTAATGATGCATTTCTCACAGGATTGCTCATAAGTATCAGCATATAATATCAAAATTATCACAAATGAACAGTTTTAATAAATTAATTAAGCTGGTCAGGTCTCTTTTCATGATGTGTTTCACAAAATGAGTCACAAATTTCATTTTCGGACCCCCTTCCCCCAGTTTGAATCAAAACCCACTTATTCTCTGTGATCTGTAAAAAAAATAAATCTTCATTTCACTTTCCCCAATTGTACATGCTTGAGTGACATGATACATCTGTAATGTTATAGGCTCCTGATAACATTGTTTGACCAGGATATACAAGGTGTCGTTTGAATGATAGCAATTTGTGCAAGAGAAACTACTGACCTATTTAGATATATATACATCCTGTTTTAGACGAAATCTACTAGAAGATCGAGGAAATATAAACAGACCGACTGATATTATTATCATTATTAAAACTGAATAATTCATTATTGATACCAAGCTTGTGTTAGCCAACATGGTACCTAAACTCATATGTAGGATAGGAAGTGACTCTCATTATAATTAAATCAAATACCTAGCATTTCTTATGAAGAAAATATCATTGAATAAAAAAAATGGCGCACAGTTAAACCCAAAACCCTACTCTGGCTAATGTACACACAATAGGCTTGAAAAGAATATCATGATCAGCTAGTATGTACCACTCTCACACCCTGTCACTGGAATGGACTGTACAGCTAGTATGTACCACTCTACCACCCTGTCACTGGAATGGGCTGTACAGCTAGTATGTACCACTCTACCACCCTGTCACTGGAATGGGCTGTATGTACAGCTAGTATGTACCACTCTACACTCTACCACCCTGTCACTGGAATGGGCTGTATGTACAGCTAGTATGTACCACTCTACCTCCCTGTCACTGGAATGGGCTGTATGTACAGCTAGTATGTACCATTCTACCACCCTGTCACTGGAATGGGCTGTATGTACAGCTAGTATAGACCACTCTACCTCCCTGTCACTGGAATGGGCTGTATGTACAGCTAGTATAGACCACTCTACCACCCTGTCACTGGAATGGGCTGTATGTACAGCTAGTATGTACCATTCTACCACCCTGTCACTGGAATGGACTGTATGTACAGCTAGTATAGAACACTCTACCACCCTGTCACTGGAATGGGCTGTATGTACAGCTAGTATGTACCACTCTACCACCCTGTCACTGGAATGGGCTGTATGTACAGCTAGTATGTACCACTCTACCACCCTGTCACTGGAATGGGCTGTATGTACAGCTAGTATGTACCACTCTACCACCCTGTCACTGGAATGGGTTGTATGTACAGCTAGTATGTACCACTCTACCACCCTGTCACTGGAATGGGCTGTGTGTACAGCTAGTATGTACCACTCTACCTCCCTGTCACTGGAATGGGCTGTATGTACAGCTAGTATGTACCACTCTACCACCCTGTCACTGGAATGGGCTGTGTGTACAGCTAGTATGTACCACTCTACCTCCCTGTCACTGGAATGGGCTGTATGTACAGCTAGTATGTACCACTCTACCACCCTGTCACTGGAATGGGCTGTGTGTACAGCTAGTATGTACCACTCTACCTCCCTGTCACTGGAATGGACTGTATGTACAGCTAGTATGTACCACTCTACCACCCTGTCACTGGAATGGGCTGTATGTACAGCTAGTATGTACTACTCTACCACCCTGTCACTGGAATGGGCTGTATGTACAGCTAGTATAGACCACTCTAAAGTTATGTCACTTGAAGCATACCATAATCAAATCACTAATCAACTTTAACATAAATTTATAAAATTTCTCCCTGGTCTCTTAACTCAAGATCAGGATATTCAAATTTAAGGCTGAAAATAGTTTTGACAGAAAATCATACCATAAAAAACAAGAACCAGTTGATAATTTATTATTCTATTACTGTTTGCTGTTTTAAAGTATTCACAACTTGTGACAGCTTAATTCAATCAATTTCCGTTTCCAAGGGAAATGTTTGCAGATTTCAGTTACATGTGAGATAATCAGAGATAATCAGAGATTTGATCTCAAGCCACGCACTCCTGCTGCTGATTTATCTGAGATTAACACCAACTGCCAGCCCCCAACAAATCAGATTCTAATCAATGATAGATGTTTGTCTACTCAATAGGGGAGTTGTATAGCCGCCATTTTGAATCCTGATTTGCATGGCATTATGGGACTAATGGTACAGTATGAAATCTATAGAAACGATGCCATGTTCAGCATTGTATATTTATCAATGCTCTAAATGTCAATATGCATGTATTATACATGTTTCCATAATACAAGCCCCCATCATTCCTATCATGCATTTGGTTTTCATAGAACATTTATAAAAGCTGTCATATTCCTGAAAACATTGTTGCAATTTTTTATAAAAATGTTGCCAAATATTCGTATCTCAGATTTCATCAAAATCCATCCCATGATGCACTGTACCGGACATGTGCAGTGGCACATGCAAATCCCCTATAGCATCATTTGCAGATAACCATTAATCTGCAATAAAAACCCAAATCAATAACCGACTATAGCAGGGGGTCTAATAGCAAGAGGACAATGCATAGACAACGGACGAGTATTTACATGTCCCAATAAGTTTGCCAAAGAAAATACTTGGAGATATCAGGCAAGCATTTGATCAGGAGAAGGGGGGAACATCTTCTATTTCATAAAATTATAATTACACTCTCCCATAAATGCCGCAATTTTATGTATATGAATAGTGTTCAGAGATGATCAAAAAGCTTCATTAAACTTTTATTAAATTTTCAGATATTGGCAAAGATATTTTACTGTTGAAATGATTTCTTTAGGTACACCACAAAATAACTAACTTCTTCATGTATCTGCATGTAATCAGCTTAGAAATAATAAGTGTGTGAAAACAGTATCAATATATATAAATCCCTATACATTGCCATGTTACAGTGTTATTCCTGCCTATAAACTTATATCTCGAGCTATAATTTGTATTTGTGAGTGCTAACTAACACTTACTTGCATGTTTAAAAACTTAGTATTGGTCAGTGAATGGTAACTACTTGTATTTACATGTATATATGTTGTGCACTTATTTATTGGTCAGCGAATGGAAACCAGTTGTAAATCACAAACTTGTATTTACATGTATGTTTTAGGCCGGGTTTGCTGTTCTTGGCAACTACCTAAACAGGTGCTATTTTTAACATGTTTGCGAGAGAAATCCCTGGTGCTGTAATATATCTCTTAAGTGGTTTAGTTTAATTATAAATCTCTTGTGTTCCTAGATAAGTAGTACATTCTCACCAAAGTGCCATTGCTATATTACACCAGTGTATTTGTGTGTGCCGAGCTGGTAAATCATAAACTAATATTTACATATATGCTTAAATCAAGGTAACAACCTTGAAAAGCCCTTTATTTGTTTAAATCAAGGTAACAACCTTGAAAAACCCTGTATTTGTATCTGTGTGTCAGTTTTCCAGAAAGTTACACTTTCAGAAAGTTGCATTTTCACCCTCACCTTTGCATGCCAGTCTAGTCTTAGCTAGTCCATCTAGTCCTGCCAAAATATTGTATAATATATATGTCTTATCTACAAAATTTGGTGTCTCAAATCTAATCTAGTCCGTATATTGCTATATTGTAAAATGTTTTAGTTTTAGTGTACAGTGAACCTCTTTAACCTCTCTGCCTTATTTCGCTATCGCCCAGATAGCCTCCAAAAACGGTCTTCATCATCATATGGTATGCCCTAGCATACCTTCATCAATATCATAATTATGTAGGTAAACCGCAGATAAATAATGGTTGACAACCTAAAACTACTCACAAGTGGTTTCAGCATCGTGAATGTAAACGTTAGAAGCCTAAAAAGTAACTGGACTAACTTCAAAAATACTATTCTGCCTATTTTCCCAGACATTGTCCTCTGCACTGAAACATTCCTGACCAGTTTGGATAGAAACCTGGACCACGAACTAGATGGGTACAACTCTATTGTTAGACAAGATCGCTGTGTACTAAACCCTGATAACAGTGTCAAATTGGGTGGTGGCGTTGGGTGCTATATAAAAAATGGTTACACTTTCAAAACACACAATACTCTGAATGTATCAAATGCGAATATTGAGCTACTATGTTGTACTATTCTGTTCACTAATAAGAGGAACCTAAATATTTTTGTTGTATATAAACCGCCAGATGGCGACAAGAATGTTTTTATGGAAGAATTACTTGCTACTGTCTCAAAACCTATGTTTGACAACAATAACTGTGATGTTGTAATTGCCGGAGATTTCAATTTTAACATGTTTAATACCCAGGACCAAGCAGTCATAAATCTTACAGATATGGGTCATGAACTGGGGTTAACTCAGTTGATAAATGACACAACCAGATTTGACATTAGGGAAGACAGAGAGCGTGTCCATGAGTCCTGTATAGATTTGATTTTTAGCAAGGAGGATTATGTGTATGCTAGTGGTGTACTCGATTTATGGGTAGCTGACCATCTGATGACATTTGTAACCCTTAGGAGACAAAAGTTCAAATCTCGCAAACCAAAAGTAATTGAATACAGAAACTATAAAGACTATACAACTGCTGATTTTATTACTAGAATTAGAAATATCGACTGGAACTGTATCATTGATTTGGAAAACCCTGAAGAGGCTTGGAATCTTTTCATTGAAAAGTTATCTACAGCCCTGTCACGCATATATGTCCAGTCGTAAAGAAAAAAGTAACCCTACCTAGGGAAAAATGGATGACTGACGAGCTGCTTATACAAATAAGAGATAAGGACAAAGCACTGAAAAAAGCCAAAGAAACGAGAAAACACAATGACTGGGTGACAGCTAAAAAAAAAGAAACAGAGTTACTAACTTATGCCGCAAGGCCAGAAAAAGGTACCTGTCTAACCTAAGCATAGAACTTTCAATGACAACAAAGAATTCTGGTCAATGGTTGGTCAGCTCATTCCCAAAAAGTCAAGAAATTCTAACAATGAAATAAATATTATTGATGACAACACTAAACTACCAGTACCCATTGAAAATGTAGCTACACATTTCAATAACTTTTTTGCCTCAATTGGAGAGAATTTAGCAGCACAAATTGATGCACCATGGACTTTTATAGGGCAAGAGTGTGAACAAACCTTGAGTGATGTGTTTACAAATCCAGATGAGATTGTAAAAATTGCACAAGATATCAATGTCAACAAGGGTAGCAATATTCCATTCATAAAGTCGTTTGTTTTCAAAGATGTATTCAAAGCGATACCCTCTGTCTTGAGTCACATATTTAACCTCATATTTGCTTCAAATTTGATTCCAAATTCCTGGAAAAAAGGATGTGTCACACCGTTGTTCAAAGGCGGAGAAGCCTCAGTAATTTCTAACTATAGACCTATAACCCAGCTTCCTATTCAGTCGAAGTTATTAGAAAAGGTTATTCACAGTTGATTACTAGATTTCTTTGAAAATCACAATGTCCTTTCCAATAGACAAAATGGTTACAGAAAATCAAGATCGACTGTGGACACAATCTCTGACGACATACTAAAAGATAGGAACAATGCTATCACCTCTTTCGCTGTATTTTTTGACCTAAAAAAGGCATTTGATACGGTGAACCACAATGTACTTTTAGCTAAACTAGACAAATATGGTATTAAGGGCAACTTGCTTACCTTGTTGCATAACCACCTCTCAGGGAGAACACAAACAACAGTTTGCAATGATACTGAATCTTTGAGTGCTAGTATAAATTATGGAGTCCCCCAGGGATCTATCCTGGGGCCCCTGCTTTTTCTTATCTATGTAAATGATGTAGAACATTGTCTTGTTCATAGCAAAGTAAAGCTTTTTGCAGATGACACTGTCATATACTGTAGCCATAATAACACTGACACCCTGAATGTACTACTGCAAGAAGATACTAACAATTTTTTTTGTTGGTGTGAGTCTAATAAATTGACATTGAATGTGAGCAAAACTAAGACAATACACCTCAGAGGTGTTCGAAGCAGAGTAAATCATGTTAAACCAAATATTATCATTAGTGGTACTCAGCTTGATTGTGTAGAATCTTACAAATACTTGGGCATTACATTAGACGCCAATCTCAAATATGATATGCAAGTGCGATCTACCCATAAAAATGTGAGTCATAAAATGTACCTCCTCAAGAGAATTTCTAAACTGGTGCCACCACAGGTTCTTCTAAGAATTTACAAGGTATTTATACTCCCATTGTTAGATTACGGTGACATTATCTACAGCGGATGTGCAGCAAGGCATATTGACAAACTGCAAATTTTACAAAACAAGTGCCTAAAAATTGCACTCAAACTCCCAAAGTTAACAAATACACTACTTATTCACAGAATAGCCAGAGTACCAATGTTAGTGGACAGAAGGAGGGCTCATATCCTAAACCTTGCCTTTAAACGAAGCCAAAAACCAGCCTTTGTTGACCAAAATGTAAGACAGACCAGACAGTGGCAGGCACCAGTGCTGTTCTCCAATAGGCCAAACATTGTGTCTTATGACCAAAGTGTCCAAAGAAAAACTGCGTTATCATGGAACAATCTCGATGTTGACACAAGAAACATAAACGATTATAAGGTCTTCACAGCCTTAACCAAGGCTGAATGTATGTTACCTATATTCTCTTAAAATCTCTCACCCCTCATCCTATCATTGTAGTTCTCTCCTAGTTTCTTCTTTTAGCGAGTCTCTTTCTATTTGTGTTGTTACATGTATAAACAAGTCACAGTTTATAGAACCCAAAGGTAATAGCCACTCAACCAGATTTAACCATTCAAATGGTTAAAACTGAGGCTCCTTTCCTACCAATTATACACATGTCATTGTACTCTGCAAGAATAGTTTGTATATTGTCATATTATTTTGTGTATCGATTAATAAACGTTTCTAAAAAAAAAAAAAAAAAAAAAAACTATTGTCTTGTCTTTTGGGTTATTTGTGAGAATTGCTAAAGGTGAATTGTACATTTTCTGGCCCAGAGACTCAGTTTGTCTACTTATTAATGAAGGAAGTCAGAGATCGGCGATTGTGTCATATCTCGATATATATGCAGTGGATGGGATTTTCCACTCCCATTTAAAGTTTATTCTATGGGAGGTGTGGGAGGTGTTCAGACAACATTTTCTGGTTGTCAGAAAATGTACAATCCACAGTTCTACACATTGTGTAAATTCTGCTAAAGTAGACTGAACATTGTTACATACTATAGTATTACTTAAATCTTATCTGTAGTGGGTCAGCCAAACCAGCAGCATGGTGAGGCTGCCGCGTTATCCATCCTAGCGGCAATAGGCAACAACTCTACCAGAGCCAGGGCACAAACAGCGGTCTTCGGCCAGACCCGCCAGGTGGCGACTCGCTACCATCGTGATGTTGTTGCTGAAGACACCCTTTGACGGACAGTAGGAAAAGGCCACACCTCCAGCTTCGTAGGAATCCACAGTTGCGGACTCAGGCTGCACTGAGGAATGAGATACTTCTGTTGTTCAAATTAAGCTCTTGCACTTGCACTTTACGGTTGTAACTGTGTTTTGGGGTCAATAAACCTGGTCAAACAAATTTATCCTTGATTGTTGCTTCCTTTTACGATATTTGTGACTCGTGCCCACGAAGCTGTGGTTCATTACATATCAAATTTACCTAGTTAGCTGTACTTGTTTGGTATACTTGGTATTATGTTGATCTACTGGAAAAACCTAGACACATAAATATTATGAGAAATTCTGACCATGAAAGATTTGACTACAACATAACAACTCATATTTTGCCTCAGTAGGCCAAAGCCGAGCTGACAAGATCGAGCCCAGGCCAGACCACCCTGTGGCGGACAATAGTTGGAGCCACAAGAAAGAGCCAGATGAGCCAGATAGGCCAGACAAGCCAAATAGGCAAGTCAATCAATTAACCTTTCCAGAGGTAACCCAACGCACCATCCACAAGATCATAAGTAAAACCAAAATCTCAAAATCCTGTGGTATACCACTAGTGCCTACAAGAGTCCTGAAACACATCCTGAGTGGCCTGTCGAACCAATTTGCCCAATTATGTAATTTGTCAATACAGACCTCAAAACTACACCAAGATTTCAAAGAGGCAACTATAACACCCATTTATAAATCGGGACCAAGGACAAACCCATCAAACTACAGATCTATAAGTATGGTGAAACTAGCAGCAGAAATTCTAGAAAGAGTAATACAAAGTCAAATATACACCAACCTGGAAGATAATAACCTTCTATACAAACACCAATATGGGTTCAGGTCAGGTCACTCACGTGAACAGGCACACAGAAGACTCTTTGAATATGTATATGAATTTAAGAATAAAAGAGATCCTGTTTCCCTTGTCTACCTAGACTTTCGAAAAGCATTTGACACAGTAGACCATGAGACCATAAGATACTACTTAGAAAACTAAGAACATTCCACCTCTCACCCAAAGTAATAGATGAGTTTAGAGTCTACCTCTCTAATAGATACCAACGAGTGCAGGCAAATGGGGTTACCTCTGTCCAGAGTCATGTATGGGGTCCCTCACGGAATGGTGTTGGGGCCTCTCCTATTCCTGCT
The DNA here is from genome assembly GCA_942159475.1 of Sthenelais limicola. Classification (NCBI taxonomy): domain Eukaryota; kingdom Metazoa; phylum Annelida; class Polychaeta; order Phyllodocida; family Sigalionidae; genus Sthenelais; species Sthenelais limicola. The sequence continues at coordinate 15,641,312 of OW804098.1, forward strand.
GTACATAAATGACATCCACAGAGTTCATAGGTCCAACTCTTTGCAGACAACACAGTGATACTCCACTCGTGTTCGCAGAGAGAAGCTTTGTACACCTCCAAGAGTACCTGGATGCAGTGGGAAAATGATGCACACTGAATAAAATCTCAGTAAATGTACAAAAAAAGTAAAACCATGAGCAAAGCCCATGAGCAACACCTAGACGGTTACAATCAATACAAAACTCATTTCTAAGATTAGAATACAACAAGAATAAATGGATAGCATCAGGGAAATCCATTCAGAGAAAAAGGTGGAATATCTCAATGAGAGGGGAGACTCACAGCTTCTCCACCTAGCATATGAGATGAGTTGTGACAAAAGATACCTTGACAACAGAAAAATCAATCTGCAAAGTCTGGCAAATGGTGAAGCTCTGAAAATACCAATGACAAAAACAGAGAGGATCAGAAAATCATTTATGGTACAACCCCCAACCCTTTTCAACAAAATTTCACCAGCTGGGAGAAACTGCCCAACCCTGGTTGAATTCAAAACCTACCACAAAGAAAACTTCTTCTCCCACACAGGATGATAGAGAGACCCCGGCCTCAATCCCTTTTGGGCAGACCCGAGATTATTATGAAAACTAGTCAAAATATACGTACAAATGTAAAGAATGTAAATGTAAAGGGTGGGATGTAAAGAGGGGACAGTGTTTGGCAGAATGTTACCCCACATGCATTTAAGCCCTCTAGTCCTGAAGACAATTTGAAAGGATGTATGAACAGCAGTCAACGCAGTGTTCGTAAGAATGCCAAGACCTAGCTGGATCTGAAAATGGGATAGATTATCTATACAAACTCAGGACCCATTTTTTCTTAAATTTCATTACTCATCACACTAATTAAAAGCATAACAAAAGGGATGATGTTCGAAAAGAATCACACAAGAAAACCCTATAAAACAGGTCACATCCTGATGAAGATATAGCTAGTGCATCCCATTGCAGTAGTGTAGGTAACTCGTGACTTAATATCTCTATCCATATAATCTACGGAAAGAGCGATTTCTATGACAAAAGAGGTAGAGAAGAAGGGTTTCTTAGGTTTCTTTGTCTCACATGTTCTCGGAATTTGTTGTTTTACAAACTGTTTTACTTATCTGTAGAGTTCTGTCCACCCTCTCTGGAGGACGTTGTATGTGGTTTGTGAAGGTATCTGGGGTGAAAATGTGGTTTTGAAGGGAAAGCCCCTGTGAGATACTATGTCATTTCCCACAACCTAAGTCCAGGGGGACCTAACTACATGCGGAGGTGTGGGAGAGCGAAGAAGAGGGTATAGAAATAGGGGAGGGGGAGGGGGAGGGAAACAAGAGGAGGGGGAAAGAGAGGAGGGAGAGGATGTAGGGGTAGGGAGAGAGGGGAGGGAGAGAAAGCAGCAAGGGGGAGCATGAGGAAGAGGTGAGAGAGAGGGGGGGAAATCAGAGATGAGGTTGGGAGAGAAAAACAGGTATGGAAGACAGAGAAGAGGGGGAGGGAAAAGTGAGAGAGGGGGAAGTGTGGGGAGAGAGGGTAACCGCCGGAGGACGAGTACTTTGCTAGTATATCTATAAACTGTAATTTACAACTCTAGTCTAAACTGTAATTCAAAACTCTAGTCTAATGGGACCCTCTGGAAGAGCTATGACTGCAACAGAAGAGGGCCGATCCCATTTCCGGTGTAAATTATTTTATATATCTTATCATGTACTCTTTTCCTTATCAAAGTCCCCCCTCGACATTGCATCAGCCATTCATGTCATGAAGCCCAGCTGCTGTAAGTAGGCTGAAGTAAGGAGATTGAAACATGTGCAATGTTTCGAATGGAATAGCATTGGAATTGCTTCAGAATCACTTCCTTTAGAACATTATTTTGGGGAAACTAATACACAGGTAACTTCACTTAAGATGAGCATGAGGTATAAGGGTAACTGTAGGAAAAACTGGGAGTTAACAAACCTGGACATACATATTATACCCAATTTACTCATCTCTACATACTCATGTAACTGTTTTATGATAAATAAAAGTATTTCTC